>NQII01000033.1:499425-560891 GCA_002778355.1 Clitarchus hookeri
TGTTATAGTCGGCGCACGAGAGGTGGGACATAGCATCTCCGAGGTAGCGATAACATTTGGATGTTCGCGTATGACCATTTCACGAGTGTACCGTGAATATCGGGAATCCGGTAAAACATCACATCTTCGACATCGCTGCGGCCGGAAAAAGATTGCGAAAGAACGGGACAAATGACAACTGACGAGAATCATTAAACGTGACAGATGTGCAGCCCTTTCTCAAATTGGCACAGAATGGATTTGTGGACTGCCCTGCAGGATTCATGGTGTGAATTACCTCCTGAATACCTTCAGACATTAGTCGAGTCCATGCCACGTCGTCTTGTGGCACTTCTGCGTGCTCGGGGGGTCCTACACGATATTAGGCAGGTGTGCCAGTTTTTTTGGCTCTTCAGTGTAGTAACAACTTTATACGGAGAAATAACGGTATTGGTTATTAGACAGGCAAGGATCATAAACAAATAACAGAGCACTAACGATGTAATGTTTTGGTGCTAGAATTGCTCTTTTACATAGCCACTGGTCGTCAATTATATTTCTTCGTAGATCTGGGNGATGTAATGTTTTGGTGCTAGAATTGCTCTTTTACATAGCCACTGGTCGTCAATTATATTTCTTCGTAGATCTGGGTAAACGCTAGCAATCAGTTCCGTATCACTCGGCACCAAATTACTAAAATCCTCCGTTAGTGACACAGAGCCCTCGGCATCTGTTTCTAACCGCCCATCTCCAATTTTTAATAGTGTATCAGCTTAATGTCCTGTATCAACGTCATCGTAGAGGTGCACTCTTATATTTGTCGTCAAGCTGAATTTCTTGACATTTGCCCATAAGCTTGACGTCTTGAGACAGGCTTTGATTTAATCTGCAGGTGTGCCCCTCTGAATCACCGGTAGAGTTTGGCAGAAGTCACCCGCCAGTAATACAACCATTTAGAAAAATTTAGAAAAATTGAAATTTCATTTTACTTTGGTGTTTCACTACCAACAAGCGTGAAATATTGGATAATTATGGCCGCGTCAGCTGATGGCGTCGCTCGGGAAATACTACCGAAAACTTGCAATTTTATACACTCAAAAAAATTTAATTAAAGAGTTTTGAGACCTCTTCTTAAAATGTCTCGCTTATTATCATAGATACCTCTCTGTGGTAAGAATTTGGAAACATAGACTATCTGATTGAGAAAACACTTTTATTATAAGAACAATGAACTACACTACAGAAAAACACAACTACTATAAACTCTTTTCCAAGTATGATGATATAGTGCAGCACCTCCGTGTAAGCAACCAATAGGGAGACACTTATAGAATTGCGCAACAATACACACTTCAATAACCCCAGTCAATTCTATAAGAGCAATAACTCTGAAATTACTGCATATACTTATCAAGAACATAATATGTAAAAAGCATTACTTAAAATAAGAATATGAACTTAAGTAGGTTNATTACTGCATATACTTATCAAGAACATAATATGTAAAAAGCATTACTTAAAATAAGAATATGAACTTAAGTAGGTTTACAGAATAAAAAAAATACAAAAAAATAGCAGAAATACAAATTAAAACTTTAGATAAGACCAAGCTTCTGGCAAAAATATTTAAATTTTTCAAAAGGTAAGCCCTTGGTCATCAAATCTGCGACCTGTTCACTTGAAGCAACGTACTTAATCTTTACAATTCCTTCAGCCACTGCATTCTTAATGAAATGATACTTTACACTCACATGTTTTGACCTTTTGGTCTCGGCAGTGTTGGCCATTTTAATAGCTGACTGATTGTCTTCAAAAAGTAAAATTGGACCTAACTCCTGACTACACATTCCCTCAATTAGTTGCTTAAGAAAGAGACATTCGGTCAAACAGACTGTCATTGCTAAATACTCTGACTCAAATGATGACAGAGACACAACTGATTGTTTCTTGGATTTCCATCCTACAACGCAATCATTCAACTTCACAATAAATCCAGAAATGCTTTTGCGATCATTAATATCAGATGCATAATCTGCATCAGCAAATGAGGTTAGTTCTATTTTTGAATTAGTTGAACTCTTGGTAAATTTTAATTTCAAAGTTTTAGTTGTACTCAAGTACCTTGACCTCTCTTTAGTTCCCTAAAATGTGCATCAGTATAATCGTGTTGAAATTGGCTGAAATATGCCACAGAATAACACAAGTCAGGTTGTGTGCCTAACATAATGTACATGAGAGACCCTACTAATTCACTATAAGGAATATGATGGTTTAAATNAAGTCAGGTTGTGTGCCTAACATAATGTACATGAGAGACCCTACTAATTCACTATAAGGAATATGATGGTTTAAATTTTCATTATCTATTGGTAATTGCAACCCAGCCTTAATTGAAATATTACTACCCTTGCATTCTGTCATATTGAATGGAATCAAAACTTTTTCAATTAGCATTTGTTGAGAAATAAAAATACCATTNTACCCTTGCATTCTGTCATATTGAATGGAATCAAAACTTTTTCAATTAGCATTTGTTGAGAAATAAAAATACCATGATCAGATTTTTCAATATCTATTCCAAGAAATTTGAATTTATCCTTATTTCCAATTTCTTTCATTTCGAATTTGTCTTGCAAAAAAATTTTTATTATAGCAATTTCTTTATCACATTTTGAGATTAGAATTAGGTCATCAACCAAAATAAGTAAAAACGTTGAATCTTTAATGTATAAACATGGGTCTACTTTACTCCTGATAAACCCTATCTCAATTAAAGTTATATCTAAACATTTGTTCCATAATTTAGGAGACACTCTCAAACCATACAAACATTTATGCAACAAACAAACAAAATTATTAGGTACATTTTCTAATCCTTTTGGAGGTTTCATATACACTTTCTCCTCAAGATTGCCATTTAAAAATGCCGACTTAACATCCATCACATGGATTTGTAAATCAAATTCAACTGAAAAAATGAGTGTTACGGTACCATACTTGCTACAGGAGTATACACATCCTCATCAACTAACGTTTCTTGTTGGGACCCACACGCAACCAACCTAGCTTTCTTTATATCTGTACCATCAACTGTCTTCTGGGTAAACATCCACTTAGAGTCAATAACATTCACATTAGGAGGACACGGTACAAGTTCCCAAGTTTTGTTCCTAGCTTGGTTCTCTAGTTCTCCGATAATCGCCTTTTCCCATCCTTCCTTGGCTTCAACTCCTTCCTCAAATGTAGTAGGATTCTCCATATGTAAGGATCCTACTGATAAGGCTACCATCATGGTCATATCAAAGTCTTCAAACTTCGAATGCAATCGAGGTTCCCTCATTGATGTCCTTTGTTTCGATGTCGGTTCAGTCACTGGTGAGGTTCTCGCGTGATTCCCGTTCCCGTTGGACGATTTGATTTCTTCAGCTTCATCTTCACTTGTAGTACCAACTACCTCCTCCTGTGTACATTTTGAAGTTTCATTGAATGTGATTGAGCGAGCAGTAACCATTTTTCCAAGCTCAGCATCCAATAAACGATAACCATTGGTAACATAGCCTATCATAACAAGAGGCTAACTGCATTCACTTAATTTTCCGGTACAATCTTCCTTTGGTATGTGTGCATACGCGATAGAACCGAAAACTCGCATTTTTTTCCAGCTCAACTGGATGCCCGTATCATAACTCTGCTGGTCTCTGCTTGTTGGATAATGTAGATGTATGGAAACGATTAATAATGTACACAGCCATTCGGATACCTTCACTCCACATTGTTTTGTCAAGGCCTAAGTCCAAAATCAAACATCTTGCCATATTCAGTAATGTTCTATTCATCCTTTCATAAATTCCGGACTGCTCAGGATTCCTGGCTATATTTGGCTCTAACTGAATCCCCTTCTGCTTGCAAAAATCTCTTAACTCAGAGGAACTATACTCACCTCCCTTGTCTGATCTAAATCGGGAAATTTTGCAGCCGAACTTCGCTGTCACCATTTCTTCATATTCAACAAATTTGTTGAAAACGTCCCCTTTATTTTTCAGCATGTATACACACGTGAAATGAGAATAGTGATCAATAAATGTCACATAATTCCTGCATTGGCCCGGTAACATCACTGTTCCCAATTTCAAAAAATCGCGTTGTTTTCTTGTAGTCCGGTATCGGGTTGGATGAGGAGCGAGTCATCTTTCCTCTAAGGCAAACATCACACATTGTGTTGGTTGGGTATACTGAAGAATGTCCCATTCTTCGATGAAGTATGTCAGTTGTCACAGTTAGATATGCAGAATGATTCATTCTTTAGTAAAATCGTATGGTATAAAAATTTCCAAGTTTCTCACCTTGAATGTAGGTAACACCATTCTTCCTTATTTTTACTGTCCCACACTAAAAAATCACAGTATATCCTTCATTTTCTATTTTGGGTACAGGAATTAAATTGTACAGCAAGTCATCGCACAATAAAACGTCTTTCAATTTGATGGGGTTGTCATCATATGACATTAACAAAGTGCCACGATTTGATGCCTTTAATTAATTATCTTTCTTGGCAACATTCACATCTTCTATATCTGTAAGTAAATGAGCGGCGTCCGACCCAATCAAATAATGCGTAAATGCAGAATCTGCCAAAAACATAACACTAATGCCTTTGTTTAAATTAACGTTATCATCGCTTACTGATATAATAGCTTATTCTTCTTTCGCGGTTGATAAGAACGCCATTTCTTCTCTATCATCGCCATCATGAACACAGAAACACTTATTTTTGTACCCGTTATCACGACCACCACTGTTATAATTATTTTCCCCCCAGTTCTGGTTCGGTCCTCGATTTGGACAGTCAACTTTTTTGTACCCATGGACTCCGCACGCATTACACTTGAAAGCAAAGTCTGTAGGGATTTTTGATAAATGTTGTTTGTTGTAATGCTGAAAATTAGACCATTTACCTCGTCGGCTAGAACCTGACGCAAAAAATGCTACACCTTCATGCGTTCCCGTTAGCCCCTTTTTCTCTCAACTCTCGCATTTCTTCTTGGATCAGTTTATTTTTTACAAACTCAATTGTCACCACTTCAGAAGATTGCGAAAATAGGATGTCAATCGATGTGGTAACTTCCTGATAAGACCTGGACATAGCGATAAGAAGCTGTGGTATCATTTCTTCGCCGTCGTAGGTAGCACCTGTTGAACGTATCTCTTGCACATTTCGAAAAAAGCTATCCAAGAAATCGGCGAGACTACCTCTCTTGTATCGCATTTCCCCCAGTTCTCTTTTTAAATCCACTTTTACTGACAAACCTTGTCTCGTATATGTAGATTTCAGGGCTGAAAACATATTCCTAATTCTCGCTGAAGTTTTCGTTTTAATGGTTCCCATCACAATGTCTGTGACAACTTGCACNCTGAAAACATATTCCTAATTCTCGCTGAAGTTTTCGTTTTAATGGTTCCCATCACAATGTCTGTGACAACTTGCACGATAATGTCTCACGTCTTCAAGTTCATTTTGTTGAAATTATTTTCGGAAGTTTCACTGTTCCTTTCAATTAATGCTTCCAGGCATTGTTCTCTTTCCAAAGGGATTTTAAATCTAAACTCCCAGTCAGAAAAACCAGTACCATCGAACCGTTTTAGGCTTGGTGGTACGCTGTTTACCGCTGCCATGCTTGCTACGAGAACGTCCCGCTTCACACAAGAAACTTCGGCCTTATACGATATTTTCTCTGCCTAAACTAAACAACACTTTTCAAAATTCCGTACCTGGGCCCATAACCTATTATCATGGACACCTCGCTGTGGTATGAATTTGGAAATAAAGACTATCTGATTGAGAAAACACTTTTATTATATGAACAGTGAACTACACTACAGAAAAACACAACTACTACAAACGCTTTTCCTAGTATGATGATAGAGTGCAGCACCTCCACGTAAGCAACCAATAGGGAGACACTTATAGAATTGCGCAACAATACACATTTTTTACAACAGTTGAAAAAATTCGTGGTTCCCATAGCTGCTTCTTAAACCTTAGAAAGGTGCAGCGAAAACGAAAATTAAAATTGTTGCGGTAATTAGAATTATTTCAAGCAATTTTTGAAAGCAACTAAGAACGCCGCCTCTAGCAAAGACATCACGAACGGAATACGCCAAAGACGTCATAAGTTAAAATATACTTCCCTGTCACTCATAATATTAATAAAACCACTAAGAAAATAAAATTGGTTAAAATGGATAATTAAATGGGTAGGTGAAGGAGACATTATTATACATTCATTCGAAGTTCAAGCAGGGAGCTATAATTAAAAATTAACTGAAAAATTGAAACAAGCAGGAGATTATAAAATTACATAAACAGTAATAAAACATTAATAAACAATGTGGTACCACACCTGGTAGAGCATTGATGACAATAACGTGACTAGTCCGATATGGTTCATGAACATATTGTGGAGGGCACTGCTTCATCATTGTGATAATGTAATTATTGTGATTCACAGTCAAGTCGACAGTGTGTTTATGTTTCGTTCCTCGTGAGTTAATGAGTTACTTTATATGAAATGCATGGAGTTGCCAAATAAAAGGCTAATAAAAGTCGAAAAAAGAAAATTTTATCAGGGATGCGAAAGTTGCTGGGAAGAAACATATAAACCATGTGGGTAAGATAGTCCCACAGTGTGCAGCGGTAGTAGACTACAGATTAGTTAGTTATTAATTTTCTATACAGCCCGTTCCACAATGACACAGCCGTGGATACGCTCTTCTCTAAATAGTGTAAAACAAAGTCGCTTATCCGCGTCTGTCTGTGTATTCGCTTAGTACGTCTAAACTACTTAATGGATTTTGATGGGTTTTCAATATCATTTAGAGAATTTATTGAAGAAGGTTTTGGTGTGTATAATACATTTATATTTAATGTAAGGATAGTAGAGAAATGTCGAACCGTTTGTAATCAAGTCGTAAAAAACCNTTTATATTTAATGTAAGGATAGTAGAGAAATGTCGAACCGTTTGTAATCAAGTCGTAAAAAACCACTTTTAGGGCACTTACATGGCTTGCGCTGACTAAACCACAAGAGATACGTCAAATTAATGTACTACAGAATTTTAGCTCTCGAGAAGGTCTCCAGAAAAGCCCGCAATAGCATATGTTTATCTTCTAAGGATGATCCACAGCAACCATTTTTGTCTTTCAAAGTATCGCTGTAAAACCTAAATTGTTAGCGGGTAAAGCCGGGCCGGTTCGCTAGTTCATCATATAAATGCGACATGTTTCCTTTGTGTAGTTTTTAGCCATGTCTATAACCTAAACATGCTTATGGTAAATACAGGCACAACAGATTATTTTCAGCCGATGTCCGTGTAATATGCACAGTGAACTTGGTTATGGTTGCGCCGAGTGACTTCAATAGGGCCCACTGTTATCGGCCGAGCTTTGTTACGTTTCCGTACATTGTCAAATGAGCAGACAGACGTCAACTCATTACTTCTGTACGTTTTCGTGTTCCGCATTCATGATTTTACACTTTTGTGTCAATGTAGAATGGGCCTGCCACTCTATACGCTACTTTTTATTATTACCTGTTTGTTTGGTACCTGGTTGTGCATTATTATGACTAAAGAAAAATTGTCCTAATATTGGATTGCATCAGTGACAAAGGTTATTGGCAAGTTCCTGGTTTATTACCGTATGTTAATAGCTGTTCCCCGCTACATTGTTTTGTGACGATCGGAGAAGAAGGTCGACACCAAATCATAAATGACTTCAATGGATTAACTTCAAAAAATGATCAAAATGCTCATATTGCTGGCTTAATCGGGGTGCACGATATCGCGCAGCATCAACAAAATACCCAGGATTTTGAAAAGAAAAGGGACCATACAGTATCGTACACTTACAAAATTCGTATGGACGGGAAGGATGTGAAGGTATGCCAAAAAGCTTCCTTAAATCTGCATGGCCTCAAAATACAGACTCACAAGACTGCAAAATTTGTTGAACATAGAAGGGTTATCTCCCAAAGACAAATGTGGGAAACACAACAACAGGCCAAATAAAACTCCCGAATCAGTTGTTTCAATGATTGAACATCACATAAACTCATATCCTGCCAGGAAGTCTCACTTTTCTTTGCGAGATAATCCGGACCATCGTTATGTACCGGAAGAACTGACTATCAAGGATATGCATGCACAGTTTCTGAGCTTGTATTGTGGCCACTACCTACCTATGATCAAGATTTTTCTTTGATTTCGGCACAAAAAAGGAAAACTAAAACAGCTGAAGTACACATAATGTGGGATAACAAGATACTGAAGGCTGGTGCTAGGTTATCTACCTTTAAACTCAGCAAATTAATCCATCGTGACTTCAAATACATCAAGAAAAGCACTGAACGCACGTTTCTGAAAACTCCTAGACCACCTTTCAAACTACAAGCAGTTCGTTGTGTGCAAATCTCTCGGGATGAAGCTTGTGTCAAATTTAGAAACTCATATCATGGACTCTGGACTCGTCATAAGATGCAGTGACGAATTTTAATCTGCCTTCAGCAATGATTCTTCCTCCCATTTATGATTTAGCCCACAGGCTCAAAGCGACGAAGATGCGAGACTTGAGAAACCTCATTCAATTTTTGGAGACTCCAACAGCCGAACATAGTATGAGGTTCTCTTGGAAAAACTGCATCCATTTATTGGAGCTGCAAATTACACAGATGTTGATACCGACAATGGTGACAACAGCGATGTCTGTGAGGCTTAGATACATTCTATGAAAAAAAAAAAAAAAAAAAAATGTAATGTTTTATTTAACATTTTGTCTTGATCGTTTTATATATTTTGATCCATCACGCTTTTGTCTTATTCTGTGGTGTTCATTCTATTACCACATTACTGTTCGAAATATATTCTTTTGGTTTAAAGTTTTGAGTTATTACATTAAATAGTTTCACTCTTATTACAGAATATTATTCATTTGACTAGAATGATTTTTTGTGGGATTCCGCCAAAACCCAATTGGTCAAACACATTTTCCACCACCCAGCTAAACAATAAACGTTAAAACACAAATAAGACTAGCAAAATATTTATTGATGTTCACGGAAACGGTAACAAAAAATTAGAATTTCAATGTGCAGCAGAACGAAGATGTGAAGCCTTTTCTTACTTTGTGAACCTTTTAATAATTAACTGGTCTTTTTTGTAATCGACCTTTCAATTATATCACAATCTTAAAAAAAACTTTTGAAAGTTCTATAGATTTTAAATTGTAATGCAATGCATTTCTGCAAAGAACACTAGTTAAAAATAGCATGGCCTGTTTATTTACCTACATGTGTACAATTTTATTTGTGTTGCACTAAATATTTTTCGTAATTATTTAAGTGATTTTTGATTTTGTTTTGGCGTAGATAATTACCATTACAATTCGTCAGCATTAATTTTATCTCGGCCCTTATCACTCCACCCTGCCTTAAAAGTACTTCGCACAATCTAGAATCCTGTCTCTTCAGGAGCTTCCGATGTCTCATCTGCTCATGGGTACTATGCCTTTATGTTGATTGATTATGTAATACCTGTCAATAATGTTAACTTCTGAAAAATGTGCAATTTTTTTTCCGTAGCAGACCAAAATAGCTAGTCATACCAAGCTAGCAGGGTCGTATATTTTTTTCCAGAACGACCACAGTATTTTTAATCATTAAATATGCTTACTAAAGCCCAGCGCACATGGAACGATTTCTCCTACGAGTTTCGCTAGGGTTTTATTTGAGATCTAGGTAAAGAGCTTGTTTACTCGCGAGGTCCGTCACTGCTTTTGCCACACACAGTATCGGTTTCCTTGCGAGCTACTCTGTCAACTAGTAACACAGGCAGCCACAACAGTTTTTGACAGCTGGCGAAAACGATAATTAACATTCAATTCTGTATGGCGAAGAAATTATGCTGTAATTACATTTCTTTCAGTTTTGGATCATGAAAATAAAACAGGCAAAATAAACGACTGTGGACAAGATAACAGTTAGCCTGGAGGAACAAAAATAGCAGTGCACTGGCAATGTTTTTCGAAGAATTGTGGTGAGTACGCAGATAACATCAAAACTGTATACAGACATGTTTCTTCTGTGTGTCTATTGGCTCTCAAGATCTCGCTGTTAAGAGCCACCCAAATCTCACCACTCTCCACATATCTCCACGGACTGATACACACCAAAACAGTAATCCAGCCTAAAATATGGTAATCACTTTTCAAATTTTCACTTTGGCAATTTTTGTGAAAGAAGCCACATCGAAAAAGTACAAATTATAAAAAAAATACACTTAACCATCAAGAACCATGAAGTTGTTTTAGTTATTTTATAAAACAACTGCTGCTTTATGATGGTGATGTGAAAATGTGGCATGTAAAGTGTTACCATTTATCTCTATAGTTAACAATTTACAACACTAGCTGCAAGTAATAACTAAAGGAAAATAAATTCCTATATTGGTTTTTGTTTTCTAGTTTATCTAATATTCCCATCTATGATAGAATTAAAGTTTTTTATGCTTAATAAAGTCTTGATTTCACCTCAACTGCATTAATGTGCATCTGGTTAAAACAAGAACATTTAAACATAGCTATTTTCTGGAGAGCTAGGTAATTAATTAAAACATAATAATTATATATCCACTTTTACAAGAATCCGTACTTGTTATAATCTCCTATTAATGGGGTCCAGGGCTCGAACCTAGTACCCAACGAGCTTGAAATTTTCGGCCAGAGGTTCTCATGTGGCAGTTATAGCAGACAAATGCATTAATGTGGAGCTGCTATCAGGGTGCTCCCGTTTCCTCTCCTACTTCATACTGCTGAGGCTCCAGCCCCATTATTTTAGCTGGTCAAGAACGACAGGCGCGTCCCTCGGGTAAACCAGCCAGTTCCCCTTGGCGCCAGCCTCCTATCATCCGTCGTGACCTTGCCGAAAGACAGTAACACACTGCAGATGTACATTTACACGGACTTCTCACAACTGAAAACAAGAATACAGGTCAGGTAGCATGCAACATATTTTAGTGGGTCACTGTACAATCATAACAGATGTGTATGTGCATAAGTTAGTTAATACCAAATATAAGCAAAGGAATTAAGAAGGCAAGACTTCTCGTCTTAAAGCAGTTGCGAAGAAAAGAACCCACCTCTCGCTTAACTTTCTTATCGGCCCTAGTTATGACGCCTATTAGGTTAAGGCCCGCGATCCTGGGCCGGGGACCATCATCCTCCAGAAAGGCGACAACAGCTATCCTCTGCGCCAGTAACTCAATCCATAATTCGCGCATTTCCTTCATGCCCACCATGTCCTCGCTGAAGTCCAGGCACTTGCAGAGCGGTTCGTTCTTTGTGAAGTGCTGCACCATGAAGTTCATAAAATCCTCTTCGCGATCCTTGGGAACATCCTGGATGACAAATGATGGCACCTTTCCGTCCACAGACTTCCTACCAACAGCATGACGCCACGCACTTGGGTGCGGTACAGAGTCGGGTCTTTTCCATCCTAACATTGTCCTCCTGGTCCTGGGATATTGCGACTCTTGGAAACCTCGTATTTGAATTGGACTCTTACCTGCATACAAACGAAAAACTAACAAGCATACTCGAGGTGTTGTTTTAATGATTCATGCAAAGGGGGTAAGTTATTGCTTGAGCATTGCAAAAATTTCGTTGTTGTCTCATAAAACCCACCAGTAAAAATAAAGTAACTCATACTAAAAATAACTCAGATTAGAAAACAAAAATAAATAAATTATGAATGAACGAGCCTGAGTTAGCTGTTACCGACAAACATGTAACACAAATACAATTCTAAAAAGGAATCAAGTCAGAGAACAAATAACAGAACGACACAGCACAACGAAAATGTATCATACATAATTCCGAGCAGGAATGTAGTCAGATGACACCAGAAAAACGACACAACACAACCAGAATTGGTTACCAACCAGACAAACAACAAGCATGATATATGAAGCATATTGCCAAAAATTGGATAAACAAAGAACACAGCATTAACGAACGCAATGGCCGAAATATGGACGATACGACAACAATACAAACGAAAAATAGCAAGCTTCTTTCGACGACAACAGGTGCGACATTTCGGGAACTGCAATCTGTTCCCATCTTCAGACACACAGTTACTGTGCCTGAAGACAGGAACAGGCTGTACTTCCCGAAACGTCGCACCTGTTGTCGTCGAAGGGATAGTCACTGTGTGTGTTCCCGGAACATCGCACTTGTCATCAAATTAGTATTTTACTTGATGGACTTCCATTCAACATCACCTGCTTCCCAGTGACAATCTTTGAGACAGCGTCAACCTGCCTAGCATTACGGTGCAGTGTAGTGTGTTTTACAACCACCTGCTGGTCATAGCCACGAAACCTAGAACTTTTCATCCGGCTACGTGATTTTCAATTGGACAACACGAAACTAAGGATCACCGCCTATGCCATCTTAATATTACTTTGTCAGATGATTTTATTTTTAGATTTACGATGTGTACTGGATATTTGTGATTGTTTGTTTTGTGAATCTGTACGTCTAAATTCGTTTCGAAAACTCTGCTCTTTACTAGCAAGTTTCCTTTTAAGGTCTGGCCACACATATCGCGGCTGGTTCAGGTCCGAGCACCTTCCGAGCGATGAAGGGCCCCCACCCCATAGCTCCAATTTGGATAAGTTTTTTTTCAGTGTCATGTCAGCTATAAATATCGTTCAGAAAACGTTTTGAGCAATTATTTTAACAGTATCGTTTAACATTAGACAGCAACCAAATAAAACATTAATACATTACAAACTAACATTCATACATCTATAAAAACACAAAATTTGGAAAGAGTTTTGCGACTGGTGATGTAACATGTACCATAAAAGAAAACGGCATATGAAATTTAATGACAGCCTGAACAGGTTCAGGGGCAGGTCCGCGAAAAAAGTAAGCAAAACTGTTTCCGTCAGTCCCTGATCCGGCACCCTGAAACGGTCCTGACACGACCCTGACTGTTGTTCTGCACTTGTAAATTATATGTCGTCACCCATAGTGGATAAGATACCATAGGCTATATTGAGCATTCCTTCGATATTTTGTGTTCATGTGTGTGGTTGTGTATAAATACACACACACTTAAATATTACCAACATGGAAGAACACACACACACTTATATATTACCAACATGGAGGAAACACACTTGTTAGATATTAGACCTACAGCCCCTTTCATTATTTTATAAATTTTACAACTTAAACTTAGAAGGAAGAAAACACATTCACGCTTTGCTATATTACGAAATATTACATATACGATACATATTCAATTTATGAATTACTTTTCTGTACATATTAGAAAGCAACATTATTTACAGCTCTCCTTAAACTACAGGCTTTTATGCAATATTCTAAAATAACAAAAGCAGCCGACATTTTTTAAGTTAGCTTATCAGCGAGCAAGTAATGTTACTATTTTATTCACACGATGCTGATTATCATTGTTATTAACTTTGTAGCTGTGGCCAAACTCGTATACAGACTTAGCAACATGATTATTCATTTTAAAAGTAAATGTGTGACGGGTACAATTGTTGAATATTCTTTATTTTCATTTTAAAGGACCAAGGTTTTTTTTAAAAGCAAATATAGAGAATACTCTCTGTTCCGAAACAAACTTAGTATGTCTCCGATTATAACTCGGAGGCATTTTTAACTGCTTACCCCCAAATTCCATCATGCTATTCTTGATCTCATCTCAGATCTTCCAACATATGAAGTAGTGAATCAATCTGACTCAAATAGTTAACACCAGACACTGTACTGCTGTGTGGATGCCTGTAGAAACAAACTTCGAGAATACCAGATCCATTGTGTGCAGTCATTCCCTGGAGAGCAAATCTGTTCATAAAACTCACGAGGACGAAACTTTCTTCAGCAGTTGTGACTTGCTTTACAAAAACATTATCATCCTTCATTACATCACAATCAAACGAACCTGTATTCCGAACAACAGCTCTTGAGAGATACCTCCTCTCATGCCAACGTGCTCGCCTCATGGCTCTGTGAACGTTAATGGAGGTTCACGACTATTAAATACGCACTGCTCCAGAACAACGCTTATATACTACTGGTGCGAACTCCGCGGCATAAGAGTAAGGTTAAATAATCCGCTGATTATTTAAACTTGCTCTTATGGGTAATCGCTGAGGCCCCGTAGCGGCAAGCGCCTAGTTTTACTGAGCGCTGCCGCGGAGTTCGCACCATTAGTATATAAGCGTTGTTCTAGAGCAGTGCGTATTTAATAGTCGTGAACCTCCATTAACGTTCACAGAGCCATGAGGCGAGCACGTTGGCATGAGAGGAGATATTTCTCAAGACCTGTTGTTCGGAACATAGGTTCGTTTGATTGTGATGTAATGAAGGATGATAATGTTTTTGTAAAGCAAGTCACAACTGCTGAAGAAAGTTTCGTCCTCGTGAGTTTTATGAACAGATTTGCTCTCCAGGGAATGACTGCACACAATGGATCTGGTATTCTCGAAGTTTGTTTCTACAGGCATCCACACAGCAGTACAGTGTCTGGTGTTAACTATTTGAGTCAGATTGATTCTAGAGACATTATATGTTGGAAGACTTTTGCAATTAATGGCCTGCATTAGTAGCTAGGCCCGGTAGGAATAGCAGGTGTAGTCTATTCAGTTTCTTCACACTTTGAATCAAACCTTTTGAAAAATCATCCCATACATGAAGTGTTTGGTTGTTACCTAAATGCATCGTGTATCACAAGCGTTTTATACTTCTGTTAACATAAAAGTAATCCCCGCACAGGCCCCCTTAGCCCTGTATGTAACACACAGCCAGGCCTATTATGTTAGCTTCTGCGCAGCTTTTAGGATAACTAAGTTGTAAGTATAAATTAATTTATGTTCATAAAATAAATGCGTATATAATCACATAATTAATTAATAGGAGCTTTATGTTTGTGTGTCAGACCTTCAGTCAGCATACGGGAGTAATCCTACCGATGGCTACAGGCTGCATATAATATATTATATGCTTAATTCATCTCAAGTTTACTAAGAGTCTTAACTCATAGTAATTGAACAGTCCTCGTGGACTTAACTTAAGTTTAAGTTAATTAGGCTAAGATTAACCTCTTCTTTCAAGTAAATTACCATCTTGTGAAGGATTATGATAAAGTCGGTTTGTGCTAGCTTGCTGGCACTCACCGACAGCTGATTACATTTTTCGTTTAAGTTTCAGGATCCACTGGGGATTCGGATTCGGGGGGGACCTGCCCAATTGCGCTCTCACCCCACCAGAGTGATGCGCAAGTGTTACTCTGGTTAGACCAGTGCCAATTGAAGGAAAGTTACCCGCCCCCTCTCTACTAGCACTTTTTCCTATCATAATAAAGATCATGATTCCTATCCTCTGTCTCCTGTAGAATTTTCTGTTAAACATGATAATGCCTGAAACAATTTTTAATTATTTCCTGTCGAAAGTGTTTTTACGGTGACTATGCCGGTTTTTCCCTTTCTCTTCTAATTATAGTTTAGCTATAAGTACACTTAGGGAGGTTGTCATGGCCACAATATGGCCATGGCAGCCCAATCCCTCTTTGCCGTGATGCATGTCTCCTTGCATGATACTCCCTTCCTTGTAGGCGTATGGGGCTTAGCCCTGAGACGCACTTAACTCCCGTCCCTACCGCGGGCTCATATAACACTTAGTTTTTTTCAATTGAACGATTACCTATATTTTATCTATAAATTATATTAATTCATGTATAACTAATATCAATGAAAACAGAGAGAAAATAGTTTGTTGATAATGCCTAGTAAGAAATAGTTTCCGTGCAAAATATTATTGAACTAAGTGTGCACGAATGCAGTGCGTTGTCCCTCCGGTGTAATTTTATACACTTGATTAAGCCTCATTTGCATGATGCGGAGGAATAGCCTGAAATAAGAACTTTAGCATGACTTTAGAAAAGTTGGAAGTAACAGTGAATGAAATATATGCACCTGTCAAGGCTTGGACGGCAGTTAATTTGAACGATCACAGACATGGGCTCGCGGCATAATATTGTTTGTGATGATCGTGGCGGAAGATAAAAGTGTCAGAGAGTAGGGCACAGAAAAACAGTATACATATAGTTGGGTTCTGAGAAAGCTGTATCACAGATCGTGTAAGGATAAAAGTGTGATTTGTTTAGGGGGCACGACTCTGAAAAATAGGATTTCATTAACAAAAAATGTTTGACACACCGAAAATGTCATATCAGGGCATCAAGTCCCCCTTATGACGTCCTCGACAGACTTGCTTCCTGCTGCCTGTTTGTACCTCTGCAAGCTTCCCAGCACACAACTTTAACATTTATTTGAATATCATTTTTAAATGTTACTGAAATTTTTCAATATATTAACTGTTAAGAGAAAAGCTTAGTTTGACAAAATTAGTGTAGCACAATTCTCAATATATTTGTAAAATTTGTAAATGAGAACTACATAAGCTACATTATCATTAAAAAAAAAAGCCAGATAAACTGTACCTTCATTTTAAACGGATAGGTTCCCTTCCATTCAATTGAATTTTTTTGGATAGGTTCCCTTCCATTACATTGCATTTTTTTATTTCACCGTAGCTTAATTTTCTGGTCAAATATTTGAAAACGAAAGCTGTCAGAGAATAGGGCATATCTTAACATATATCTTTAAGTTTGCAGTATTCTGTCCATGTTGTTTTTGTTGCATGTGTAACTATGAAAATGAATAACTCACATGAGGAAATACAGACTAAAATCTGTTTATTTCGGTTTCAGGAATTCTGTAAAGTACGTAGCTATGAATGTCAATAACAAGGTGTGAATTTTAATATTAAATCTAACCAGGATTTTATAAATTGATATAAATAAACAGAAGATGACAAGAATGGCACCACCTTAAATGCTTACAGGTTAAAGATACAATCACATATTAATTACTGCTACCAGCATTAAGTTTTAGGACACAGAATAAAATTATTGTGGTAATTTATATATTAGGCACTGGAACCACTGATGTAACTACTATAACTGATTTTAATATGTCCATATTTAGAGTTGTGTGCCCCATTTCTAGTAAGAAATTTGCTGATTGTCTCAAGAGCATCTGATTATAGTTCTCGTGGTTTCCCAATAGAAAAGAAATATATTCACAAATACAGGTAGTTATAAATAGTATGTTAAATGCCAGCGCCAGCCACGGGACTCCGGGACACCGAGGCTTACCAAGGAAAAGGTAAGCATAATGCGTTTGCATTCCACTTCAACGGCGGCCATCTTGGCAGCCAGTGCCAAAATTTGCAAAAATTTCCAAAATTTCCAAAATATTATTTTTTCTAAATTTTTCAAAAAAATTTCAAACGTTTCAAATATTTCAAAAGTTGTAATATTTAAAAAGTGTAACAATTTGTATTAAATATTTTAAAGTCTTTATAATATTTCAAAAGTTCTAAAAAAAATTTTTCTCGAACATTTTATGGTGACCATGTTTGTTTTTCCTGTGTGTCCCTACGACAACACCCAGGTATTATGAAATGGCCTCAGGCGTGTCCCAAGAGAGGAGCCCGCCACATCACCATGACATAGCCTCGGGCTACCAGACTTAGCGAGTTTTTGTGGCATTTCGACGGGGGCCGCAGTAGTGTAGTGAACAGAGCGCATGTTAAACTTCATGCTCTTGCATTCCATTTCTACATGGTGCCGCGGTGATGCAACGAATATATTACATGTTAAACTTCATGCTCTGGCATTCCAAGGGAAGTGTCGCAGTGATGCAGTGGATAGAACGCATGTTAAAACTTCATGCTTTCGCATTCACACACAGCCTCAGGTGGCTCCCAAGAGAGGATCCCGTCACACCGCCATGACATAGCCCAGGCTGCTGGCTCCCAGCAGAGGAATCCGCATATCCTGGGGCTTCGCGCTCTTGCATTCCAATGGATATATGACATGTTAAACTTCGCGCTCTTGCATTCCAATGGGTGCCGAGGTGATGCAATGGATAGAGCGCACATTAAAACTTCATGCTCTTGCATTCACAGGGGAGGGCAGGCATGTCCCAAGAGAGGAGCCTGCCATGACATAGCCTCAGACCGACGTGTCCCGGCAGAGGTGTCCGCATAGCCTGAGGGACTTTGCTAGTTTGTGTGACATGTCGACAGAAGGACCGTGGTGATGTAGTGGATAGAGCGCATGTTAAAAAATTCATGCTCTTGCATTCATAGGGGAGGAGTGGTTCGGTAGCTGAGTGGATAGGCGTATCCCAAGTGAGGAGCCCCAGTTTTAGAATACACACATATGCTTGAGCCTTGCATCTGTAAAGAATAATAATAATCGTTATAGCCCCCCGGCCTCGCCTCGTCGAGAGAGAAAAAATATATATGTTTAAAAAATGGCTTTACCATCAATCGTTTTGGCCCCAGCTCCCTGGCCCCGCCTCATCGAGAGAGAGAAAAATATACATTTACTATCACTCCCCCCTGGCGCGAGCGATGGAAAATATATATAAAAAAGAGTTAGGGGGAATATTTAATGGTAGCCAGGCTGTGTGCATGCTGTATGCTCAGTCAGTATGCAAAAAAAGAAGTCATGCAGCATACTTGCATACACGTGCACACACATCCACTTCCAAGACCAAAGTAGCAGGCAGTTGCATCACACACACACACACACATACACACACACACCCAGGCCTATCTACCGGTCTAAAAAAAATTTTTTAACTAAGTATTTGAGGATTTTACATAACAGAGAACATGCTTTGTCTCGGGCATTCAGTACGAACTTACATAAATATTACCGATTAACTGGTTTTTATATCTGTGCGATGGAGATCATGCGACAGTCAACCATGTTTCCTGCCCGCGTCAGTGACGTTGACGAAGATGAAACTAACGCATTTAGACTGCGTCATGCAAAGCTATTACTGGGCACTGTACGAGGTATCATAGCAGGACTGAGCAATTGTGGTAAGGCCTGTGTGCTTGTCAGCCTCTTTAAGGAACCCAATGGTCTTTGGTTCGAATACGTCTACCTATACTCGAAATCGCTCCATCAGCCAAAGTACTTACACCTATCGAAAATACTACAAGCAGTTGCTGGACTTCGTTATTATCCTTTTAGTGACAATGATGCAGTCGTGCAGCCAAGCGAGGACTTACCAAACTCGGTGTTCATTTTCGACGATGTAGTGTGTGAGAAACAGGTGACTATACAGCAGTATTTCAGCATGGGATGCCATGTAGCAGTGTATTCTATTTACCTATGCCAAACATATTCACGAATGCCTAAACAGCTTCTACATGACAATGCTAATTTCCTAGTCCTATTTCGCATGGACGACCTGAATTTACACCACGTCTACTTGGACCACGTTAACACCGATATGACATTCGACATATTTCAAGAAATATGTTTGTGCTGCTGGCACGAACCTCATGGTTTCATAGTGATAGCAAAAGATTTTCCACTTGATAAAGGTCGGTACCATAGGGGATTTGATCAGTTCATTATAGTTAATCAGTGAAGTATGAGCTACTCAGTATCCAAGTTCAGCCATAGCTGTCTGAAGCAGGCCCATGGAAAGCTGTATTATATCTACTATCTACAGGAATTGTAGTTTTGGAGGAAATCGAGCAGAGAATTTAGGCTGCACGAAACATGACGGTGGTGCTGCGAATATATCCTTTATCCGCAGTGTTTCGTCGGAAGCGTTGCGGCCAGTGGCAACACTTCAAACCATTATGGAGGCGCACGAATCACTGCTTTAGAGACAGCGCTGAGCGGTGTGGGAGAGCATATAGCCAGTAGAGTTCATACGACCGTGTCAAGTGAATTATGACCATTGGCCAATGACGTTAAGAAACTGTCTGCGTTGGGTGGGAAGCTGGCCACCATACAAGGCCGCCTTTTCTATACTAATATACTTCCCACTAACATGGATTTGCGACTCGGTACATTAATAAAAAATGTATCCCATCTGACTGCTTTTACTACCGGGGACGCACTCGAAGTTGTGGAAGGTAGGCTGTCCAGCAACATGAACGTACTGTCTACCAATATGGAGACCCAGCTTCACAAATTATCCGAAGATGTACTGAAACTGAACGCATTAGGGGTTAGGATTTCAGCCGTTGAGAAGAAAATCACTGATGTGGGAGAACAAGTTAGCGCAAGAGTTCTATCAGGCCTCACAGCGTTACTTGATGGTACCTTAATGTAAAGACCGAGAGCGAGTTAACCTCAATAGATAAGATACTGGAATCGAACCTCGTCGCCATGGAAGGTCGTCTGTTCGCCAACACGAATGTAATGTCTACCAAGCTGGACGCCTAGCTTCGTAAATTATCCGATGATGTGCAGAAACTCGGCGCGTTAAGCGGTACAGTTTCAGATATGGAGAAGAAAATTAACGATGTGAGTGCGCAAGTTAGCGGCCTCGCTTCTAAACTAGACGGTCGCCTTAATGACATTGCCGTGAACGGCATCACACTATTTGCAATAAGTAAGAAGTTAGAATCGAATCTAGATGCCATCAGTACATTGTCTGTTACAGTGACTACACATTTCCAGACTTTAACTAATAACATGCGAAGAATAGTAGGAAGCAAGCTACCTGCAGTGGAAGCACAGCTGGTAGATTTGGGCGAATATCTCGATTATAGGTCCCTTACAACCCTCGCGGCAACATTGAGAGATAATCGGCGTATAGCGAACGAGAGTGCATACAAGCAGAGTGTTGTGGACGCCAAGCTCACAGCAGTCGAGACGAATCTCGAAAAGTTCGACATTAAGGGTTTTACAATCCTTTCTGCAAAAATAGTCGACCACCTTAATGCACAAGGCACAGGTTCGGCTATGCTAAACACATTACATACACAGCTGGAAAGTGTAGGTAGCTTAGATACAAAACTCAGCACGATATTCAAATGTATGACTAATAAACTTATTACAAATGTACTCGACGAACTGGATAGCCGTAACCGAACTTTGAGTACGGGACTTTCAGATATTGAGGAACTTATCCATCACAGAATTGTTTGTTATTTAAATTATTTGCGCACAGACGATGAAAAATGGATGCATTGCGAGCACATGCGAGCTGTAGTGCTCCAGAAACTTAATACTTTCGAAGATAAAATAGTCAATCTAATCGCACATAGAGCCATTATCTAATATATATATATATATAGTATTAACATTTCACTGTTATTGTTAGTATAATGGCTGCAGCCGTCGAGGATGTACGCCGCATCATTGCAAGTGTGCATGATAAGTACCTACTGGCCAAGTGTGCATGTATGGAGCGTGATGCAGTATTTGAAGAAGCCTTCCGCCCCCTCACATCCCGATTGAATACTTTACAGGTACAAACTTTACCCCCTGTCAGTAACGTGATGACGGACCCGGATGTCGAACTAAAGCCACTTCTGGAGAGCGACAACGATGATGGTGTATCTTTAGCTGAATGGAAACATAAGAAAAAGGACAGTTCTCACTCGTGCTCGGACCCTGTCCATAATTATCTCACTTCTTATACGACTCGTTTTAATGACTGAATTTACGGTGTGTATAGGCGGAATAAAAAATGGTATTTGAGGAATAAGCAAATATTTTTTCTACCCAATGATTATATACAGATTGACAATGAATTAATACACTCATCTCCAGGCCTCTACGAGCTGTTATTAAAACACAGACCTGGTGAGTTTTCACAAGAAGCTCTTTACCAATACAAAAAACTGCTTAGTTACACGAGCGCACATTTAACCGATAATGACATAACTGCCAACACATATAAGGATGAGTCACACCCGAAATTCGACGTTATTGCCGAGTTGTTTTTTTCAGATGTAGGCTTAGCTAGTGGCTCGGGACTGGCTTCGAAGCTTGATGGGGGCAGCCAGCTCGAGTATGTGTACTGGGACGACGTAAATGAGCTTGTAGCACGAATGCGACTACTCGTGGCGTCTCAACAGGCAGGTAATCATTTACACACGAATGAGATTGTGAACATTGTGGAGGAATCGCGTGAAGGCAGATAAATGTACTGAAAAAATGTCTCGTGCAGCGATTGTAGCTGAGCTGCACTGTACCCGCTGGACCGAGTTCTGTAAAGGCGACCGTCATACAACCTGCAATTATTTGGAAGACTATGTGTTCTCCGATAACATGAGAGGTGTACCTGGCTACAGTATAAGAAGGGACAAGTGTTTGAACCAGCCACAGTAGACATTTGTGTACCATTCAGAAGAGAACTATCGTTCATCATGTGTAACACCTTTGACATACGTGACTGTGTAACGTATCTGCCGGAAGATGTGAACTTGTATGTGAGTTACTTTATTGGTTATAAAAGAGTGGTTTTTAAACCAGAGCTGGGACATGAGCAAGTGCAGATATGTGACGGTGACAATCATTTGTGGGGATATCACGACACCTGGGACAACTTTCACTGGTACATTCTGCCCTGCTACAAGTGCGAACAGTGTGCCACCTTCAATCTCCGGCCAAACAGTGAGCTGCCTGCAAATGGACGCATACTCGCAACACGTGCCAACATTGAAGATATTACCGAACTACGTCATGAACTGCGCCATGGGAGCAAGAAATTGAACTATGTCCTGCGAGACATAGATACCGGCTCGACCTACTGCTGGACCGAAGAGTGTACAGGACATATACATACGACCATGCTGGTAGACTGTGGCAGCAAATGGACTATACCATGTGCTGCTAAGGTATGTTGTGCCTTAAATTGAAAACATTTGCAAGTTCTTCATGAATGTATGTCTGCAATTGCTTCACGAACGTGCGTGGGGAAGCTTCCCCCCACCCTGTGAAGTATATAAGTGAAGCATAAAAAATATTTCTACATCATGAAGAGTGAAGACAGCACTACAACGGTCGAGGGCGCACTGACATGTCGCAGTAAGTTCAAATGCTGTCAGGCTGTGTACAATTTTATTACACACCTTCTACAGCTATTGGTCAAAGCTCTGAAGTAATGTCGACACAGTGTATATGCTGTATAAATAGTCTGTTTTCCTACCAGTCGACTTCAGTGAGCTCAAGATGAACGTACCGTTTCGTCCAGAGACCTCCTACCGCAGTGTGACGCCGGGTGACAGCGCCATCACCTATGAACTTGCTCCTGCTGGAGATACAGCCACCACCACCACAGAGGCGAGAACGTACAGTGAACAGTGTGACGGTATAGCGCATTGGCTGCTTGCCCACAATCCTACATCATACGAGTGTTGTCAGCAGACTGTAATGTATTAGGGAGATGCGTCATTCACAATATGCGAACAGACACTCCCTTGCCTTGTGGTGCTTACGAGGTGATGACACACGAGGTGATGACACACGCTTTGTTGCACGATGTGATTCGTGTTCACCTTCTCGACTGTGTGCTGCTGCCAGAGTATCAAGTTCCTGCTGCTGCCATTATTGACATCACCGAGGACGTTTCCCAGCTGCCGGTTGTCACCGCCACCAAATGTAAGAAGAAGGGTGCTGCTGTCAAGTCTGCTGTTAAGGTTCCTCGTCGCCGAGCACCATGTCCTAGCTGTAAGAAGAAGACATCTGCCACCGCCTGCCTGAATTGTGGGAATTCTTCACTACATGATGTGAGACATTTAACAGTTGCAGAGAGGAAAACTTTACTGCAACAGCTCTTCAATACGATGCTTACAAACGTGTAGTGAAAATTGTATGTAATATTTTTTTTTATTTGGTTTAAAAAAAAGTATTTTGATTGTGTCAATATACATATCTTTGCTTTAATTGAAAAGACAATTTTTATAAGAATATATGTATAATACTTGTGGTTTTTTTTTTTAACTTAATTACTGTTGTGCACATATTATTTTCTTGGGTTATCCTACATTTTTTGTATTAATTGAAATCGAAAAAGATATATATGTTTCTTTGTGAGTGTTTTTTTAAAACTTAATTACAGTTGTGCGCATATTCTTTTCGTTGGTTATCTTACCTTTTTTTAATGTAGTAATTGAAAACGAAAATGTAATATATATTTCTTATGTATAATAATGCATGTGTGTTTTTTTTTTAAATCGACTTGCTATAATATGCAAGAACTTATGTTTTTGTATTACTTAATTGAAATCGCAATTTAAATACTTCTTGTGTGTGTGAGAGAGAGAGAGAGAGAGAGAGAGAGAGAGAGAGAGAGAGAGAGAGAGAGNAAAACTTAATTACAGTTGTGCGCATATTCTTTTCGTTGGTTATCTTACCTTTTTTTAATGTAGTAATTGAAAACGAAAATGTAATATATATTTCTTATGTATAATAATGCATGTGTGTTTTTTTTTAAATCGACTTGCTATAATATGCAAGAACTTATGTTTTTGTATTACTTAATTGAAATCGCAATTTAAATACTTCTTGTGTGTGTGTGAGAGAGAGAGAGAGAGAGAGAGAGAGAGAGAGAGAGAGCGCGTGCGACTTTGTGTGTACATTCTGTTGTTTAATCAAATCAATGTATTTCATGTATGGTTTATGTGACTATGTATGTGTGTGTGTTCTGAAATTCTGAATGTTCTTATTTCTGGGTGTAGAGAGAGAGATGTCAAAACAATCCCGACAAAGACGTGCTAGTATATTGAAAGCACTTTAACTGCAAAACAGTACACACATTTGTTTTACAGTCAACACTGCTTGCCTATCACAAAGGAGCAAGTCGTGTTCAATGCAATTATATATATCTATGTGTTCTAAGTGGAGAGATGCCACAAACATACTCGAAATACTAGGTGTGCTGGTATATTGAAAGCACAAACAGTACACACGCAATTCAAACATGCAATTAAACAAAATGACTAAGTAATGTTACACACAACTAACCTACATACTATATATTATTTATCATATTATTTTACACAATATGTTTGAATATTCTTAACCGCATTCTCCTGCGACCGGCTAGTGACATAACTTGATGACGAGTTTCTAACATCTCTCTCTGTGCTGGTCCATTGTGGAAGGGGGTATAAATACAACCTCGCAGATTTCTACACTCTCACTTGTTGCCAGGCCTTTGATTTGTGCATGCATGTCCCAGTGTAACGGCGACAACTGCTGCTCTCGTGTAGCACTTTCTACACTGCAAGACAAAACTACGTGTGGCTGCTGTGCTCAGCGCATACCTACATGTGTCCACGACCACCACCATGCCAGCTCACTGGCATCTTTTGCTGCTGCTCTACACAATATCCTGATTCAATTTGGGTAAGTGTTCATCTGCATCGTGTGTTGGTGAGTAGACATGCATCGAGTATTCGAGCTATCTTGTGTTTTACATCGTTCTCCTAGGCAGGTATGATGCTAATTTTAGTTCATATCACTGCACATTAATATTTGTGAGATTATAACTTGACAGACAGACGATGTGGACCTTGTGCCTTTATATAGTCAACTAACAGTGCTCTCGTGAATGTAGTGTTCTATTACAGAGCATTTCATTTTTATGTGAATGCATACGTTTACCCAACCCGATGAGTTGTAATCACTGTTTACATCCACTAGTCGGAACACATGTTGAGCTTAGGCAATAACCCTATGATATATTGAACACTCCCACTGCGTGTGTTGTAAGAGGTTGTTGTTGTTGCGAGTTTTTCCACTACATGGCTCTTCGTCCATGGAGGAATTATGGCCGACCGCTTACAACCGGTCCTGTTGTCATACTTTCACTACCTGACCTTGTGTACATTCCAGCGCCGCAGACCGTAAACTGGCCGTGATGTTTGTTTAACGTACCGTGTAGGATGGCTATAACAATCATTCATTTTTAGCTATCATTTTAAATAGTAATATTCATAACCTGCATGTGTCTCCTGAGGGTTCGAGCCTCGGAGTATCAAACCTTTTACACTCTAACTAGCATACGCATTGTATACATATCTCTCTCCCAGGTTAGATACTCNTATAATTTCACTGTTTATACCCCCACCCCCTTCACCCATCGTTCAACGCATCCACTAGGCGTTGTACGCATATCGCTCCTGAAGTCGAGGCCCGGCGAACATCCATACGTGTGTTTTCCCGCTCTATACAGTGTTTGTAATTTATACACATGCACACACCTTTTACGAACTAACCTAGAAATGGGTGGCGTTTTTTTAATAGGATATCTCCAGGCATCTTGCCGAGATCAACCACCACCACCACCACCACGACCACCAGGCATTGAATAAATATTGTTTTTCAAGAGAGAAAACCAGCCTGTTAATACCTATTTATTTCAAGAGATAGAGATGGAAGCTGTCAATAGTAGTACCAGTTCATCATCATCACCACCATCGTTGCGTCCATCCTCTTCAGCATTGCTTAATCCCTCTAACACATGTAGGCCTGCACTACAGTGTGGTTTCTGTGACCGTCTCTTTACAGATCCTTGGAATGGATTACGACACGAGCACAATTGCGCTCTCAATCCATTCTGGCAGCCAGCCCAATATTTGTGCGAGCGGTGCGGACGCCAATTCGCATGTGTCGAGCATCTCGTAGGACATAGAACCATAGGTACAGGAGTGATCAGGCAGGCTGCCTCGCCCAACTGCGCGTTTTGCAATTATGGCTACCGGCGTCCTTCCGATGCTCATCGCCATGAACGCGGTTGTTGGGCGAATCCCACTGTACAACCATTAGAACGTGGGGCCTGCGACCGGCAGTTTACCAGAGCCGATAGACTTTGTGCGCATAGTGTAAAGTGTTCTGGTACTGCTATAACCACCTCCCGGCCGGCGGAGTGAGCACGAGTGGTAAGCTCGCAGCATGGGCCATCCCATGCAAATCCAGATCGTGCGAGTGAGGGTAGCTCTCACCGCGGTCCCATTGCCACTGAGGCTGGCGCCGAGAGCAACTCGTATGGGTTCGTGGATGTGGAAAGCACGTTCCGGGATGCAATGACAACATACGTCTCCGAGAATACCTCGAGGGTGGCAGTAGACATTTGCAGCTACCTCAAGCGTATGAGAGGAAATATAATTGGCCAACTCGAGCAGGAAATCGAGAACAAGGGGGCTGAGAAATTCAATTTATTTCTCGAGTACACATATGGCAAACCGGAGTCGCACGGTGACAAGTAGATAGTCGTGCACTTAAAACAAATAACATGCCTGTATTTAGTGTGGCCGACATAGAGGAGGCAATGTCGGCCGCCATTTCCAAGTTGTGTCAGGAGGAGACTGACTATATGGGGAAGGGCAGCAGCTGGACTCTCACTGCCGTGAAACGGGTCCAGTTATGCATAAATAAGCTAGACCCCTTAGAGTATCCTTGTATATCCCCTTGCCTGCAGGTTTAGCGGAGAAAAGGGCTATTATCAACCCACACAATGCTGACCTGCAGTGCTTTAAATGGGCTATACTGTCACTCTTCGTAGAAGGGTATATCCGCAGCGCGTCAACCACCAATACACCAGGCTGGATACACGCTTCAACTTTTCAACCATAGATTTTCCCACCCCTCTACGGCAAATAGCTAGGTTTGAGAGAGCTAATCCGGGGGTCAGCGTCAATATATGCGCACTCGACGACTGGAGTACGAAAGTAGTGCCGATACGGGTGACAGACATATAACTGGCCCAGCACTTTGATTTGCTGCTGCTCACCACTGCGGAAAACCAGAAGTCGCATTATTGTTACATTGCTAACTTCTCGCGAGTGGTATGCTCCCAGGTGACGTCACACATGGAGCATCTAGATATCTGTAAACGCTGCTTCAAGGCGTTTGATAATCAACCATGTGTGATGGGGCTGATGGGCGCCAAAACTCTGGCTGAGCACAGGAGGTATTGTAATGACCATACGGCTGTTCGTGCAGGCATGCCGCGGACGGCAAGCCATCTGTGTTAAAGTTCCAGAATTACCAAAATGGCGATAAGGTACCTATCGTATTTCAGTAATACCCCGGACTTGCGCGGTAGGTGGGACCAAGCGATAACCATGTAAGTCGAATTCGCGTAAGTCGGGGTTCAATTTTGCATATAAATACATATAAAGTATGTTTAATTGTGACCAGAGTCTAAAGAAAACAATAACTTAGAAGAAAAATGATTAATAAAATGATAGATAATAAAACAATTTACATTGTTATGAATAAAAAAAAAGTAAACCGAAATTATTTTGACGTAGAAGGCTTCATATATTCTAACATTGTCGCCTGACGAGTTAAATTTTTCTTATTTTCACACAAAATTTCCTTGTAGCACACCAATAACTTTTTTATTCCGTGTTTTGTAGTAGAAATGCGCTCTTTGTTGGGATCTATTTTTTCTAAAATCTGTAACCCCTTTTTAATTGTACTGAGGCCTTCTGTTAAGTTTGCAATCGTGATTTGATTTTCCGATTCAACTTGGTCTAACGAATCAGTTTGTTCAATGTCTTGCTCATGCTCACGCATTTCTATAAGCTCGTCATTGTCAGCTCTTGATTGTGTGAATCCAGCAATTCTTGAATGTCAGCACCATCCACCTCTAAATTTAATTGTTTGGCAATATCGACCACTTCTTCAATTACACTATCGATTTGTTCAAGATCTGGCGCTGATTCTCCTTGGGTTTCGGTGGTGAAAAAGAATGGACACAATTTTTTCCAGACGCCATTCAAAGTTTCTTGTGAAATCTCATTCCAAGAATGTCAAACAATTCTAACAGCATCTGAAACATAGAATTGCTTCCAAAAGTCTTTGACAGAAAGCTCGTTGTTTTGTCGCATAGCTTAATGTAGGTGAGCAAACGATCGTCTTGTGTAGTAAGCTTTAAATGATTTAATGACTTCCTGGTCCATCATTTGAAGCAAGCTGGTGGAGTTTGGTGGCAAAAATACAACTTTCACCCGTGGGTCAAAATTATTTAGAGTAGCAAGAGGGGGACCTGGTGCATTGTCAATTATTAGCATCACTTTAAATGGGATTTATTTTAATTGGCAATAACGTTCGACTTCAGGAATAAAATGATGGCCAAACCAGTCTTCAAAAAGAGAACCTGTCACCCAAACTTTCGCATTAGACTTCCAAATGATGGGCAAACCAGCTTTAGATAAATTTTTTAAGGCTTTTGGATTTTCTGAGCGATAAACTAAGAGACATTTCAATTTACAATCACCAGCTGCATTCGTACGAACCATCACTGTCAATCGACCTTTGGTGGCTTTAAAATCTGCAAAGGTTTTCTCTTCACGCACTATAAAAGTTATTTTAGGCATTTTCTTCCAAAAAAAGACTGGTTTCGTCTATGGGGGGGGGGGCTATAACGATTGATGCTAAAACCATTTTTTAAACATATATATATATATTTTCTCCTTCGACGAGGCGGGGTCGAGGGGCTATAACGATTATTATTATTCTTTACACACGCAAGGCTCAAGCATATGTGTGTACTCTAAAACTGGGACTCCTCACTTGGGACACGCCTATCCACTCAGCTACCGCGCCACTCCTTCCCTGTGAATGCAAGAGCATGAATTTTTAACATGCGCTCTATCCACTGTATCACCGCGGACCCCTGTCGACATGTCATACAAACTTGCACAGTCCCTCAGGCCATGCGGACACCTCTGCCGGGACACATCGGTCCGAGACCATGTCATGGCAGGCTCCTCTCTTGGCACATGCCTGCCTTCCCCTGTGAATGAAAGAGTGTGATTTTTAATGTGCGCTCTATCAGTTACGTCACCTCGGCACTCCTTGGAATGCAAGAGCGTGACGCCCCAGGATATGCTGGCTCCTCTGCTGGGAGCTGGCAGCCTGGGGCTATGTCATGGCGGTGTGATGGGCTCCTCTCTTGGGACACGCCTGAGGCCATTTCATAATGCCTTGGCGTTGTCTTAGGGTTACACAGGAAAAACAAACATGGCCACCATGGAATGTTCGAGAAAAAAATTTTAACTTTTAAAATATTAAAAAGATTTTTGAAATATTTAATAAAAAATATTACACCTTTAAAATATCTGAAACTTTTGAAAAAAAATTGAAAAATTTTGAAAATTTTTGGCAAATTTTGGGACTGACTGCCAAGATAGCTACCGTCGAAGTGGAATGCAAACGCATGATGTTTACCGTTTCCTTGGTAAGCTTCGGTGTCGCGGTGTCCCATGGCTGGCGCTGGCATTAAACATACTATTTATATGTACTGTAGTAAATTATTTTCTGGCGAATAAAAAATATACAAAGATCTTTTTCCATTTCCCACGATAAATGGTACCCCTCCAATATCAATTAGAGTTCCCATCAATCAAAGTTAAATTCCTTTTAAGGATACTGCTGTAAGCATGCCAGGGAACCAATACGAATTTGTTCACATTCCTATGGGTGCGAATTTTAATTCTCAGGAGTTCTCTTGCATTCTGGATCATGTTGTATCTAAATTTAAATATAAATTTGTGTACAATTATGTAAATGATGTTATAGCATACAATACAGATTTCTAGGCTCAAATGATGCACCTAGATCAAGTGTTCACCAGGATGTGCGAAGTGGGTCTGACAGCGAATCCAGAGAGTAACTTTATGTTCTAAGGAAGTGAGGTTTTTAAGGCATGTGTTAAGTAGGTCGTTTGATCATTGAACCTGAACGTGTTGCTCCCGTAATTAGTTTTCTCTGTCCACGCACTTTAAAGGATGTATAAAAATTATTGGGTATTATTCGTTACAAACTTTCTGTCCACGATTTCGTATGAGTGTACTACATACACCAAGCAGATACTAATTTGCTTTACCGAAGGACCTCTTTGTAGACCACATTAATTTGTCTGACTTTGGGTGCTAGGGTTAAAAGTAACTAGGCGAGCTTGCTCTGGAGCATGTCATGTAGAGATGACCATGTAATATGTAAGAAGCAGTCCTCCCTCAAATATGTCCGTGCCATTTTTGCGACTGATATAAACTAAATTACATGCACACAGTGTACGAGTTTCCTGCTTGGTAATACTATCATCGCCTAAATGGGACAGAAGAAATGTTGGATATGCATCGTAGGATACAACTTCTATTTTACAGTAAAAGGACAAGAAATAATTTGGTTCCCATTGACGATTTATATAAACTAACTTTGGTGGTTTGCAGGTGACTTCTAAGACCATTTTTTCTTCTTTAGGGCCACTGCGTGCCCTTAAATCACATGTAAAAATCAACGCTGCTTTGGACATACCACTGAACAGCACTCTTGTATGACACAGCCTATGTGACACCGAGACACTAACCTGTGATACATTTATGTAAGTTTTTATGTGTATGAAACGAAACTGGTCTGAGTAGCCGCCAGTTTGAACAAAGCACTTTTATTTCGGCATTAAGATCTCACATAATTTACTGTCTTATGGTCAATATTTCTGTATGCACGCCAGAAAGTGTTAATGTAAGTGTATATGCATTTCGGGGCAGTGATTTCTTTTTAAATGTTAAATTCAAACAATGATCAGTTAACTGCAAACTGCCTACAATTAAGTGTTTCTTGTATGTCAGCACAAAGCTTTTCAGCATCTAAAAACAAAACAACATCGGATTGAGGTGCCTTATTAATTATTATCAAAGCTTGAATAAATTTAAAAGCACGAGAAGTGTGACTTTGGGCACATGCATAACTGTATGTAGCGAAGTCGAAGTGACTGCTAAATTTGAATATTATCTATCGTCTGCAAAACATTTATGCACTTGCCAAAGTTTTCGTACAGTATTGCCTATAAAGTTGGTAATTTGAAGATATGTGCTCCGACTCAAATACAAATCTACTATGCAGCTGGTCTTTGATACCCTTCTACAGCTAACACAAGTGCGGTAATTGTACGATAATGTTCCCTAAATCCTAATTGGGATTCAGTTAACAAATTATATTTGCTTACGTGTTAATAGATCTGTGAATATGAAGTTTTGATCGCCATTCACATTTCTGGAAAAAATCGGAAAGTTCAATTTATTTTTTAGAGGGAAGGACAATGAATAAAGCAGGAGTAATAGAAACTTAATGAAACAACAAATTTTGAGCAGTGAGAAATTTTTGAAATAGTGAGTGTTTTGTGGTTTATAAATGGGCTGTACCAGAAAATTATGTTCACTGTGAAACTGATACTGATAGATAAGTTAACATAGCTTTGTCCGTACCACGCCACCTCCTCTCAATTTTATATCCTGTGCAAAGGCCTGTTATATGTGTATATATGTGTGTCTGAATGAATGTGTATATGACTGTATGTATAAATGTATATATGTATGGGGTTGATCCAAGTCTTCCATTACAAATGGTTTGACTTTTAGGAATTGAATGTACTGTATACAAAGACTGCTGTTTCCACATGATACAAGCAAGAAGGATGTACACTGAAGAGCAAAAAAAAAAGATACACCTGCCTAATTTCGTGTAGGGCGCCCCGAGCACGCAGAAGTTCCCCAAGACGACGTGGCATGGACTCGACTAATGTCTGAAGGTATGCAGGAGGCATTTAAATCTGCGCCAACTTGAGAAAGGGTTGCACGTCTGTCACGTTTAATGATTCTTGTCAGTCGTCGTTAGTCACGTTCTTTCACGATCTTTTTCCGGCCGCAGCGATGTCAAAGATGTGATGTTCTACCGGGTTCCCGATATTCACGGTACACTCGTGAAATAGTTTTACTCGAACATTTAAATTTTAAGGGTACCTAGGAGATGCTATGTCCCATATATCGTGCGCCGACTNCTTACATATCTGTCACCTGTCAGAATCGCATCTAGACGTATCAAGGATCCCATTTCACGCCAACTGCACACGCCCCATACCATGACAGAGCCTCCACTAGCTTGAACAGTCCCCTGTTGACATGTAGGGTCCATGGATTCATGAGGATATCTCTATACCCGTACACCTTCACCCGCCCGATACAATTGGAAACGAGACTCATCAGACCAGGCAACGTGTTTCCAGTCATCAACAGTTAAATGGTGGTGTAGGGGGGCCCAGGTGAGGTGTAAAGATTTTTGTGTTGTGCAGTCAAAATCGATACACGAGTGGGCCTTCGGCCCCGAAAGCCCATATCAATGATTGACCGTTGAATAGTTCGCTTGCTGGCACTTGTTGATCCCCCAGCATTGAAATCTGCGCCAATTTAAGAAAGGGTTGCACGTCTGTCACGTTTAATGATTCTCGTCAGTCGTCGTTTTATTCATGGCGCACTTGTGAAATGGTCGTACGCGAAAATCCAAATTTTATCGCTACCTCGGATATGCTATGTCCCATATCTCGTGTGCCGACTATAACACCACGTTCAAACTCACTTAAATCTAGATAACCTGCCATTGTAGAAGCAGTACCCGATCTAGACACTTTGCCAGACGCTTGTTGTCTTATATAGGCGCTGCCGACCACATCGCATTACTCTGATTGGTTCCATACCTCTGNCTTGTTGTCTTATATAGGCGCTGCCGACCACATCGCATTACTCTGATTGGTTCCATACCTCTGTTATTTGCATACCCATGCCTATACCAGTTTTTTTTTGGCTCTCCAGTGTATTATACTTCATCTGATAAGTCTGAGATCCTTCAATATAACACTTGAGAACTTATGGTGTTGAACCTGCCAGTGTAACTATTTTTAGCTTACTTTCTGAAGGAAAGAAAGGCTTATGAGATTACTTTCCTGTCTGTTACTGTGTGTGTATGTGTGTGTCTATGTGTGTGTGTTTCCCTTCAGGTATTGCATGCATCAACCGAATTTAACAAAACTCGATATATATAAGTACATAGTAAGGACACCAGACTTTTATAATTTTTGACAATTCTAGAGCCATACTTTCAAAATGGCGGCCATTTAATTTTTTTTAGATGTATATGTCATATCTCGGGAACCATTTAACCGATTTAAACCAAGTTTTGTATGCTGGCAGAGCCTCATGTAAGCATTAAATTTTGAAATGGACATTGTTGTTAGACTACAATTTTAGAAGATAGCATAAAATGAATAAATAAAGGTTTCACATTGTATCGGAAACTAGCAAAGGAATTATCACAAGTACTTAAACTTGCCTAGATAGTTATTTTCAAAATGGTAGCCATACAAATATTTAAGGTTTATTTGATATATACACTATAACATTTAACAAATTGCGACAAAATTTTGTGTTACTTAAGGTATTACAAGCATCATATATGTAAACACATAGCCACTTTTGTCAGCCATTTTGTAAGATAGCACTACATGATTAAATAAAGTTTTTGTCGTATTTTGGTAAAAAAAATGAACAGATTCCTACCGAATTTGGTAATTAAGTAGTACTGTGGCCGATAATGTTAAATTATATGCTTCAGGTATATCAGACACTTATTTTCAAAATGGCGGCCATATAGTTGTTTTAGTTCAGAATGGTTTATCGTCGAAATCATGTAATCAATTCCAAGTTAACTGTNAAATGGCGGCCATATAGTTGTTTTAGTTCAGAATGGTTTATCGTCGAAATCATGTAATCAATTCCAAGTTAACTGTGTACACTGGCAGTAGATATTACATGCCATGTGAATAAATAATTTTTTATGTAATGGGAAACAATTGACCGATTGCTACCAAATTTGGCAAACAGTTTGCACTGCAGTAGGAGGTGTAAACTGCACATATTTTAAGTAGGTCAGGGACTTATTTACAGAATGGAGCTTATATAAATATTTCAGCTCATTATCTTTTATTAACGAACCAATTTCAAATTTAACTTTGTATGCTGGCAGTATCAATTACAACCATCAAATTTGTCTATACAGAGCCTCATTTCTCTGCCATTTTGTAAGTTAGCCCCATAATTCAAATTAAGTTTGTGTGATATCTAGGGAAACAATCAACCCATTCGTACCAAATTTGGCGACGAATTTGTATTGTTGTAGGGTATATAACTATATGTATTATTTCAGTGTGACAGACATGTTCAGAATGGTGTGTATAAAGTAATTTTAGGTTAATGTGCTATATCTACAAATTTACGTAATCGAATTTAGCTTTACTTTGTATACTAGTGGTATACAATTATCGAATGTTCTATTACATAATATTTCTGTCCTCAATTATTGAAGATCGTCACGTGAAAAATATGGTGGTTTTATGCCATATCTCAGGTACTAATCAATCGATATTCATCAAATACTTCCCACAAGTAGCACTATGGTAGGCCATGAAAACTTAAGTGTTTTAAGTGGCTCAGTCACTTATTTTCAAAATGACGACCCTGTAAATTTTTTAGGTTACTAAGCCCTGTGATTCGAAGCACTAGACTGATTAAATTCAAAGTTAATGCTCGAACCCGACCTTCGTAGTACAGTTTATTGCACAGGAGCTTATTGTATGAGGTTTTTTGGATTCGAGTCCCAGGTAAAGCGTATGAGTATTTGTAATTATCTCACCACTGTTGCATATATTTCTGGTTTCATCTCTAATGATATCGCTTTCAACGAAACGACAAGTCCTACCTACCCACTCAGCTTTCAAGAAATTTTTTAAAAATTAATTTCACCCATATTGAGGAAAGTAGGTTTATTAGTTATATCGGTAACTTCTTGCTTGTTTTGATTATGAATCCAGCTATAATTTACTTGCAATTAACTACGAAAAAGTATGTATTAATTCTCTCAAAGTGATATTGCAACTTGAGATGTTTAGTTAGAGTATGGCATCTCTATTTACGTTAATAAACATAGTATTTACCTTAATAAACCCTACAATTACTTGATTATGTCAGGAGTCTCAAAATATTTGGCCTACAAATGTGCAGTATGTAAACAATAAAGACATGTTCTGAAAATGCGAACCAATTTTTGGATGTCCTATGCATGTTTTTAATGCTTAATTATTAGGGACACCTGATTTTCGTTAAAAGAATTACGCGCATCCTACAATTAACTATTCTATGTGCGCAACTTCAGTATTCCTTTGTTTATTAGACATTTTTCTTGATTAGAAAACATTTCTTAGACAAAGTCAATCATAATCAGGTTACTCTAGGCATAAATATATATAATTCGCTGACAGATGCTAAAAACCAGCACCAATTAAAGTCACCTAGTTATGAAAGAGAATCTATGTTTTTAAGTGTTTTGGAAACACAGCAAATCAGTATTTTTTTCCCGCGAAAAGCAGGCGTCTCTACTAATGAGTGAATAGATCCATTGGGCCGACTAAACATTTATGAAGCAATATACATACATATGATATAACATGTGGTGTTAGATTTACTTTCACTTTTTGTTACAATAGGGTATCGCGAAATATTAATTTATAGCAAGTTACCGTTTTACAGAAATAATGTGGAGTAATGTCCAAATCTGAGTATCGACAATGTGGTACGAATCATAGACTAAATATGAGGTTGATGCAGGACAGCGCACTGCCTTCCAAACAGTTTGCAATGCCGCACGTCCACCGCATCGACACGCACCATTGTGACCTTAGTGCACAGTGTAGTGCAGCGTACAGTGTAGTGCGAGAGCAGGAAAATGCAGAGTAGTGCAACATAACTTCGCACTATACCCATCCCCCCTTAGGGCGGGAGAATGTGCGTTATAATGGACTCGACATACACCAAATATAGGGAAATCAAAGATAAAATTATTAAAAGCAAAAGAAAAACACCAGGCACCCTTATAAGTGTGTCAGTGCTTTAATTATCTTTATTTGAAAATTGACACATTTTTAACCTCAGGTGTTTTACCCTCATTTCATGTCATCCACATTAAAATTGTTTTTGTTTATGTGCAGTGTAATATTATTTATTTTTTTATTCATGTTTTATGCTAGGGTTCATATCCATTTAGTTATGCAAGTGTTATAATTCAACAGAGATTAGTACATGGGGAGCCTCATGCCGCCATTGTCCGCTTCTCATAAGCGCTCACCAGAGTCAGTCGCCGTTGAGTGTATCAAGGGGTCAGCATGATGTGCCGCATCGCACTCCTGGTGCCTTCACGTTTTTTGCACCAATCACCTTTCGCTCCAATTGTCTAATATAACCTACTGGAAACTGTTATTTCTGCACCCGGAGATGCCACCCCTGTCTTTCCTGGGAATAGCATTGCCCAGGGAATCTAAATGCACAAATAGTTCACTCTTATGCACAAATGTATATTTTTCGCAGTCTTGTTGGTCTATCTGTTGGGCTGCAGGCCAAAGTCCATATAAAGTGTTCACCTAGAGTGATGTGTTTCTGTGCAAGAGTAATTACATGCAAGTTTTCAGACTTTGTGTATTTTATTTCAAGCACTGCCTTCAGATGTTTCGGGGCACGGGTTCCCTATATTCCACCTTCACCCAGTTTCATGCTCAACTCAGAGCTTTTACAGTTTAAGGCATGTGACTCAGCCTGAATAGTCTTACAGTATTTTCCATGCAAGTATCAGGAGCGAGGTGCTCTTCCAACATTTCACCGAGAGACTGTGTATGTCCGGGCAAACGGTCCACCGTACCCTGAGATCATCGCAAGCAGCTACAATTGGCACCACCTGTCGATGGTGTCTGGTGCCTAGTATCCAAATCCACAAACCGCCTATCGATGCTTTTCACTGCCCCTCAAAACTTCCCCATCTTCAATGCCCATAACACCAGCTGAGAGTATCGATCAGTGCAGCGGTGTGTGTACGCAGGTACGCACACCCCCTCCACCACAGAGCAGTACACCCCACCAAGCGGGCACAGGGAGATCAGCCGCGAAGGGGTGGGCCATGCCCTTGATCCCCACCTCTGGGTTCAGTTGCCGAGCCGCGTTTATCAACAATGGCTGGCCTGACACATGTAGGCATTCCGACACCTCTGTGCTGGTAATGATTGCGCCCCATCTCACAGGATGTGGCCAAATATGAATTAGGCACAACATATTGCAAGTTAGCTCGTAAGACCAGCCCAACGAGCAACCGTGCCACGAACAACCGCGAACAACATGCATTTTTAACAAATTTCAAAGCCAGTGAAAATTTGAAGTTTTGGACAATATCAGTCAACAAAATTCAAATGTTCAGTTCCCGAACTACAAAATATTTTGTGGCAGTTTACTTTGCACCAGCCAAGGTATCCCTACTTATCAGTGTACTTTTTGATAACAGTGTTACCATTCAAGGTGCCTAAATGCGACCGAACTCGCGATCATACAAAACCAGAACTTTCAGTATTCACAGTGTCACAGCAATAATAATTAATTGAACACTTCTACAGTGTGCAAAGATTTATTAACTGGGCCAGACTGTCAATCAATGCAATGTCACCGCCCAGTGTGTCCAAGGGGATGGGGGGTGAAAGTAGTGATGTGTTACGATGCAGGAAGAGTGCAGTGCATGTACACGGGCAATGTTTGCAGCCTGGTGAGAGACTGATAGTACAAGATGACAAGTTCACGTGTCGGCAATGTACAGCAGTGGCCGACACCGCACCACAGTTGCCATTTGCTATCAGTATGCACGTGGCAGATGTAAACAATGCATCGCCGCTCGCTCATTCCACACCCTGCCAGTCCTGGCTTGACTGCAGCACCTCTCCCTCTCCTACCACCTGCCCCTTACATACCACCACTCGCCACCTACTTTCCCACACCTTCCTTCCTCCAACAGATGATTCCAGTGCTTCCAACTCACGCGCAAAAATTTCCGCAACCAAACCCAGTGAAACAATTTCCCGCACCCTACTTCGTTCCACCAGCTGCGAGCACTTGGCCACAAAGTAGCAGAAGGCAACACCGAACCACTGCATCCATCCCAACATTTTGGGCCTGGACCAACCAGTTTTCCCATACCCTCGCAATTCTAGTCGCTATGCACCTTTACGGAAGCATCTACAAAGAACACATCTGCATTCCAGAGTAACTGTACAGTATGCCTGCAACACTATGGGGTATGCATGGAGGAGTGGCCTAGTTGCATTGGAGCGCAACTCTCTGGAGAAGTGCATTCCTGGTGGCAATCTATCAATCACTGCATGCTAGAGGGGGGTGGGGGCGGCCTCCATGCTATTCAGTGCCGCTTTGGAGGAGCAGTAAAATCACTTCAAGTGCAAAGTAAACTGACGCAAGAAGAGCAAATGGAGAAACTAACCACGTTTATCACCAGAAAAGTACATCTTGTCAGATTTGCACACACACCTGCCCGAGCACGAAGTACTCGAAGTGGTGGTGGAAACAGTGCGCCCAGAGTACCGTGCCACATTGATACCACTTCTTAATACTAGCCTTGATAAACTCATGCATGCCGCTATAACCTTGGAGTTAAATCCGTTCCAGCCACGCTGGAGTAACGAGCAACATCAGGACAATGTGAAGTGACAGGATGAAGTGTAAAACAATAATAGAACACACTTTTTCGGTCAACAACGGGACAATTTTACAGTGCAAGTTACAACAAAAGCAATAGTTTGACAGACAGTGTGCGATACAGAAATGTGAACTGAGACAGAAGACAACCACCGCCAACTCCCTGCCATTATTGTGATGGTCAAAAATACCATTGGCACAAAGCATGCCCTAACAATCCCCACCTCAAACAAACCAACAATCATGCAAGTAGCAATCTCGGGAAACGAGAAGCAGGGATAAAGGAGCCGGATGTTCCCGAAATGCCAGTCCCGGACAACATTACCGACTTGACACAGCAACAATCACTAATCAACCAGGTTAGTAGCAGTCATTCACAGTTAATTCGTATTTTAGTGTTTATTAACGGTCATCATTGCCATGCATTAATATACACTGCTGCCTCACATAACTCTATACAGCCTAGTTTCGTACATCCTACAGATATCACTCCAGCTGCTCATATAATTCGTTTAGCCACAAACCAGCACACCAGCACTGCACTAGGTCAAGCCACAGTGGCGGTTTGCATATGTGATCTAGAAACAATAACCATAGCAGTTGTTACCCCGGACAATAGGGAAGAAGCCATCGTTGGTGTATTGTGGCTTACTGAGCAAATTACCATAGTAGAACCCATGGCATGTCGAATCCATTTCGGCTTAAAGGAGCGACGTACAGTATGTAACCTTGACCAGCGACCAACCGATACAGTACCTGCTGTTTCACTAGCAGACTTTGACAACAATTTACCACCCGAACATCAGGCAGCTTCTCAATGGCTCCTTGACGAGCGCCGAGACGTGTTTGCAGCACACGACGCTCTTCGTTGAACCACAGTAGCTGAGCATGCACTACAGCCAGTGCAAGACAGGCCTATATACACTCCGCCACACAGCTATTTACCGCAACAAGTGTGAATTATTAAAAAACAAATTCAAGAAATGTTAAATGACTGCGTTATTGAACCAACAAACAGTTACTACAATTCCGCCATAACACTGCCACCTAAAAAATGTGGCGTGTAGAGGTTTTGTATAGATTTACAGCCAGTGAACCAAGTGACACATAGTATGCTACCACCATAAATCAGCATTAAAGATGCACTTAGTTCCTTAGGCCAAGCCAAAGTCATGCCATACCTTGATCTTAAAAGTGGCTATTGGCAAGTGCCCATCAATCTCGCAGACCATGGCAAGACAGCTTTCACGGCCCCCAACAACCGGCATTTTCAGTTCTGCACCATGCCGTCCGGACTGAATTGTGCACCGGCCGCCTTCCAGGCGATGATGGTCAGCGTGTAGGACAGCCTCATAGGCGAATTCACACTCGCCTACCTGGACGATGTGGTGATATGGTCGGCAAGTTGAGAGGAGAACTTTCACCCCCAGTTACTTGTGCTCGAAAGGTTGGCCACCAACAGCCTCGCCTGCGCAACTGCCAAATGACACCTCGGAAATACCAGAATCAACTTCCTGGGGCATGTCGTCGACGAGGAAGGCAACAAACCCAACACCAAACAACTGCGACTGATTATCAAGTACCTGCCACCACTTACATGCAAGCAGCTCCGGAAGTTCTTTGGCCTAATAAACTGGCTCCCGGCTGATTGTCGAGTACCATTGGTCGTTATGTCGTAGCAGCTCGCGCCACAACATACGATGTAATGCACCGCCGGGTGATGCCAACTGGCCTGTAGGCCGAAGCTGAAGTGCTAAGTGCCCCAAAGAGTACCCAATAGTGCACAGCATTTTTCCAAACACATCAAACAATGTCACCGCATTCACAGCTACAGTCAGGGGTATGTTTTATTATATTAATAGCAATCGAGCATGGCAACCCACACCCCTTTGCACTGGTGGGCTTGTCCATCCCTTCAGGAGACAGCCACCTGGCAACACTGTAGCAAGTGAAGTATAAACACATCACAGGAAGTGAAATACAAACACTTTTCATGAGAAATGTAATAATGTATTTAATGTTTAATTATAAAAGAGCAATTATGTTTTAAAAAAGGGAGATTGCCTATAATGGCCTCCATCCTTGTAACATGTCATTTAGTGTTGTGACACTCCCAATCAACTTCACAACATCAATCTTAACAGACATTTGTTAATCAATGGGGGTGTCACCAGTGTATGTGTTTAAGTTAATTTATACAATTTTTCACCATTACAATAATATTACATAGTGTTCATGTTATGTTTTACCATTTGGCGTTTGACGTCGGTTCTCAGCACTTGTGATGGAATCTGGCGTGACTCATGCAGTTCGTCTCAGTACTCGAGCCACAACGGCATCATTGGTCGCCTGCTCCGCGAGCCCCCTCGGTACCATCATTTAGGCTGATATCACTTCACTGCAATATTAACTTAATTAACTGTAAAATTTGTTTTCTCCCTTTACTGTACCGAGCGGAGAGCCAACTGCACTCTCACCGGAAAGCTTAACGCTACTGCTTATCCGCATAATACCACGCTTTCACGCTAAGGTCATCGGCAGGCCGTAAGTGCTGTGTCCGTTTTCTTTCACTATTGACATGTAGACAAGAAAAGTCAATAAACAGCTTTACAAAGTTCAATGTGCGTCGATTTATTGTCCTACGGGACACGTAGGACACTTCACCCCTTGTAGTACCACCCACAATTTTCTAGTATATTTCAGGTGTATGAGGCAGCCTATAGTCTCGTAATAAGGTGTAAATAGTGTAACAGTAAGTATGTAACAACATCATCTGCAAACTGACAGAAGCTATGGGGCTCTGTGGGCCGTCGACCGAACGACCCACATCACTGACTCTCCACTGAATTATGGTGCCAGGCAATTCTACACTCAACCAGCCCTGGTTCACCTTGACTATCTGAGCAATTTGTATGCGAGTTCACAAAGCATCAACAATGCTTGTTGGAGGGCCGTGACGAACAAGTCACCGAAAAACCATATCCCAGACATGTTTGATTGGCGACATGTCAGACGAACGTGCAGGTCAGGGAAGCAGTGGTACCCGTCGTTCATTGAAGAAGGCTTGCACATTCCTCGCCACATGTGGCCGAGCATTGTCCTGCTGAAATATGGCATGTGGTGTTGCCTGAAGGATGGGCTTAAAAACTCCCTGGTGTAGAAGTTGCTGTTCAGATTGCATTCAATACATAGGAATCGAGATCGCATGTTGTATCCAATGGCGCCCCAAACCATCACACTTGGTGTTTGTCCTCTATGCCACTCCACATTGCAGGCTGCCAGATTGTTGTCATCACGGTATCATCTAACACGTATATGGCCATCACTACAGGACAAGTTGAAACAGGACTCGTCCGAAAAAACTACATTTTGCCACTCAGCACGTCAGCGATGGCGTTCACGTGCCTGCTGCAGTCTGAGGGGTTTGTGGTTTCTGGACAATGGAAGCCGACACAATGGCATGCGTGCCTCCAGTCCAACTCACAGTAGACGATGTCTTACCGCCAACGCAGACAGGTCCATGCCAGTTGCAGTTCCCCAGTGTAGAGACAACACTGTGGACGAGGCTGTATGATCTGTTTTAGCCATGCGGATAAAATGGTGGTCATCCCGTGCTGTGGTCACATTGCATGGTCCAGTACCCGATCGTCGCAGTATATGACCCTCTACTATCCACTGGTTCCATGCACGCATCACTTTCGTAGCAGCATACTCTGTGCGAGTTGAAATGACATTGTATGACAAACCTGTTTCCTGGAGAACTATCATTGTGTCCCGTTCGAACTTACTCACATGCTGATATGGTGCCCTTTGATGTCGACGAGGCATACTGGCACTTGATTTCAATTCTTTTGATGGGTCTTCACTTACTGAGCTTGGCGTAACACAGGCTTTTCCGGTCACACAAGAGAGGGTACTGCTGACCCTATGTATACGCTATCTCTCTGCAATCGTAATCACTTATTGCTGGTACAGTGTTCTACCCATCCTCCGAGTTCAGGCAATTCTTTCTGGGTGTTGCAATTTTTACAAACAATAGTGTACTATAATTAGTTTTTAAGTACTTACGTAGACAAACTTCTGAACCTAAAATCATCGGGATAAGGAGCTATTGAGGAGTCCTTGAAAACATTTCATCCCTTTCCACCACCTTATGGGTCAAATTTCGGAAAATCCTTTCTTACCAGGTTCCTGTAACCGAAGTGGAAGCCATTTCTATAGTTTTATGCTTTTGCATTCAGCGGTTTGTACTGTGTGTTGACGAATGAATCAGTCAGTCGAGACACTTAAATTTATATATAGAGAGTAGCTTTCTGTCCGTGACTTCACCCGCATGTGCTGCACGAAAACCCTACTAACGAAGGGCGTCTTTGTTTATCGCATTAGTTGCTTTACCCTCAGGTTCTCTCTCTCTCTCTCTCTCTCTCTCTCTCTCTCTCTCTTTCTTTGCCACAAAAGTAATTTTTCAGATAGCATTGTATGATTGATGTAATGTAATGAGTAGTAAATTTGATGGCATCTAAAAATATAAATAGTGCAAAAACTTTAAAATTTAGATTTAATGATTGGTTTTATTTTTATTCATATGTACTCATTAACATTCCATACTAAATTTATTTAACGTATCAGTGAGATGGTTTAAATGTTAATGAATTTAACTTCGAACTAAGTTTTTTTTAACTGGCAGTTCTTTATTAACACACTGTTCTCTATTATACTGCAACTCATAACACGAGTTCCATTATGTCGCCAGTGTGGGCAAAAGAAAGCAAAAATCGTAGAAAAAGTTATCTCTGTCATGAAAAATATTCTTTTAAATAATTGCACTAAAAAAACAAGAGTTTTTTCTTGCTTACAGAAATCATAAAATGAAAACAAGTCTCAGAGAATTTGTTATGTACTCTTAAAAAGTAATTTTCAGGTAACACTGTATAGGTGATGCACTGTATTGTTCTAGCATCTAAAAAAATGTAAATTTTGTTAAAATTTAATAGTTTTTTATTTAAGGATTTTTTTAGGATTTTTTATGTGTACTCAATATTTTATACTAAATTTATTCCACATAACAACTCTTATGTTGAACTATGTACAATATCTTTAATTTCTTTTTCCAGTCTGTTTAACTTTACCTCCAGTTGATAGAATTGCATTGCATTGTTCTTTACATGTTTTGTAACGCACCATCATTTTTTGTGTGGGTACAGACAGACATTTTTCATGCATTGGAAGATGATGGCCCTGGCCTGATAACAGAATGTAAAGAGTTAAAATTTAACGAATTTAACTTTCTAAATAAAAAAAATTTAACTCTCGGTATTTAGTGCTATTTTTTTAAGTTTTAATACATTTCTGTTTTTAAACAAAATCTTGAAATCATTGGTTTCTATTAACTATATGCATCTTTACACCAACATCAAACCGAAAACATTACTTTTTAGTTGAATTAACATACTTTAAAAAATTTTCATTCAAACTGACAATTTTAAAGTTATTTTATTATTGTTTTTTTAATTGAGTTTAATTAATTTATAAGTATATTTAGCATTTTGGTAAAATATTGTTATAACTGTAATTTAATTAACTTTGTCCATATTTCAGAAGACTCTCATCTACACTGGTCAAGCGCCGTTATACATTTACTACTAGCTATATGCTTACGGTGTGTACTACGCCTAACAGCTGCTATTTTCCTTTACCAAAGGACCTCTTTGATATTTGTCTTCTGATAATTTCTAGTTGTAAAGATGCTGGGATATATTCAAGTAACTTCGAATATTATTCTAGCTAATAAAAGCTCATATTTCTTGGGGAGGGGGGATTATAAAAAACAGCCTCACCATTGTATTATATGTGATGCTGACAGTCGTGTGGGTGATTTGCAAGCTTATAGACATGGTGATTATGTTTGCAACAAACCAATTACTTACTGTGGATTTGGAATGGGCGCTAAATCCCAATTCCAAATCGAAAATGACGAATGAATGATTAAACACGGTATAAAATATGTAGGCCTATATACAGTCTCGTAAGGAAAAGAATACAGCGAAATGTATTTCACTGACTTCGCAGTTTACGAAAACAAGTTATTTAATTTTTTACCTTCCTCAGTTCTGACAATATATATATTTTTTCGCTATTGTAAGGGAAATGAAACTTGTTTCATAGTAAGAGACCGGTTTCATTTATATTCATACAGTTTTCTTTTGATAAGTTTTTACCTAGCATATTGTTTTCAATGTTACGGGCATGGAAACGATGTAATTGAGGTAAAATATAATCGAAAGCATCCTTCTTAGGGAATTGAGTTTAGAAAGATTCTGAAATTAATTTTTAGATATTTATACATGACGAATTACCTAAAAATGGCATCGAAAATATTTCGGAAATGAAAGGTGCTACTGATGCACTGGTTTCACAGAACTGAAGTTTAGACAAGGGCCCATAATTGCAGCCCAAACACAGAAATTGATAAGTTTTTCAATGTGTATTTCTTGAACAGAGTTAAAATTTTTAAATAGNTAGTTTAGATAATTGCAGCCCAAACACAGAAATTGATAAGTTTTTCAATGTGTATTTCTTGAACAGAGTTAAAATTTTTAAATAGAACAATACCTATTTATATCAAAAAATAAAACTAGATGAAATTAGAAAGCCAATGGTGTTTTTGCAGGATTCTAGTGCAAATCTATTAAGTGCTATCGTAATATGACAATTTTAAATACTGACAGTTCTCTGCTCCAATATGAACTGCATAGTTACTAGGCGCAGTATATGTCGTATGTGTGTTTAGATCTGTTTCCTTTACACTGATTGCACTGGGGCCTCCTTGTCAGTACTTTGTGATAGTTTATACTACCTAGACATAGGACGTGCTGGAAGATGGTATTTGCTAATGCTGAAAAAGCCAATATGCTCATGGTGTATTGCGAATGTAGGAAGAGCGCTGTTCGTTCTTGTGTATGCTGAACGATATCCCAATAGACGTCAACCATCTCGAAAATTATTTGCAAACCTCTTTAAGAAATTAGAGGTAAATGGAAGTGTAACACCTCGTAAACGAAAAAGAAACAAACGAGTGACCAGGGCCGAGGGGGGAATTAATGTTCTTGCTGATGTTGCTTTAAATCCGTAAGTTAGCTCCCATGCAATCGCAAGAGGGATTGGCATGAGTCAGGCAAGTGTATTACCCATTCTACACTGTTAATAAGTTCCATCCGTATAATGTATATCTCCATCAAGAGCTACATGAAAACGATTTTGAGAATAAGTGTTAACTTTTGTACATGAACAATATGGTACGATACACCAGATTTGTTATTTGGGCCTATCTTGTTTAGTGATGAAGCAACATGGTCAAGTCAACCTCAGAGATTCCCAAAATTATGTCAACCTCCTAACATGCGGCATTCCACTGCAAACTGGGAGGATCCTGTGGTATCGGCATGAGGGTTGGCCAGCGCATAGTGCTAGGCATACTGCAGTTTGTCTTCACCAGTTGTTTCAAAATTGTTGTATTGGACGAATGGGACCTGTATGTAGGCATTGTCCTGCTCGTTCACCAGACCTGACCCCTTTAGATTTTTTTCTGTGGGGAACGCTAAAATACACTGTCTACAATTACATACCAATGACATCAGATGTTATAAAACAACGTATTACATTTTTCTCTTCTGAAATTTCTGCTGAAATGCTACAACATGTGCAGAAATCTTTACATGACAGACTGGGAACTTGTACTGTAGCTGGTGGTCTTCATTTTGAGCACAGCCTATGAATTACCGTTTTCTCTTTCTTCTTCAGAACTCACGGAATTTGTTTATGCAGTTTTGTATTTCTTAGAATAGTGCTGTTAAATGGCACAGTTAAATAGAGCATAAAACTATATGTATTTACCATTGTCATATTACGATGGCGTGTAAACTACTTGCACCAGAAGCCTGCAAAAACGCCACTGACATTCTAATTTCTTCTAGTTTTAATTTCTTAATGAGAATAGTCATTGTCCCATTTGAAAAAAATTGTATCTTTGTTCAAGAAATACATATTCTCATATGTATCAAAATCTGTGTCTGGGCTGCAATTATGAACCCTTGTCTAAACTTCAATTATGTGAAACCAGCACATCAATAGCACTTTCCATTTCAAAAATTTTTGCTGTGCAAGTTTTAGGTGATTCCCCCAGTATAGTCAAACATTTTACTGGGCTATTAAGGAGATCTCTAAAACACATTTGAACCCTTTTTCACCATCTTAGGTGATGAATTTTAAAAATCACCTGAAACTAAAATTTAGGCATTTGTATAGGTAGCCTTTTAAATCAACAAGAGCACAACGATATATATTCGAGTTACTGAGCTATTGGGGAGTCTTCAAAAATGTGTTACCCTTTTACGTATTCTAATGGTCTGAATTTAAAAATATTAAATTTAACTTCAAGCATTTATGACGGTATAATTTTGAAGTAAGAATAATAACGATATCTTATTGCGTTAATTTACTATTGGGGAGTCATCGAAAACACATTTTATCCCTTTTCACCCTCTTAAGAAATGAATTAAAGAAAAAATTGTAAAATTTGTTTTCACATATTCGTATATGCTACCTTTTGAAGCTAAGACACGACGATATACCACTGGGTTAATGAGTTATTTAAGAATCCTAGAAAACACATTTTACCCCTTTCACCCTTTGGGGGCTGAGCTTCAAAAAGTCCTGTGATTAACTGTTAGGTATTTATATTGACTACAATTTGTAGCTAAGACCACAACGATATCTCACCGAGTTAATGAGCTATTGATGTGTCCTAGAAAGCACATTTTACTCCTTTTCACCCTCTTAGGGGCTAAATTTGAAAATATCCTAAAATTGGTTTTTATTTACATTTTGAAGTTTAGAGCCCAACGATATATCATCGGGTTAATAAACTGTTGAGGAGTTCTCGAAAACACACTTTATCCCTTTTTATCGTCTTAGGGGTTGAATTTCGGAAAATCTTTCTTAGGCTAGGCGCACACTTGCTATTCTCAATTGCTTCAACTGGAAAATCGCTGTTGCCGAAACGTATTTTGACGCGCACACCACGACTGATAAATCGCTGGGTTGCACGCTGTATCAGTATGGATGTCGTTGAAACTGTATGCGTGGACGCGCTTGTGCTCCGGGATCGACGCAGATGCAGACCCCATTATTGGGTACATCCGATTTTAAGCCAAAAACAACTGAAAGGACAATTCTATAAATTATTTGAAAACTTGTGTGACCATCCTCGTGTGTTTTTCCGGTATTACCGAATGAGTAAAAATAGTTTCGATGAATTGTTACAATCGATTGTACCAAGAATTACGCACCACAACACAAAATGGAGACAGGAGGAGTGTAAGGAGTGTCAATCTGTAACCCTAAGGTAAGTACAGTTATACCATTATGTGCATGGCAAATGAGAAAAAACATACACATGCAAGTGTTGTAAACGCATTACAATTCTTATACTCATATGTTGAGTCAGTAAAAAAGAAACACTTTACTTTTAACAAATATTTATGTCGTTTTCAAAGAATCACATATTTTCTTTCAGTCACTTTTATTTATTCTACAAGTCGAAAATGTCACTACTACTACCACATGCGAAAATTGGTGACCCAATGCTTGTCGCAAATCCGGAGTACACAGTTTGCATGGGTCCTACAGATTGTGGCATCTTTGTAGGGTGGTTCCAGTTAGCTTGTGAAGTTGTCGAGGGAATCTGGTGCCTGTATGTACCGGTACTCTGTGACAGTGTGTGTGGGTGCAGGTTATGAGTCGGCTGACTGTATGGTGTTTGAGAACTTGTGCATGCATCGCTATGTCGAAAAGCTGATTCAAGTTGGAAATATCTTGCCTTTCTCATTACGTTTAAGATTTCAGCTTTGGCGTAATGTTTCTGTTCGTCGTCCAACTTTCCTAGCATTGGTACCAACATTAAGGCAAGATGTTTATCTTCATTAATGGCCTCTCCCAGTTTCGCCTATGGTATGTTTAACAACATTGTTTCGTAAGATGGCGCCTTTTGCAGTTTTCTCTTAACATGTTGTACCGTCATTACATTGTCATTCTGGGTGTCAGAAGGTGTGTTCGCAGCAGGTGGTTGCTCTTCGTTTTGTAATTTGTACTATGGCCGAAGTTGCTACTAGTCTCCCTGCCTTCTACAAAAGGGAGCAGAAATAACCGAGAATCAAAATGTACGTATTTCCTCCTTTTTTCCGAAGCTCGTCCGGACATTGTTTTTCGTTGAGCTGCTAACTCTCTTGCATAGCAATCTTTTAAATTTTTCCATTTATTTTGGATTTACTTACTTGTAACAGAAAGAGAATGACTGTAATTTGTATTGCATTACATTTAATCGGACAGTTTACATGAGGTTAGAACTTAGAACGGAGGGTGGTGTTTATAACATGTAGTAATCATAGTTATTATTATTGGTATGCAGTTTCTGGTAACAATGAAATTGTTTATTTTTTGTTTGTCCACAGATATCTGGCTACTGGCAACAGCTTCAATTCTTTGCAGTTCGAGTACCTTCTAGGCGCCAGTACCATCTGGAAAATTGTGAAGGATTCATGTCAGCAGTTGTGGGAATGTTTATAACCTCTTCACATTCCAGAAAAACCCAAAGAGGACTGGAAAGATATTGTTAAACACTTTTTCGACCGAAAAAATTTCCCTAATTGTATCGGTGCTGTGCATGGCAAGCATGCACATTCTGGTTAACATCTCTATAATTATAATTTTTTTTTCTGTATTACTACTTGCAGTAGTTGATGCTGACTTTTGCTTTATTGCTATTGATGTAATATGTATGATTTAACAGCGATTCTAACGTATTAAAAAATTCAAATTTTGGTCGATGGTTGAAAAGTCATCACTTGAATACACCTTCCTTATGATGATAATGGTTCACGTATGCCTTTTGTTCTTGTGGGCGACGAGTTCAACAACATTTTGAGGCTTTTCCTTAGGACAAACCTGTCAATGAAACAACGCATGCACAACTATAGATTATATCGTGCACGAAGAATGGTGGAATGTGGTTTTGGTATTTTGACCGATAAATGGCGTATTTTACGTTGTCCTTTAGATGTACACATACTAATTGTTGACATCATTGTCAAAGCATGCTGCGTGCTACATAATTTAGTGATGAAGAACGATGGCATACGTGTTGAAGACGAATCATATGAATGTTTTCTGGAAAACATTCATCTGACTGGAATAAGGTGTGATGCGTAGAATGTTTCAGCACGAGATTACTTTACTATTTACTTTGTTTCACCAAACGGTTCGATACCATGGCAATATGACAAGATTTAGTTTCGTGTTACTGATGTTATACAAGGATATAATGGCGCAGAGACAAATGTACGACAGATGTTTGGAATAACTGACAATGCATGCTAATTCTCCATGTACCTTTGTATTTACTGTCAAATGTGGAATGTGTTCGTTTCAGAAATTACCTGTATTAATTATCCCAACACTAATACACAAGTACATGTTACAAATTGATATTTGTCATATAATATTATGAGATTTGTGCTTGTATCCTGCATTTGGGTCAAGAAAATTATAAAATATTATTTATGGTCGCAGCGATGTAATTCTGATGTATGACAATCAAGATAGCAATAATTTTTGTCATATACATATGCATAACACTAGGTTTTGTTACAGTGCTGTTGTATGCACTATATTCTGCATATTGCTAAGCAACATATTAATTTGGGATATGTGAACGCTTTACTTGTATAATTGTATTTTTTTAACATTTTAGGTATTGTAAATCATTCTGTCATAGGGTCACAATGATATACACTGGAGAGCTAAAAAAACTTGTATAGGTTGGGGAACCAAATAACAGAGGCATGGAACCAATCAGAGTAACGCGATGCGGTCGGCAGCGCCTATATAAGACAACAAGCATCTGGCAAAGTTGCTAGATCGGTTACTACTGCTATAATGGCAGGTTATCAAGATTTAAGTGAGTTTGAACGTGGTGTTATAGTCTGTGCACGAGAGATGGGACATGGCATATCCAAGGTAGCGATACAATGTGGATTTCCAGGAACGACCAATTCACGAGTGTACCGTGAATATCAGGAATCCGGTAAAACATCAAATCTTCGACATCGCTCCGGCCGGAAAAAGATCGAGAACGAACGGGACAAACGACGACTGACAAGAATCATTAAACGTGACAGACGTGCAACCCTTTCTCAAATTGGTGCAGATTTCAATGCTGGGACATCAACAAGTGCCAGCGTGCGAACTATTCAACGGACCATCATTGATATGGGCTTTCAGAGCCGAAGGCCCACTCGTGTATCGTTTTTGACTGCACGACACAAATCTTTAAGCCTCACTTGGGCCTCCCCCAACACCACCATTTTACTGTTGATGACTGGAAACACGTTGCCTGGTCTGACGAGTCTCATTTCCAATTGTATCGGGCGGATGGACGTGTACGGGTATGGAGACATCCTCATGAATCCATGGACCCTACATGTCAACAGGGGATTGTTCAAGCTGGTGGATGCTCTGTCATGATATGGGGCGTGTGCAGTTGGTGTGAAATGGGACCCCTGTTATGTCTAGATACGACTCTGACAGGTGACAGATACGTAGGCATCCTGTCCGATCACCTGCACCCATTCATGACCATTGTGCATTCCGACGGACGTGGACAATTCCAGCAGGACAATGCGACACCCCACACGTCGAGAGTTGCTACCGAGTGGCTTCAGGAACACTCTTGTGACTTTAGACACTTCCATTGGCCATCTAAATCACCAGACATGAACATTATTGAGCATATCTGGGATGCCTTGCAACGTGCTGTTCAGAAGAGATCTCCACCGCCTCGCACTCCTATGGATTTGTGGACTGCCCTGCAGGATTCATGGTGTGAATTGCCTCCTGCATACCTTCAGACATTAGTCGAGTCCATGCCACGTCGTCTTGCGGCACTTCTGCGTGTTCGTGGTTGCCCTACACGATATTAGGCAGGTGTACCAGTTTTTTTTGGCTCTTCAGTGTACTTTAATAATTATAATAAATCAATCTTGCCTTAGTTTTTCTTCTGCATCCCAGATAGTTCGTTCCAACTTTCGCAAACACTTGTACATACTTCGCCCCACAGTTTTTCTCTAATATTGCGATCACCATACTCCTTCAACTGTTTGTTATACAGAGTTGACCGCTTTTCGATCTCTGCTATTATGTTATCACTGTTTATCATCAACGTTTGTTTCTTCGTCAGACACAAAACAATCTTCAGAGACAATTTACGCACTGCACTTGCCTGCAGTTCTGCGACTGAACTGTAGCAAATGTGCGCGCGTCCGTGCCCATACATTTGACTTATTCGAGGTAGCGACAATCGCGTCGCCACGAAAATAGGATGGTTTTTTAATCACTGCGATTATTTAGTCGCATGTGCACGCCCTCACATTTAAAACGATGCTTTCTGTTCTTGTGACTAATCAATCGCGCGACAGGTAATCATAAGTGTGCGTTTAGCCCTGATGCGTGCCTGCTCTTTAAGGGGAAGCTATCCATAAATTTAATGCTTTTGCGTCCACTGGTTTGGGCTTTGTGTTGATGCGTGATTGATTGAGTCAGTCAGTCGGGCACTTCAGTTTATACACAGAAATTATTGCTTCTAGTCTAACATTTCTTTGCTCTATCCTTACGCCATTTTTACGCATTGCTCTCTGCGATGTGCATCAGTCGGTCCCTAAGGTCGATGAGAGAAAACCTGTCTCGCTGTGAGTGTTAAAAAATTTTTTTAATACGAGATGTCTAAAATTAATTTTTGTCTCTTTGAACAGGAATTACAAAGAAACTACTAATGATAGTCTGATGGGACTGCGTGTATTTAATGCTATGAGGATATGTTGGGTATGTGCGAGCACGTGTAGCTATTCTTCTGTTGTCAGTTCCGTTTGCAGCCAGATCGGCAGCACCACAATCGTAGAGGAAATGGTGAAGGTTACGAGGTTATTTTTCGAGCAACCTAAGTGGATTTTAAAGTGATATTGGAAATATGCGAACATGATTAAAATGCAGAGACAATGGAGGACACAACTCGATACTGCATCAACGTCACGTGTAACAATGACATGATTACATGGCAGTTTCAAGAGGCATGGAACTGTGTGTAGTGTGAAGAAAGGATGGTGTGGCAGGAAGAGAACGACAATGGACGAAGGAAGTGTGGGGACTGTGTTGCACACACACACACACGTTCTCCACCCTCACATGTTCCCACGGGAAGTCGAAGTCCGTATGGCAAGCTGCGCTTGAATATTGTGTCAGTAAATCAAGTGTCCCCATATTTTAAAACAAGTGAATTGGATGCCCTACATTAACACGTTTCATCGTTCTATGAATGTCTATGAATGAAAACAGCCAATATAGGTGTTTCGAATTTTGTGAGTGGATTGTAAACATGTAAAAGTAAAATGCGAACCTTTTACAGGCGTGATTGTTCAGCCCTGTGAGGCTACCTTTAAATTGAATATAACTGTCTACCGCCACAACTGTGTGTACTGGGAATATTAAAATCTCCATGTTGCAGTACAACAAACAGTTAACCTTCCTGGGTTAACGGTGTGGTGCGGTATGTTGACGGAATGGCGATAGGCGAAAGTTACCATACCATGTTGCAGGAAAATATTGTGCCAGCTGTTCACCAACTCTACCCAGATGACCATTGTTTTTCCTAGCAGGACGGTGCACCTCCATATTACCGTCGAGACGGTCTGTCCTGTATGAAACATTTGTTGGGCGGTGGATAGGCCGGCGAGCAAGTGTTTGGTATCCACCCAGACCTCCAGATTTAATGCCGTTGGATTTTTATATATGGGAACGCTGAAGAACACTGTGAACGCAACAAAGCCACTGTCACTGGATGCCACGAGAGACACTATTGTGACCGCCTATGAAACCACTCCCTTGGGAACCATAACTACTGTTTGTCGTTATGTACTACAGCTTTGCAGACAAATGCCTTGCTGTCGATGGCGGACAATTTGAACTTTTGTAACTGTTATTAACATTCGGACGCACCCAAAGGTGTCCTCGTATCGTCAAAAAAACAGTCCGATGATATTGTCTTTAATAGATTCTCTGGTATTTCAATTCAAAGAGTGTAAATATTAATTTGGGACAGCCGGTAGTTCTGAAGGGACGAAGCGCAACCTGCTCTTATATGCCTACGTGCCTTGTCGCTATTTAATTTTTTATTTACTGTTACATGATGGCCTCCAGCGTGCGATTTTATTCCTGCTCATATGTACATTAATGTTAAAATTTTGCATTAAGGGAGGCCGATGATATGGTTTACTTTGTAATAAAATTTAAAATCAGTGCTTTGCTAGGATTGTTTTACCCTACAAGCAAGGGAAGATTTCCCTGGAAGGTGATGCAAGGAAGTTTTATATTACACGTGTTATATGCTGAATATATAATTCGTAATTTCCCTGCTATTCATTGTCTCAGTTATGATACCCCACATTCATAGAGTATTATTAAATAAATATGTTGAGAAATACTATTAACAGCTCAAGTTTTTTCTTAAAGGCACTGTAAGGCGATACTTATATCTGACGTCAAAACGAAGATTAGTGTCAGCGATGCAGCCTTCATTTTATTATAACCGCATGCATAGGGTATCTCTGGTACAAGCTGTTCACGCTTAAGTGAACACTGTAGAAACAGAACTTAGAAAGCATCATTGCCATAGCTACATTTATACTACAACACACACTGGCATGCACATACACATATTGGTAGTGAATTAAGAAAAATTAATTCTTAAATTTTGACTTTGTTATGCAAGGAGTGGAGTGATGTGGACTGATCTCAACATCGATATCTTCATAGCCGATGCGTGTGAAATGAGGTGAGTATAGAACACCGCCGGAATTCAAGGATGGGGAAAACGGGAGATCCCCGAGAAAACCCGCTGACCAGTGGCATTTTCCGGGCACGATTCCCATATGTGAATACGGTTACAAAATGACAACCATGTATGTTGTCGTGTTAGCATTTTGCGTGTCGGCTCAAGCTTACTAAAACATCACATAGTGGGAAATCCTTAAAACAAACGATTTTACAAAAAATATTTTTTTTATGTGGGTGTTTAAATACCCATCGATTTCTATTTAAGCAATGTTTGGGGAATCCGGGTTTGATATTCCATTGTTCCTACATATCTTTGATTATTGTTATTATTATTTTATTTTCGAATTTTCTTCGTGTTTAAAAAATTTTAATATAAAGTTCAGTTCCAAATACTAATGTTAAAGTTGAAGTTTAGGTCGTCTTGTTCCGAAACTGGTACTCATCAAATGCCATATTGAGCTATGAATAAAGCCGATATAACTTCATAGCTAAGTGTAACCACCAACAGAAAATGCCGACAAAAGCATTTCCACGTTCCGAAAATGAGATTTCTCTAATATTTTGTTCTTTCCTCACTGCTCCACTCCGCAAGATCAGATTTTCAATTTGCACTCATTACTCTTTTTCTCTTTACGTGTACATTTTATATAACGCATAAACATGAATTGTGTAAAACTTTTTGAATTTAATGTGGAAATAAAAGTGCCCACCTTCATACACTAAGTGGCGTTAAAATTTAAACAGTGTTTGTAAATAATTTGAAATTTGTGTCACAAAATTAGATTTTGAAGCAACGAAAACAGAAGTAAGTTACATAAAATTAATGGTGTCCGTAAACAAATATTTCTTTGATTCGCTCTGAGTATTGCAATGTAGTAAATACAAAACACAAATTCAGAATGACTCTCATTGAAAGTTATCTGTATTTTTGTGTTAAAGGGGAATAAACACGGGAAATTACTCACAATGCATTGTATTGTCTATATTATTTTAGATTATTTGATTCACTTAGAATATCGGTAAGAGTTCAAATTCACCAAGATAAAATATCGTTTTTCTTTTGTGAGAAGTAGCAGTGGAATAGACTTTCCTGATTTTATGAAACTACTTTCATTATTTTAAAAGAGTCTCCAGAGATATGTTAAACATATAAAATATGTATGGTACAGCTGATATTATAAAAGCTGTATTGCAATTTTTTCGTTAATAATCTAAACTGAACTAGTAATAAAATGCAATTTAGTTTGAGAATAATTGGAGAATTGTCTCTTCGAGCATAAGAAAGGATGAAAATACTGTGCTTACATGTGCCCGTTTTTAATCAAACACTGCCTTCGTGGTTTTCATAGGTACTGGAATACATTTCCTCATACGTGGCACTACTACAGCTTATTTTTTAAAACTACATTTTGTAATTACTTTATTTAAATGCATACTAACTGGATGCTCAGTAGAAAACTTTGCAAGCAACTACGCTGAAACTCGTTAGAACTATGCACCATCAACTAAACACGAGTGATTATCACATTGTCTTCCACGGAATTCTAAGCCTTTTTCGTGATACGATTCAGTTTGATTAAGAGCATTTAAAGCCATTGATATATTTGATGTTCACGAAGTTTTACTTGATATATTATTTTTTATATAGCAATTGCAAAAAATTATCGCGCCCTGATTTAAAGCCATTGATATATTTGATGTTCACGAAGTTTTGCTTGATATATTATTTTTTATATAGCAATTGCAAAAAATTATCGCGCCCTGTAACACGACTTACTTGACAAGTTCTCGGCAAACTGGGAGCTTCTTACTAACTGTGTCTGAAGTTCATCTTATCGTTAGTCGATCATGAGCTCTTATCTCGAAAAAGTCTTCTAACCAAGATAATAAATGTACCGACACTTGTCTTAAACAGACAAAAAATCTGGAAGAATTCTGAAAAAGGAACGAAAAAAAAAAAAAAAAGGAACCTACAGTTTTCTTATTTCTAGGAATGATTAACCTGGTTGCGTATTTAATCTNAGGAACCTACAGTTTTTTTATTTCTAGGAATGATTAACCTGGTTGCGTATTTAATCTTGGACCTTGACCGGAATTATAATTATGTTGACCTTTGGTGGCAGCAATGTTGGAATATGTGATCTTGACCTTGTTCTCGTGGCAACCTTGGACCTATTTAGTCCGTTAATTCAAGAAAACTCCAAAACAGTATAATATGTATCGATATATAAATATATTTATTTACAAACAAGAGTGTAATTTTATACATAATTGTAAAAATTTCAAAAATCTTTTTAAAAATCATAGAAATAATTAATAATATTTTAAATTACTCATTCCAACCGATTGAGGTAGCCCCCGGATTTTCGCATCTGGGAATCGTGCCGGATGATGCCACTAATTGGCGGATTTTCTCGGGGATCTCCCATTTACCCCACCCTCGCATTCTGGCTCTGCTCCATCCTTGCTTTGATTCACTCTCATCGACTCTGGTTACCTAGATGTTAAAGCCATCCAAATCACTCCAATAAACATATCTTCATCCGCCATCTTGACATTCGTTAATATGTTCGCACTTTTATGAAATTGTATTTGGTAAATATTTGTTTTAATGTTTAATTAAATCAAAATTGTTTTAAATATTTTAATTAAAAAATTAATTACTTTAGAACATTCAGAAAATTTACGTCTAAATGATAAGGGTTCGATTCTCATTTCACCCTTAACAAGAGATGGTGTAACACATCCTATAAATGCAAGGACACAGGCTACTAATACCCCGGCCAATTAACCGTAATACAATTAGTCGCAAAGTCACCACTCTCTTTTTTCCACTTNCCCCGGCCAAACTCTTCGATCCCACCTCGCCCGCCTCAATATACCCACCATGTTTGAGATGCCCTCTACATTTTCATCCTCATTATTCTGCAAACATTGTATATAAGTAACTCCTCCATTTCTTTTTCCCAAACATTTAGAAGGTATTCGATGCGCTAAGCTAAGAACACACCGTTTTTCGCAGCCTTCTTAAACCCTCAGAAAACTACGATTACACTTACACGCTCATACATGTTTACACATGTATGAGCGTGTAAGTTGCGTGTAAGCTGCGTTATTATCTTTCCAGCTTTAAAGGAGAGTAAAAGCTGTCTCTTAGATCGGAGATCTAACCTCTTAGAATGATGGACACAGTCATACTGGGGTAATCAGTAAGAGTACAAGGGTTTTTATTTTGCCCAGATCGAGAAGATTATTCTTTTCAGTTCCACACTGAACTAAAAATTTTATTAACTTAAAAATATTTAATTTCCGTTTCACAGTAAACTCAAAAAGCTCAATCACTTTTTAAAAAAATACTTTTCATTTCTTACTGTATGAAAGAGGCTTATTCACTTAAAAATCAAATGCATAAAATGCCCACAATTCACAATGTGTTTGACGAGTCTTTCATTACATTGTTGTTTGGATTTCCAACTCAAGTACTCGTGCAATTCGAGCAATGGACACAAAGTACCAAAACGGTCATAGTAGTTTGCATTTCTTCTGTGTTTTTATATGCTACTCGGTGCATTCTTGATTCATTCGTGGTTTCCAGATTAACTATGGTACATTCATTTTATTTAATTTTGGGTGGCAATACATCAAGCTAACACCCATTTCATTTTATCATGCTGTCAATCCATCTCATTTGCACTCCACCCAACATTTTTTTCTGACCACCACCTTGACCTCTATTCACCATGTACTGCAATGAAGCAGGTCCTATTATGTCTGACTCAACTTTCACCTTCAACTTCCTACAAGTCCAAGTGTCAAATTTCTACCCCTGCAACAGCATGATTTTAAGTTTGTTGCATCCAACCTGCTTAGAATGCATTTCGATGTCAGTCTTGTCTTAGTATCCATGCAGATCTTTCAAAACATACCTTTTTACCATATCATTACATGTGCACATCCAGTGATGGGCCTACATAAGAAATATATGAGTACCAGCTTTGAAATTATATGTCTCCCACATAATTTCATAATTTTTTTATCATGCTCACTTACAGTACTAACATGTAGTGACGGCTCTAAAAACCAAGACTTGCATATTCTCTATATCATGGAAGTTGTAATGCCGCAATATTATTAACTATCGGAATACATAATTCATTTTCTTTCGTTTAACGGGGCTTCGTAATATTTTATCGGGATTGAAAGTTATAGCCGCGGTGTAATCTTTATCTGGCATCCAGTTGCCGTTTCACTAAATCTTAGTTTTTGTTAAACGTCAGCATTAGTGATAGAAGCTTTCCAAACTGCGTCAACAGTTTGTGTTCTAGAAGGTTTGGATGATCTTTTCCTGACGATGCAGTTCGGATAGCGTGAGAAAGCCGGCCCACACCAGGCCCTTATTTTAGGTGAGGGGCGGGGTGGGGGTGATAGGCATGCGGCAAATACTCGTGCGCCTATCGCCGATGAGCAGTAGACTCTCAGTGCTCGAGCAGTAGGCAACCGACGTGCGTTCGATAACCAGGGCTCGCCGAGGCTGCGTCGGGCGTGTCGCATAACGCCCACACCGGAAAACTGGAACTTTCTTGTTTATTTCTCCGCNGCTCGCCGAGGCTGCGTCGGGCGTGTCGCATAACGCCCACACCGGAAAACTGGAACTTTCTTGTTTATTTCTCCGCTGGTGTGGGAGGTCACTGGTTACTGGGTCGATGCCAGGTTTTTTAGATGACAAAACACTCAAATAACTACTGTGGCGCTGCTCTCTACTTTGTCTGTGTATCGGTGAAACCTGTTTGTACTCGGCATACCTGAGCACTGTATGTGAACTGTTGCATCTTTCTGATAACTAAAAGTAAAGAATAATGAACCGGAACTTGACTACATTATTTTGTATTTAATTGGCGCCTTTTTAAAGAGTTTCATGTTGCTGCCACTGAGCTAACCGAGTCGTGACTCACNAGTTTCATGTTGCTGCCACTGAGCTAACCGAGTCGTGACTCACAGCCGTCAATAACGCAACGAGCAACAATAAAAAGTAAGCATGCTAGGACAGGACAGGACAGGCTACAACGCCATGGAGAAAAAAAAACCTGTTTTCATTTAAATCTTATACGACATGTTTAGGAAACATGTGTACAAAATCGGGCACATGATTCGTGACCGGAAAAGAGGAAGATTGACATAGGGCACCCATGGTCCATCTCAAATAATAACAGCTGTAGAAGCCCTTAAAGGCAGAGGGCAAACATATTACGTGAGATAGTATGCAAAGTACTTGATAAAAGGAACACAAATCGGTACACGGATTAATTAAACCAAGATCGTGGATATAATCCATTCACGGTATCTTCGATACTTTTGAAAATAACCTTTGAAAAATTANTTCACGGTATCTTCGATACTTTTGAAAAGAACTTTTGAAAAATCACCCTAGGAGTTACATGTTCAATTGGTTATAATAAAATTTATATGGAAAAAGGGTTTGTCTTGCTTTTAGCACTGAAGCACTATATAAATTGGTTGTTTTAAGTTTTAAGTATATTTTTTCAATAAATTATAATAATTTGTTAAAAGTCCGTACGAATTAACAACGGATTTTGAAGGGACATGTTGGTTATAGCTGAAAAGAAATAGTTCGTGGGTTAAATATTAATATGTATAAATTTAATGCCGTAATTGTAAAGTTAATATTGCTAAACTATATATTTACATTTTTACGTAGCACTCATGGGTAAAGATTTCACTGTTATTAATTGAAATTAAATAAATTTCAGTGTCTGTCCAGCGGACTCATACACTCCATCTTGTCCGTTTGGGCACGTTTTTTTCAGAAGTATAACCACGCCATATTGGATATTGGAGACGCTGAATTGTGGTTATAAAACTGACGTAACACATTCTTTCTACTTATAAGATAATTCTAGGTTAAGATGTAATTTTAGTATTACCGTTGTTATTTCGGCACTTTATCAAATAAACGTGCAAAATATAGTTTCCGTAAACTTATAAAGGCAATGCATTAAGGGAAGCGTTAGGTTAACAGAAAAATATATTTTAAAAGAATGAACAGGAATCAAATTTTGGTCAATAACTGATAATCGATTATTTTCGAAAGCTTTTTGTGAAGCGTAAGAGATAGCAGCACAGTAGCGTTTGCTTACACGTCTTTCTATTATATCGTCTTTGCGCCGCAGGTAGTGTTGTTTTG
>NQII01000033.1:560930-631317 GCA_002778355.1 Clitarchus hookeri
TAGACATTTGGAGAATTTTATTAAAGTATATGACAGTTAAGATTACATGGCATTGTTTCTCTTCAAAAATAAATGTTGGTAGTTCCCACATGGACACTGTTAATAAAATATTTGACAGTTCCCACATGGCACTGTTTGTTTACAAAATATTTGAGAGTACCCACATGACACTGTTTTTGTTTGCAAAACGTTTGACAGGTGTCACATGGCAATGTTTTGTTTACATACTGCGGAAGGATACATCATCGGGTCCCTGAAAGTAGATCTTTAGCAGGGCTTCAGAAAATCTTGAAGTTACCGTGAATACATTATAAAAGGAAGTTATGGTACATCATACACATCATCATCATGCAAATAATAGGGGTTGACAACCTTCGATTGCATGAAATATGCACACCGTGAGGTTAAATTAATAGTGGATACCATCGTATAAAGCAGGACGTCGTAATTATAAAAAAAAGGCTTCCTAGTTGCAACTCTCTAGGATCCGCCGTTTCCATTTTAATCGCATACTACATATTCAGTGGTAGCAATACCATGGCCTGGGGAGTAGTGGTAATGATATAATGGGCTGAGTAGCATAACTCTGCACTAATGTGTGTAAACACATGTACATTTATTTGCCGCGGGTTTATTATGTTATTAGTTTACAATATTTTATTTTTTTGCTTTAAGTTATATTTGCTAATTCAGTATTTATTTGAGTTAAGTATTATAAAATTTGTTTTGGAACTGTCTCTTTCCCACATGTTAATCTTCATTTTTTTATGTTTGTGTATGTATAGGTTAGTCTTTTTGTGATTTCTTTAACGGACAATTCAAAATTGCGTATAACGTATTGAGCTTATGGGCTTAATTATTATTAGCGAATATTTTAGTGTATGTAATCTCCGTTTCCTGATTAGACTTTGTCGTTTGGCTTGGGTCTTCTTACAATGCGGTTCATCGTAATGCAGGGCGATGCCGAAATTAATTTTATTTGACCACATCATCGTAACTTTTGCTATTTTTTTTATAGCCAAATGATTANCAGGGCGATGCCGAAATTAATTTTATTTGACCACATCATCGTAACTTTTGCTATTTTTTTTATAGCCAAATGATTATGTTTACATTATTTAGGCCAGGGAATGTAAATAAGAGTCCCTCGAGCCAAGTTTTCTTATAAGTCAATACTCTTAAATTTGGAATGTAACATCAAGACGCCAAGATCGTCAAAATTGTATTCTATCTACTATGTTATTTTTATTTTGTCGACTTCACAATGTTTGGATTTGTGTAGCAACGAAGTTTATTTATCTAAAGAGATATTATCTACAAATAAATTATGTCAGTTTTAAGAAGACTGTACTTTAATGGTAATGTGTCANTCAGTTTTAAGAAGACTGTACTTTAATGGTAATGTGTAAATTTTGTCTTGTAGCCCATCCAAGTTTAATGTTCTATAAGATCTGGCACTATAATCAATCAACTTAAAGGAGACATAAGAATTTCAAAGAGAAGATTTAATTATTTTAATTAACTTATATGTGTTTTAAATTATTTGTATGTCACTGTTGGTAATTACCAACAGTGCTTAGCACATGAAAATTTGTAAACCACCAATTCAACTTAAAACCAGTAATAATCAGAATTGTCAGCATTTACAACAAAATAGTTTTATCATTAAAGTTTATATGTTTTAACTAATGCTATTTGTTTTATTTAGTACTGTGTTTCTGGTTTATATGTCTTAATTATGTAGTATTTTCCAACACTTGAAGTATACTTACCAGTCCACGAAGATGGTTATGTCATGCCATTCGTAACTCTCAAGTCCATACCTACTTGCTAACATTTGGCTTACCACTCATGTATGTTGTCTTGAGTTGTTATGTTATTGTGTTTGTTTTATGAGGAGAAGGATTAGGTTAGGGAAGATTTAATCCTGGAGAATTTTTAGTAAGTATTCCACAGTCAGGCATCAGAGAGCATGTATTTTCTGGTGGCATTTTGCAGTGTCTTGTTTTGCATTGTGCCAGTGTATTGTCTTCCGTATCATGTCTTTGAATCAAGGATCTTAATTGTCTTAAGCGTTATGTGTACCACGCGTCCACGTGTACCCTCATGACCACTCGTGCCTCGTAACTTACACCACCTAGTCGACACTGAGCTGAAGTGAAAAATCTGACGAGAGTACTTCAGTATGGGTAGGCGAGAACGGAACACACACCTCTTCGTCGCGTACTACATGACCCAAGTGGTCGTCTTGCTTAATTCACCTCAGGAGGTGACTATTGTGGGAAAATAACAAGCGGTCCAACATGAGGACCCCCCTCCCCCCGGCCTAACCGAAAGACACAGCTGTCAGGTGCTCCGGCAATTGAAGGAAACGTCGACGGTACTCACACTGCGATGCCTAGCGTCCATCCAACCTGCATGACGTCGCCTGGCCTGCTGGCTAGAATAATAGTGCTGCATTACCCCAAGTGTGGCTAAATAGTGGGGAATAAATTCCCCTTGATGTAAACAGTGTTCAAAATGCCATAGCCAAATTAATTATAGTCATTCTTTTATTAAAACCTCAAACGAGCATGGATATCCACACCCCTTTCAGGGATGGAATTATCCAGCCCACCCAAACTGGAACACTTGGACTCGCTCGTCAGCGAAAAAAAAAATGGAAACTAAATTTTGCTTAAGGAATTTACCGGAAACTGAAATACAAATTCAGTTTACCGTTGTTACAGTTATTTCATTAATTGTAATAATTTTCGATGCATAAAAGGAAAATTATCTTCTTTTTTCACAGTAGACTTCCTACCATGGCCTCATTGTTTTTATTTTATGTTTTGAATTCCCCGTAACATCACAGTCACAATCATAATTGTCACTTAATTAATCATCAGATGTCACAAATATGTTATTAAACAATGAATTGTACTGTGTAGAATATTCATTAGCCATAAGAGAGTACATGTCAATTTTCACACATTTTTTGGCGCCAGCTTCGGCCACCCTCAGTGAAAGCCGACACCATGATTTTAGTCTGACTTCAGCACTCTGGCCGGCCAGCAGCATGGGAGTTTCGCTCCAAGTGGACCCCCTCGGTACGTTAAACTTTTGCTGATATCACTTTTATTTTCCATGGTAATGTAATTAACCGGAAAATTTCGCTTGTTTAGTGCCGAGGGGACGACCATCTGACTCCCTGCAGTTTTAACGAGGGTCTTACGTGATACACGTACTACATTAATGTTCATAGCTTAGGTTGATTTAACAGTACTTGTCACCAGCAGACTAGAGTGTCGGGTCCGCATCAGTTGATGTAGCAGAATCACTGTATCTTCAACAATAGAAGTAAGTAAATGTCTTGACTAACCATAAGTGTTTCATTTACTTTACCTCTCGGAGTACTTCGGGCACTTCACGCTATTTGAGCTTTAAGTATATGTAAGCAAGGCATGCGAGGTGGCCTGCAACCTTGCCAGTGTAACAAGTGAAACCACTAGGCACGTGTAATTATTGGTAAGTTCAGTATCTACAAGCAATTCAGATCGACAGAGGACCCGGGACCCCACGGGCCATCGACCACACGATCCTCACTAACTCATGCTCACTGAGTTGTCACCGCGCAATTTCACCAGTTTTCACCTTAACCTGGTAAGCCAGGTAATGTGGGGAGCCACATAAGCACCCCTGGAACCCCTCACACATCAAGGGTTTAGTGTCCATGTTCGTGTCCTGTTGTTTTGTGCTAGTGTTATGTGTTGTGGTATTGGTTTGTTCTAATTGATAGTGTTCAGGAATACTTACTTACATAATTATTTACATCACCCAATTCAGACATCTGAGTTATTTTTTCTCCTAACTGTCTATACGGTACCACCATTATGTAGATGTGTTATGCTCTCTCTTTCTCTCTCCCTCTCCCTGCTTCACAATCTCTCACCATAACTACTCTCCCCCTCTGCAAGTGTTATAATTATATATTTTTTAAGGCAGACACATTGAAATACTCCTGGTGTGTCTCGCACTTGATCGCAGGCAGCCATGACCCTCGCTAACAGGTTCTCTTCAGATGTCATGAGTGTCTCGTACAGACACACCTTAAGAAATCCACTCAGCCAGAAGTCTAATGTCGTAAAGTCCAAGAAGAGTGAAGGTCAAGCATGAGGTCAACCTGGTCCTATCCAGTGAGTGCGATACACTGTGTTGAGGTGGTCATGCACAATCGTGGTGAAATGGAGTGTTGTACTATCTTGTTGCAGCCACATCCATCTGATGGCGAGCGGAACATCCTCCAGTAACTGTGGCAATCTGTACTGCAGGAAATCATAATATTGAAATTCTGTCACATGGTTCAGCAGCTAGAATGGGCCAATAACTTTGTCCCCAACTATACTGGCCCAAATGTTGATGGCAAAGTGGTTCTGGTAGCCACTCGTATGAATTTCACACTGCTGCATAAACAGCAGACAAAATACTAGCCGAGGGGCATAGTCTGCTGGTCCCAGTACTTGTACCCTAAGCGCATGGTATGGTTGCAGCAGCTGTTCTTGGAAGACATGCCATACTGTGCCATTTTATACATGAATTATCCGCCCGATCGCATGGATGCTCGTCGAAATGTTTTCCGTTACATTCTCTAAGACCGCCTCTTCAAATTGGGGAGCGCAGACGGTTCTTGGTCGACCAGGCCGATGCTGAAATGTGCCTGTTTTCCGTATATGCTGTGTAAGGTGTGCGAATGTCTGGTGGTTTGACTGATGTCGTGTAGGTTTATCTTTGGCTGTACACATGCACAGCTGCCCTGCCATCGCCTCTCACTACACCATACATCAAGACCATGTCCATCATTTCAGAAGTTGCGTACTCCTCCATGTTCATGTCTGCAGTACCTAGTGAATCGAGGCAGTGACAGGCTGCGAATAACAGGCTGCTCGTGCAGATGGGGCAGGAAACTACACTGCTCAGGAGGATGGAAAGGAGAACTGGCTGTGACATGTAACATCTTGCATTGTACCACCAACTTGTGTTTACCACCAGGTGCAGGATGTGTTGCCTACTCACAAGTATGGTTTTGCTACCACTGTACCCTTATTTTGTGTTTTACATGAAAACGGTGGGTCCTAGAGAGTATCAACTAGAGCTCCTTTTTTACATAATTACGACTCCCAGCTTCATCCGATGGTATCCACAATCACTTTAACCTCATGGTGTAAATGTTGCATGCAATCAAAATACACCAACCCCTATTATTTACATTATGGCTGTGTGTACGACGTTCCCTACCATCATTTTATCCACTGTCTTAGTTTAACTAATCCGTATACCGATTTGTGTTGCTCTAAAGCAAGTACTTTGCATAATGCCCCAAGATATATGCTTGTCAACCTCTGCCTTTAAGGGCTTCTATTGCCTATATTTTACATACCTCACACTACAAACAAACACGAAGACAGAATCCCTACAGTGTCCATACCATTCATGTAATATCTTTCCAGCAACATGCTCATTTTTCACTTAGTGAATATCATCTGCTTTTACGCAGCTTCAGACAGTCTATGCTAGCAAGCATCCAACCAGAACCCTTGGCCATATACACTGAAAAGCCAAAAAAAACTGGTATAGGCGTGCGTATAAAAAACTGGTATAGGCAAATAACAGAGGTATGGGGCCAATAAGAGTAACGCGATGCGGTCGGCAGCTAGATTGGTTACTGCTGATACAATGGCAGGTTATCAAGATTTAAGTGAGTTTTAACGTGGTGTTATAGTCGGCGCACGAGAGATGGGACATAGCATCTCCGAGGTAGCGATAACATTTGGATGTTCGCATACGACCATTTCACGAGTGTACCATGAATATCGGGAATCCGGTAAAACATCACATCTTCGACATCGCTGCGGCCGGAAAATGATCGTGAAAGAACGGGACAAACGACGACTGACGAGAATCATTAAACGTGACAGACATGCAACCCTTTCTCAAATTGGCGCAGATTGGATTTGTGGACTTCCCTGCATGATTCATGGTGTGAATTACCTCCTGTATACCTTCAGACATTAGTCGAGTCCATGCCACGTCGTCTTGCTGCACTCCTGCGTGCTCGGGGGTCCTACACGATATTAGGCAGATGTACCAGTTTTTTTTTTGGCTCTTCAGTGTATTCTGCTTATTCAAAACAAAGTTTTTCTTTCAAGGTCTCTGTAGCCTCTGGGATATTATCAACTTTATACAGTGGCACATTCGCAGTCTTGAATGCTCGGTGACTGATTTCTTCATTCAAAGATTGAGGCTTTTTGTAGGTACACTCCAGCCAAACATTATATTTTATATATATTCTTCAATGTCTTCTGTTAATTGATTTATTATTCTTTGCTTAACATGATTCAGTTATGTAAATATGTCTTCCGTACCTACAAAGGTATTTTCCATCACAAATATTTTTAAACACCCTATAATGCTAATTGTTTCAAGTAGAATCCATTCGCTGTGGTTTTACCAACTGATAATATAGGCTAGTTCTTAGCTGCTGAAACTCTGCCTTTACCATTCTAGCTATGTCTCTTCAGTTCATCGCCATGTTTGTGCAGATGCTTGCACTTGATGCATCGCTTCATAGTAGAGGAAGGCCTCTTTACAGATGTAGTTTTCTCATGCTTCCCTGCACCTTGGCTGTAGGCAAATATTTTGCACAGTAACAGCAGCGAAGCCTTAACGAAGCCTTGACAAAGTTGACGATGAACCCATGCTGATGGACCCGAAGAAGTCGATGGCCCTATGGTTATCTGGTATGTTGGTTGCCATAGTTGGTTGATATATTTAGATGGTATATTGATATATTAGATTGTATGGTGTTCGATATGTTCTGTATAGTGTGATAGGTAAGCTGGTGTTATGGTGAAAGGTATGGTGTGTTTGGTGCTCAGTACCACTGGGTTATCGAAATGAATGTTCAGTATGTTGGAGGTATGTTGCCTAGTATATTTCGTCGGTGTAGTTATAAGTATGGATAGCTGGTATAATTGGTTGGGTTGTTGGTTGGTATAGTGGTTTATATATTGGTTGATAAGGTTGGTTGGTATGCTAGAGGAATGGTACCTAATAAGTTTTTTCGGAGTAGTCACTGGCATGAGGGGTTGGTATAATTGGTTGGTATAGTGGTTGATATGGTTGTTTGGAATGTTGGAGGAATGCCACCTAGTATCTTTGGTATGTGTTGTTAATGGTAAGGATGGCTAGTTTGTTAATTTATATTTTTTTCGGCTGGTATTGTTGAGGGGTGGGGTGTACGATATGGTATGGTGATATGGTGGTTGGTATGTGTATTGGAATGCTGCACTGCATGACTTGCACTGTGGTCTGTATGGTGTGACTGAAATATTTTGGGTTATGTTATAATACTGCTGGTCGGTAGGGTAAATGCTATTTTTGCTTGGTATTTCGGATGTATGGTGGTCAGCATGATTAGAGGAATAGATGGTTGGTATAATCAGCTGGTTTGTTTGTCAGGTTTGTCGGTTATTACATTTGGTAGGTAATGTTACTTGGATATTTGGTTGGAGTTTGCTAGGTTTGATGTTATGGCAGACATGGTAGAGTTATTGTTTTTGGAATATTTTAGTTGGTATGGACTGTATGGCTGAGGTATGCATGAGTTATAGAGAATGGTCTTGCTGAATGGTATGTTAGGTAGTGTGGTTTCCATAATATTTGTCTGATGTTTGTCGGTAATGAAGATATGTGAAACGGTATGAACTATGTACTCTTTGATAATTGTGTGGTATTGCAAATCCCCCACGAACCTAAAAACACGACATTGCATATCCAATGTTAAACAAAGGTACATCTCAAAATATTGGTATTATGTATCCAAAAAATATAATTTTTCCACAAAAAAAATTGAAAAAGTGTACGCATAAAAATTTCCTTTAGCATATGCAGCCGCAAAAGTGTCGTTTCGTATATACAAACACAAAACTTGTATTTTGCAGTGCCTTTCAGCTGACGGGTATGCAAACGAAATAATGAAACACAAAACAATAACACACACAAACAAAAGTAAAAAAAAAAATGAAAGTACATCAAATACGCTGGCACATTCAAATTCATAAGCTCTCTCGCAGACAAACTTAAATAAAAAATAACAAAAAATTAAGAAAAAAAATACTTGTATTTTTTTGGACATCATTTGCAATAATTAACTGGGTAAAACAAACAAAACCATTTTTTTTTTTGCTTACGCGATACATGTACAAAGTCCAGACGACCCTAGGAGTCCCACCGACGCATATACCTGAACAGTGTACCGTCCAAATGGCAATCGCACACGAACACAAATTGTCTCTTGCATCTGATGCGAAAAAGATGTTTTACAAGCCAGTTCTCTTATCTCAACCAACGATTGTTAGTGATAAGTTAGGACAGGGTCATATATCAATTTGGGCAAGCATACATACCATGATTGCATGCCATAATTTGGACCATAACTATAGTGCAAAGCCATCAAGGCAATTTTTTCATACCATAGTAATGGTAAAATGTACCATAATTATGGTATTTCTGGCGATAATTTTGTAATTAGCTGGTTATCCACTAACAAACATCTCTGGAAAAAAAAAAGGAAAGAGAAAGATGAATACATATATCTCTATATATATCTATATAGTTCCTTTACTTATATACAGGTAATAGATATAGATATGGACACACAGATAAATATATGGATGGATCTATTAAACTTTCCGTTCTTTCAAGAGATGTTTGTTCATGGAGAGGCAGCTCCTGGCTGACATCTTTCCAGATTTATCATTTATAAAGGTCGATCATTCAAAATGGCGCCCAAGTGATGCGAATTCGAAATGTTATCATGAATGGAGTTTGCAACATGTCAGCCGGGAACTAGCTCTCTATGAATAAACATCTCTGAAAAGGAAAGGAAATAGAAATAGTGGACAAGTGGTTTGAGGATTTGGCGCTGCACACACAAACAATGACTTTTAGATTTGGCCGATCCGAAATTGAAGAGGATGCTTTCGGATTCGAAAGGGAGTCACTTGGCAAGGGAGTCCTGCATCGAGCTTGCAACCACACACAGTGTATTTTAGATTCGGTCGAGCCTAAATAGAAGAGGACGCTATCGGAATCGAAAGGGCGTCCCTTGGAATCCTGCACAGTGTAGTTACACCACCTGAAATATTCTGGAGAAAATTCAACATGGTCTTACTACACCATATCATGTTATTTTCGACAAAGTGTTTGAAACTGTTTCCTTGCACACATACCAGGTTCAGACATGTTGTCTGGTTTAATCCAGTGTATATGAACATACACACTGCCTATAAAAGCCCATGTTAGAACTATACAATGGTGGTGTACTGTTACATCACCTGAAATTTTCGGGAGAAACTCCGACATGAACTTGCACTGCAACGAACTGTCAACCACGCAGTTTATTTTGGATTCGATCCAGCCCGAAAAAGAAGATGATGCTGTAGGATTCGGGAGGGAGTCCTGCGACACCACCCGCGATGTCTTTGGTGAAGTAATCTTACCAGCTATCGAATTTGCAGAATTTCGATTGTTGGATTTTTTCTCTCGTTGGCAGTAACGGTAACGAACCATTTTGGTTCAAAGGGAAATGTATAGCATATTTTCTTGGGCACGAACCACGGAACAATGCGATTTTAGACCTGGTCAAATCAAGATGGAAAAAAAACTAGTTTGGAATTGAAGAGTACATCGCCACGATGTTCCCTTGACATACCATCGCCAGGTCAATCTCGATGTGCCATCGAACTGGCAACTACACAGTGTATTTTGGATTTGGTCGATCCGAAATGGAAGAGGATAATGTCAGGAGTCCCGTGTGCAAAGGAGTCCCACAATTGGCACTTGCATTGGAAATAATTTTTAAAAAATCTTTGGACTTTTGATAGAAAAAATAAAAAAATATTTTTTGTTTATACTAGTAATTATTTTCGTCTATATAAAGTAACCCAACTTTATCACTTCAAAAAACTATCGCATCCACAATGTCGTTGATGAAGTAGTATTTCCAGCTATCGAATCGCCTTTATTTTAAGTTTTCGGAATGAATACGAGTAAAGTGCTCAAAGAACACAGACAAGAATCGATACTCGAAATGAAACACCACCAAGTTGTTGATAATTACTTACACATTTCCTATTTGTGGGATTCCGAACTGTATTATCCACCTGGGTTCGAGACCAAGACATACCACTGTGAAATCGCTGCATGAATAACGTAACGAATAAGGTACCAATATTAATAACTTTAATAGATAATAAGCAGTTGATTATTCACAGTATTGTAGTTTGGAAACTTTCCCTACAAAAAAATTATAATAATTTTATTTCAAATATTTATATACTGTTGAAAAACTTTTGGAACTATGTGAATAACTCCAGTATGGCAGCAAAACACTTATAAATCCATACCAATTTATGGTTCACAGTTGGCTTTCGGGACTAAAACTATTATTACACCTTATGTTTTATTCAATCACAAAACAAATAACTTAATGTCTGTGGCAGTCTTATTATCAACATCAATTTTCAGAAGAAAAAATTAGGCTTTAACATATATACACAAAGATATTCTGTAAGAAGAACATCAAAATCACCCGTTAACAAATCTCATAGTTAACATCGTTATGAAACATGAGGATTTTTTTTTCAACCATCTATGAGCCACACTATTTCAACTATCCTTTTCCGTTCCCTGGTGCCTGGGCTTTAACTTTCACCCAGTATTCCCGCATTCGTATCCTATGCTGTTCCTTCCTCGCTTCAGTCCATGTTTTGCCAGTTTTTAGTTTCGGATTTTCTTGGAAACCATGGTGCTCTTGGAGTTTCTTCTTGAGCGGAATACGTTTCTGAATATCCTCCTGTGTTATCCCCACTCCTTGCAAGTCTTTCTCTACCTCGGTGAGCCACGCCTCCTTGATTTTTTTGTTGAAAAAGTAATTAAAGATCCTATTGCTCAGCCCTGTAGGATTCATATGGGCAATATGGCTATAGAAAACAATTCTCCTCCTACGAATGGTGTCTTTGATCTTTTCTACATGTGTGTAGAGTTCATGATTGTGTCTTCTGAATTCACCATTTTCTTTGATTGGACCTAGGATTTTCCTTAATATCTGCCTTTCCTTTATTTCTAATTTCTCGATCAGACCGTTTCTATTCATAGCAAGGCATTCTGCGGCATATAGAGCCTCCGGTCGTATTACTGTGCAATAATGTCATATCTTGGCGTTAATAAATATAGATTTCTTCTTGTAGACATTTTTGGTTAGTTGGTATGCCATTTCTATTTTCCTGATCCACGATGTAAAGGCTTCTTTCTCCGAGGTCTTGGAATATACCCACTCTCCAAGGTATTTAAATTTCTCCGTTCGTTTGATTTTCCCTTCTCCTACCTCTAGCACTCTCGGTGCTGACTTAATATTTGTTAGAAATTCCGTTTTCTCGAAGGAGACCTGGAGTCCCGTCTTTGCCGCTTGTGTCTTCAGCTCATTGATTTGTTCTGTGCTCTGTCTAGCGAATCAGAAAAAATTGCACAGTCATCTGCAAAGGCCATGCAATCAACTGTCATATTCATATTTCTATAGCCAAGTCTGGCCCCATTTCCAACACCTTTGCTGCTTATTCCCTTCCGCCACTCACAAATGATTTTCTCGAGTACGCAGTTGAAAAGTAAAGGTGAAAGTTCATCTCCTTGCCTGACTCGCATCCTGATTTCAAAGGCATCCGAAATCTCTCCCATGAATTTCACTTTGGAGGTGGTTTTAGTAAGAATCTGTTGGATAATTGCTCTTGTTTTATTATCTAGGCCAAATTCTTTCAAGATTTCGAGAAGAGTGACGCGGTCAATTGAGTCGTAAGCCTTTCTGAAATGTACGAAGGTGACTACAAATTTCTTAATTCTCTGTTTTAGGTAGGGGAGGATAAATTTAAGATTCATTATTTGTTCGGCACATGAGCGTCCTTTCCTAAAACCTCCTTGGTGTCCACCCAGTTGCGAGTCCAATTGTTCCTCTGCTCTATTTTGAAGCGCCTTCGAAAGAATATTGTAGGTTATTAAGAGCAGAGAAATGCCTCGATAATTGTTTTTGTCCATTCTGTCACCTTTTTTATGAAGAGGATGGATCAGTGCAGATGACCAGCCACATGGAAGTTCTTCAGCTTCCCATATGTTGCGAATTATCTCTGTTAGTTTAAACATGAGATATTATTATAAAATAGTGAGCCTCATGCAAAATCGATGGCATTGAAATTGATGGTAATACTGTTTCTCCTATAAATAGACAAACATCCACTTGTGCGGGGGTTGGCACAGACTACATGCGGTGTGCTACATGCCAACGCATAATACAAACGAGTTGCTTGCACCACACAGAATGGATTACCCTGCAGCAGCATCAGTTCTTGTGCTTGCAATGCACGGAACAGTGGACAATATGGCAGCCAGAACTCCAGAGCACGAGCTTCAGCCAGCAACCGGTGAGTACCCAAACAACAACCAGGGTTCAATGTGTCGGTCAGACTATTGTGTGAACCCCGAAAAGACATGCATAAACTGCAAAGAGTGTAACACGAGTTTTCATCACACATGTGTGTACGCGGGGGAATGGCAGGCGATTCGCGAGGGAACGTTTAAGTGTAAACAGCATCAACAAACGTACACAGACCAATATGGGACTATATTAGAACCCACGAGAAGAAAAAGGGAAATCGACGTGTTCATCCATCCTGTGCTGAGATTACATAAACAATAAACCCAGCGAATGTAACTCGTGCCATCCATGCCCGCATGGCAGGGAATGATATGAGATGGCAGGACAGAGTTTGAAACACCAGGCCCATCAGCGCCGAGTTCTGGACAATCCTAACCGTGCGGAATTACATGACACCCCGCAAAATTTCAGACACTCCAAAACTTTTACGGGCAGACAGCTGAGAATGCATATCCGTTCCTTAAAGAATGCGCTGTCCGATTACAATGAAACAGGGTTAGTGAGGAAGAGTGAACGAGTGTCATCGGGAACCAACTACTCGGGGAAGCGAAAGAATGGCAGGGGTCCACCACAGAATACGATGTGTCCTGGGGACAATTCGTACGCAAATTAACGACCAGATACGCGAACACGTCGCCCTGTTTATCGAGGAACAAGGCGCCACCGAAAACCTGGACATATTCGTAAGCCGAAAGATAAGTCTTGCCGACAGACACTATCAACATCACCCGGAGGAAGACGTGCTCGAAACGATCGTGTAAATGGTGAGACACGAATACCGATCGGCCTTACAACCCATGGTGTTCAACGGAACATAAATTTTCCTAAGAACAGCCGTGAGTGTAGCATGAGACATGGAGAAGCACAGGGCGGCAAATTTTAATGCGCGCAGTAAAGACGGGTGGATAGAGGTGCTGAGCAATACTGTGGACATCCGGACATCCCAAGGGAAGAGTGACATAAGTGACAATACCAAAATCAGTGACGTCAATAGTGGGAAGGGCCCATCGAACTTGTATCTCTGCTGCATATGTAAGGACGAACAATACCACTGGCACAAAATGTGCCCGAACTGGGCGGGTGAACTGCAGGGAAACGACAAAGTGGAATAGGGCAAATTGGGGCTGCCCTCTCCGCCATTGTCGTGACCGGAACTTCCAAAACTACCAATAACAAACAGGTCCACCATTACCTAGGTTAGCTCCGCCAGTTATCAGCTGATCATAATATCCTATGCTTAGGAAGTGTGGAATATCATCACCTTAATCGATATGGTTGCGTCGCATAACATCGTGCGGGCGGAGTTAATAGGTCAACAGATGAACACCAGAGACAAACAAATCGTACAATTGGCCACATTGAATGGGACCAGCGAATGTTTAGGTGAAGTCCAAGTGAAAATACATATTCGTGACTGTTCTATGGAAATTATCCCCCTCGTCTCCGACGAGATACGAGAGGACCTGATTCTAGATGTGCTGTGGCTTAGACAACACAATGCCATTATTTAAATCGCCATGGACTGCATTCACTTCGGTTTGACCGAATTGCGAACAGTCTACAACAGGGATGGCGAACCAATGGCACGCGTGCCATTGATGGCACGCGAAACAATATTTTGGGCACACCACGCCACGGATCAAAAGGTTTGCATTTTAGTTTAAAATAACAAAGTTCACTATGACGTATTGATGCATTCTGCATCCCGAGATATATTTTTCCGTCAGCAGGCACACACTGTCGAAACTCGCAACGACAAGGAAACGCGAACAGCCGCCATAAACCAGCTAAGGGTTCGGCGAGCGTGTCAGAAGAATGACGCCAGGATTCCGCCGCGACGAGAGGCACAGCCTCTCGCAGCTGCGTCGAAAACGTTAAAAGGTTTCACAGCCCATAGCTGCATTTCTCTCGCAGGCTGGCTACTGCCAAAAACCAGTTAATAGCTTTGGGAAGCGTGCTGGAACAATAACACCAGAATTCCGGGAAGGAAGGAACACGTGTGTCTCGCAGCGGAAAGGGGGACGCTAAGCCCTATACAACTGGGGCCGGGTATCCCACTCGAGCACGTGGTGGGCGAAGCCATAAAACTTTAATACCAAAATCGCCGGCGCCGCTGAGACCACGTGCGGATAGCCGCAGCGCCGAACACGTGTTTACGACCAAGGGCGCGGCGTTCAGCCCCCAGCCACGTGCGAGATGAGGCGTTTTAATATGGCTAACGGGCTAATAAAACGGCGGAGGAGCAGACGAGAAGAGGTCAGTTCTACCACAGACGCGGAGGGAGTGAGTCGGCGTACGCGAGTCGAGGAAAGAGGAGTGGAGCCGGGAGGAGTGGAGTTCGAGAGAAGGCATCACGACGCCAAGACCAATCTGCGAGGAACTGTCGCAGCCTCCCGACGAGGTGACGAAGCAGCCCCGAGTTCGACACCGGAGCGGAGTCAGCCCCAGCCGAGAGACGAACCAGCGCCTCGAGACAAGCTAAGTAGAGACATGCAGCAAGTGTGAAGAACCTTGTTAAGCGAAAAATAAAACGACATACGTGAACTCTCAAGGAAGTTCAAATTCATTTGGTAAATTTGAACTACGAACAGTAGTGTCAACATATTTACACGCCCTATCACTGAGGACTAGCATCCATTGCTGGCGCCCTACGCAGAGAGCAGATACAGACTTATACGCCATAGCGCAAATAGGGAGGTATCAGTATTATATTAGGAACGAACGCGCGCGAGTGATCCTACGGACCTACGCTAAGGAGTGAACGGGTGCGGTGCGCGGGGCGGCGGGCGGAAAGCGCGCTCGTTTGTTATTGTCTTGCCTTAGTTACGTCGTGGACTACAATTGCTAATGACGCATAGTTTGTTGACGTTTTCGTTCGTTCAATTTCGTTGACACAACTGTATTTTAAAGTTGATTTTTAACTATTATTTACCATGGCTAGTTCAGCAAAAAAACAAAAAGGGCAAGATAGTAAGTGTAATAGAGAATTTCAAACTTGGTGGACTGAAAAATATGGCATGATAAGTAAAGGCGACAAAGCGGTGTGTGTTTTATGTTCTGGTACAGTGGTATGTAGAACATCGTCTGTAAAACGGCATTTTGAAACAAATCACAAATCTCTTAGTCAAAAAAGCGAACCAGTGCAAAAGGAATTAATTGCAAGTGCAATGAAAGACAGAAATAAACAGTCAACGTCTATGATTAAATATGTTGGCAAAAATTGTCATACGAGCGCGGCAAGTTACTCGGCTGCAAATGTCATTGCTCGGCATAGTAAACCTTTTCAAGATGGAGAGTTTTTGAAGGAAGCCTGGTTAGCATGCGCGCCCTCACTTTTTGATGATTTCGATAATAAAGATAAGATAATTCAGCGCATTAAAGATACTCCTCTATCTAGAAATACAATAAAGGAAAGAATCTTAAAACTGGCCGAAAATATAACAGATCAACAAAAAATTGACATTAACTCCGCTCCTTTTATATCGCTATGCATTGACGAAAGTACTGACATTACTAAATCTGCACGTTTAGCTGTTTTTGCTCGATATTGCGTAGGAAACATCATTAAGGAAGAATTAATTGCGATAACATCGTTGCTAACAACTACAAAGGGCACAGATATTTGTACGGCTGTTAAAAATTCGCTTGCTGAGAAAGAAATTGATTTTAAAAAAATTGTTTCAGTCACAACTGATGGTGCTCCAAGTATGGTGGGCAAAAAAAATGGTTTCATAAGTTTATTTCAAACAGACGTAGGACATTCGATTCTTGAATTCCACTGCATAATTCACCAACAAGCCTTGTGTGCTAAGAGTGGTTTAACATCTCTTGATAAGGTAATGGCGGTAGTCACAAAAATAGTCAACCTCATATCGTCGCACGCTTTAAATAAGCGAAAGTTTGATGCTTTGTTGAATGAAGTCAACTCGGTATATAATGGCTTACTGATGTATAATAATGTTCGCTGGCTGAGCCGCGGGAACGTACTTCAAAGATTTGTTGACTGCTTGGAAGAAATCAGACTGTTTGTGCAAAATGAGGGAAAAATTGAACAATACCCAGAGTTGTTGGATGTTATGTGGCTTTCAAAATTGATGTTTTTTACAGACATATGCCAACATTTCAATGAATTGAACGTAAAGCTTCAAGGCACAAATAAAACAATTATCGTCATGATAGATCTCATTCGCGCTTTTGATGCTAAACTACATGTTTTCAGGAACGATATTACTACAAAAAACTACAAGTATTTCCCAAACTTGAAAAAAAATTTCAACCATTTAGATATACATGAGAAACCAGGTGGAGAAGTAACTGAAGAATTTATTTCTGTAATTGATTCTTCAATCAAGGGATTCTCAGCGAGATTTTCTCAGTTCAGAGAATTATCGGAAACACTAAAGTTTATTATGTACCCTGATGTGACTTCATTTGATAAACTGAATTTGTCCCCATTCGATTGGTTGGAAATTGAAGAATTTGAAATGCAGCTGATTGATTTCCAGTCTAGTTCAATATGGATTCAAAAATTTATTGAAGCAAGGAAAGAGTTGGAATTAATTGAAACAGAAAGATTGTCAAGCAATATAAGTAAAAATGCCAGTATCAAAATTTTGGAAACATGGAATTCGTTTCCAGACACATTTAACTGTTTGAAGAAGCTGGCTCGTGCTATTTTAACCATATTTTCATCTACCTATGCCTGCGAGTCATTATTTTCAGAGATGAATAACATTAAAGACTCGCTTAGAAACCGTTTGACAGATGACTCCAGTTCAGCATGCATTCTGCTAAAAGTAACATCTTACAACCCTAATATAAATTATTTGTCATCTAATCTGCAACAACAGAAGTCACACTAATGTAATTTGAATTATGCGTACAACTGAAACATTTATTATTTGACATTGCAAAATGTATTTTTGGTAGTAAATAAAGAGTTTTGAGTAGATAGTGTTTAGTATTATTATTTTTCTAATAATCACTAAGTTAAAATTATCTGACGGCACGTCTATGGCCTCATCGAACATTTCTTTAGAAAAAATGGCACGCTGATACATAAAGGTTCGCCACCCCTGACCTACGGCATCGCAGAGAAAATAGCGAACAATCTGTCCAACTAGACACGTTCGACCACGCCACATCCACGGAACATAGGGACGCGATCCAGTGAGACCTGGCCGAACGACGGGACGTATTTGCTATGGCAGACCACCTTAAAATAACGAGCGTGGCAGAACACGCGATACCACTCACTAAAGTTGAACCCCTCTGGTCCGCCCCTCTTGATTATTGTCCATATCACCTGAGGATCATTAATAATCAAATCAAGGAAATTATTAGGGATGGGGTAATAGAACCCTCGGGAAGCAATTGCAATTCAGCTATCACCCTGGCACCCAAGAAAGATAGGAGCTGGAGATTTTGCATGGACTTCCGCCCACTCAACCAAGTGTCCGAAAGTGCGCCCCCGCAATCAGTGTGAACTCTGCACAAAACATGTTAGGGGACGCCAAGATGTTATCTTCCCTTCACCTGAGAAGCGGCTATTGACAAGTACCATTACGAACCGAAGACTACCAAATACCACATTCACTGCCCCCGACAGGCACCGTTTTCAATTTTGCACCAAAACTTTTAGACTAAAATGCGCCCACTCCTCCTTACAGAACATTATGGTCTGCACCCTGGATGGGGTGATAGGGGAATGTACGATGGTGTACCTAGACGATGTTGTGGTCTGGTCAAAAATGTGGGAAGAGCACGTACAACACCTATCCCTCGTCTTGGAGCGACTAGCTAACAATGGGTTAACGTGTGCCAATGAAAATGTGGTCGCCGAAGGGATCCAGCCCAAGCACGAGCAATTGAGGCTAACTTAAGACTATCCCACACCCAACACGTGGAATCGTCTGCGAAAATTTTTCGGGCTTATAAACTGGTTAAGGCGCTACATACAAGACTTCGCCGCGACAACAGCCCCACTAACCGCCCTGTTGTCAACACAATGGCGTTTCCAAAACCACAACACCCAAAATGCATTCAAAGAAATCAAACACAGATTCTAACAGTGCAAGAAACTGGCCGCCAGTCAAGAGGGGCATAGTGCCGTTCTATTTCAATACGATGATGACAGGGAACACAGAGTCATAGACTACAGTAGCGCGAAGTTTGCCCCACGCGAACGCAACTACGACGTTAATGAGAGGGAATGCTTGGCTATCGTATTGACACTAAACACTACCGCCATCACCTAGAGTACCAACGATTCACATTGAGGATCAACAATCGGTGTTTAATAAGTAATTACATGTTAATTACAGGCCTATGATTTCGTGGTGGAACACATCACGGGCATAGAGAACCAACTAGCCGAAGCCCTTTCCTGTGCGCCCTGTACAACCGAAATAGCACGTGATGAAGACAAGTGGGAAGTCCCATTCCCACCACACAGTACGCCGGTTGCCCAGCTTAAGCACGTCACAGTAAGCACGAGTAATGCCACGCAAGACCTAACAAGTGATGTGGCATACAAACGAGTAGTCGCCGCACAACAACTGTCTGCAGATGTCACTGAGAGCCGGGCGCGGTGTGCCAGATAAAAACTGGCCAACTGGTGTGTCGATACCTGCCTGGAGACCTGGCCCACAGGGTAGAGGGGAACTGGTGAACATACGTCCTGGAGGAGGGACGAATGTTCGTCCTGGAACACTCACACACCAGCCACTTGGCTGGACACCCGGGAGCCGCACAAACCAAGCAGAACAAACTAACCAACTATTTCTGGGCAGGGCTCACCCAACAAGTGCGAGATTTGTACGTATATGCATTCTCCGTTCGGTCAAACCGAAGTGAATGTGATCCATGGCGATTTCAGTAATGGTGTTGTTGTCTATACCACGGCACTCCTAGAATCAGGTCCTCCCGTATCTCGTCGGAGACGAGAGCGATGATTTCCATAGAACAGCCACGAATATGTATTTCTACTTGAACTTCACCCAAACATTCACTGGTCCCATTCAAAGTGGCCAATTGTACGGTTTGTGTGTCCCTGGGAACAGACCCTATTAACTCTGCCCACACGAATATATGCGACGCGGCTGTAATGATTAAGGAGGCAATATTTCACGCATCCAAGCGTATGAGTATTCTGATCAGCTGATAACTAGCAGAGCTAACCTGGCCTAGGTAATAGTGGATCTGTTTGTTCTTAGTAGTTTCGGGAGTTCCGGTTGAGACAATGGCGGAGAGGGCGGCCCCAATTTACCCTTCTACTTTGTCGTTTCCCTGGGGTTCATTCGCACAGTTCGGGCATATTTTTTGCCAGTGGTCCGTCCTTACATATGTGGCAGAGAGGCAGGTTTGATGGGCCCTTCCCACTATTGATGTAACGGATTTTGGGATTGTCCCTTATGTCACTCTTCCCTTCGGATGTCCAGGTGTCCACAGTATTGCTCCGCATATCTGTCCACCCATCTTTACTGAGCACAATAAAATATGCCGCCCTGCACTTCTTCGTGTCTCGGGCTACACTAATGGCTGTTCTTAGGAAGCTTTGTGTTCTGTTGAACACCATGGCCTTAAGGAAGGTCGGTATTATTGTCCTACCCTTTCCCCGATCGTTTGGAGCACATCTTCCTCCGGGTGATTTGGATAATGCATGTCGGCTGGACTTAACTTTCGGCTTACCAATGTGTGCAGGTCTTCGGTGGCGCCTTTTTTCTCGGTATTCAGTCCAACCTGTTGTTTTAACATAGTATATGTGTTCGCGTATCTGGCTGTAAATTTGCATACTATTTGTCCGCAGGGCATGTCTGTACAGTGGCAGACCCCCATCATGCTTTCGCTTCACCGAGTTGTTGGTTCCCAACGTCACTCGCCCACTCTTCCTCGCTAACTTAGTTTCATTGTAATCGGACACTCTTTGAGGAACGCGTGTGCATTCTCAACTGTGTACCCGTAAACGTTTTGGAGTGTCTGAAATTTGGCGGGTGTCACATAATTCCATCCGGTTAGGATTATCCTGTTCTGTGGTGCTGATGGGCCCGGTGTTTCGAACTCTGTCCTGCAGGCTCCTATCACTCCCTGCCATACAGGCATGGGTGGCACAAGTTACATTCGCTGGGTTTGTTGTTTATGTAATCTCAGCACAGGTCAGGTGAACACATCAATTTCCTTTTTCTTTTCATGGGTTCCGGTATAGTCCTGTATTGGGCTGCATACCTTTGTTGACAATTTTTGCACTAAAATGTTCCCTCACGGACCGCCTGCCATTTACCTGCGTACACACATGTGAGGTAAAAACTCGTGTTACACTTTTTGCAGTTTATGCATGTCTTTTTGGGGTTCACACAATATTCTGCCCGAAACATTGAACCCTGGTTGTTGTTTGGGTACTCGCCGGTTGCTGGACGAAGCTCGTACTCTGGGAGTTCTGGCTGGCATATTGTCTACTATTCTGTGCATTGCAAGAACTGAAATGATGGTGCTGCAGGGTAATCCATTCTGCATAGTGTAAGCAAATCGTATGTATTATGCAATGGCATGTAGCACAACATACAGAGTCTGTGCCAACCCCCACACATGTAGATCGCGCACAGCGGTAGACGATCGCTGTGGAAGCGAGTGGAGGCAGGAAGTATGCGTCGTATTCCGTCGGCGAGCACTTGCAAATACCTGCACATATGTTATATTTGTCGAAGCGATCGAGTGTTCGGGGTTTCCTGCACTAATCACACTTCCGACAGGTGGATAGTACAGTTGGATTGTAGTCCATTTCTCAACAGCCTTTTGTATATCACACGGTGTGGTTGAACACAGAATATGCGGTCGACGCAACACGGTGGCCCGGTCCTTAATTGTAATAGCGGACTATCTTCCAGGAAGACAGAGGCCTTTACCATTCACGGGCTCCTCACGCACATGGAGCGTATCGCCCGGTCTGGTTGTTTACTGCAGCATGGTCGCTCGAGGTTGTGCGCACTTGATGACCGGTCGGCTGCGACAATCAGTGTTTATTGTCCTGTGCGGGCCTGACCTATGCCACAAAATAGCAGTGTGGACCACGTTATTTTTGGTCAATCAGCACAAATGGAGAATTTTAAGACCGACTGTCCTTTCTTCTCCGGATTTACACACATATGTTTTATGCTTTATTTTTGACACACATAGTTGGGCAGGGCATTTAACGTTACCTGAGGGATCATTGATAGTAATGTGGACGTCGTCCGGCGACTATGTTAATAAAAGTCAGAATTTTACACAATATTCCTATTTCGAATAGAATGGGTGTCATCTCACTGGGTGAGCACAAAGTAACAGATCTCAGGATCGTTGACCGATCGACCACATGGCTGTTTCCCCTGTCACACACGGTACAAATTTACAGGAAAACCTAATATATAGCAAGGGTATTCAGGCTCCCCAGCACGCCTTAATATTACTTTTTAGCTTATAAATGAAGGATTCCTCCTTGAGGCGTTGATTACTTCCGGATAGGGCTAGGGCCCGAAATACAACACTAAATGAAAACTCACAAGTATCCTTTAACTCAAGTAAATTGTATTGCCGAATAGTTTACACAGTTACATGTATACAATGCAAATTAAAGCGGACCTGACTCACAAGGCCTACCAGCGGCCATTACTATACCAAAAGGCCAAGAATCCCGCGAAAACTTACAAAAGTAATTAAGCCTCCGGTGTTGGTAAATTGAGCTGATGGAGGGGTGCTGTGAACATGGGGAACACTGTTGGTAAAACTAAACAAAAGTTCCCGTAAATTATGTTAACCTATGGCAGTTAAGTGTTCAGAACAAAGTATGAAAGTCCCCCTCAACGCGATGTTCTTGCAGCATATAAAACCCACGGAATCAGACTGCCGGAGGTAGCACGGGCGAACCGCGTCCTCGCCGAGAGCTCGTGCCATCCTCCAAGGTATCTTAGTTTACTAACCTCATTACATAAACACGTAAAACATACAGACAATAGGACCCTTCAACATTCGGGATGGACATCCATTAGCTTGAGGAGAGTTCGTAGTTCTTACTTAAGCACTAATTTAAATACAAAACATGATTATGTGGCGCCTTGCAGAGCCCATGATAAATTAATGTATGTTAAGTTTTTAGGCACTCTACGAACGGAACGGTCAGGTTGAAAGAAAGACTAATAATTTCCCACATCACTAATTGGCTTGCACACAATTGCACTCGGAAAATTATTTAGAACAGATCAAATACCCTTGCCTTGCTACCCTACACCTCATTAAATATGCATGTGGCATGCATTTATTCTGTGATTACTTCGCAATCCCCTTAGGGCGAATTTCACGATAATTTGCCCATGGGTGATAAATTCTAAGGCTATTTAATTAATACTCATTCTAACACTTGATTCTTATCCTAATTACACAGATCTCTCTAGGGACACCACAGGCACTCGGTTGGATCACTCGGTATCGGGTCATGATCCGTTCCCAAGTGAATGATGCGGACACGCTTCGGGTATGCACATAGTGCATGTTCCACGGGTCGCTCTGGTGCAGCGATTGTAGGCTGATTATGTTATGACAATGGCCGTGCCAGACCACGCAGTAGTGGTCCACGTCAATGTAATACATTTTTTTTGCCTGACAGTGTGGTTGAGCTGTATGTTGCCATGAATTATAAAATCTCCTGTATGTTTTTTTTTAATGTTCCCTTTGAAATGTCTCAGTGAGTGGCTGCATGATGAGTGTTATTTTTACCTTTATAACTTTGACAATAATATATGTGTGTATCTTCCTCCTAAACATGTTTCTCAGTTGTATTCTCTACATTGTGAAGTGTTTACTCGTTAATTTATTGTTTTAATGCTTCTAACTCCTGTTAAGATTCTGTGTCGGGCTATATGTGGTCGTGAATGTTTTCATTTTTTTTTGTTTGTATTTTCATGCGTTTATTTTTTTTCCCAGTCGGCTTTCACTGCCAGTAAGGATCTGTTGTCTATTATAACTAATTTGTCTACTCCTGAAGGTAGAAGTGAGTCTCACAAAATTTCCATAAAATCTTCCTCAGGCATGTTTGATTTGACTTTTGGTACCAAATACAAACTTTCTTATACATGCGACCACAGGTGCATATAGTTCCTGTCTTTTAGAATACAGCAATGCCTTATATTAGTTTTTATTTTCCCTGGAAGTAAAAACATTTGACAGTTCTTGTGTAACATGTTGTTAAGTTAGTTGTCTTGGATCTGTGGTAGATACGATGTTATGATATGTGTGTTTAGCTGGCTCTGTTAGGTGATACTGCAATCTCTTAATTTTATTATTGTTATCCCATTCGTTGACTTCACTAGATTTTTCAAAATTGTCTAGAAATTCAAAAATATTCCCCTCTGGGCTGCCATTTTATTTTTATACTAGAACTGGTTGCTGAACTGCTATATGCAAGGGTCGTGCCTCTGTCATGTTGTGGCCTAAAGGGTGCAATTGAGTCTGGATTAGTAAAAGATGGGTGAATGTGTTCGGATATGGGTGGATCCTGAGTGTTGTAAGATGTATCCGTTCTAGTGAAAGTGTTGGGTAGCTCGTATTCGTGTATCCAAGTTGAAGTTTGTAGTAGCTGTACTGTGTTGTTGAGTTGTAATTCCTGTAAATATTGTCTGGTTTACCAGTTTGTTGAGAGTGTGTGTTGTGGACTGTTCCTGTGTCGTGAATGTGTGTGGGTGGTAGTTCTGTGATGTGAAGTAGTGTTTAATGATAGTTGTGAGGTATTTATTTGCCCAGGGTTTCCTGTCAAAATGTAGAACAAGCCCTTCAGTTTGCCATTGTCTCTACTATTCTAGTATTACATGAAAAAGGTGCATGCTTATAAAACAAAAATAAGTCAAGGTAATTAGCGAAGCTATCTAATTCTAATGCTGCTGTTACCAACTACGCACTACTGTCCCCGAAATTCTCACACTAAGGGGCCAATAACTGTTCCCCTGGGGCAGGCAGAATTAGAAAGCAACTCGCGTTAGGTGCTTAAGGAAAGTGAAGGATCGGTGCCTCCACTTCTTGTTGTGGATGCCACTTAGGGTTTCTATTACGACCTCTAGATAAATGCGTGGAATAGCTATCTCATTAATAAGCCATCTATATGTAACCTGTATTATAAACATTCGATTTTTTTTAGCTATCTCTTAGATAAGTGTTTCCATGTTTTGGCTCGTTACTGTGTATGTTGGCAATAAACATAATTTTTTTTTGGTGTTATGGCTTATGTTAAGTTGTTAGTAGTGAACATGAGATGTGTTTTGAATAGAAAAAGTGATTTAAATAAAAACTATGATAATTTATTAGTATGAGAACACTAATTGGGTCTTGCATAATTTTAACTGATGCATTTCTGAATTTGTAACAGGATATATGTATTTTGGGTGTATATATTTTAATTAACACATTTCTCTAACATTCATCATAATGCTGTTGGCTGTTTCAGGATCTCCAACTTTAATAAATTAAATGTACTCCCAAAATTTGCAAAACATATTCCTATCACTTAAAACACTATGCAAATGTGGTGTCATTGCACCTACAACAAATGGAAGTTTTCTCAAAACATCTAGAAATAATTTTAAAATAACTTTCACGATACGGTAATGAACTATCCTCTAAATAAATTTAAACGAAAACATACAAATGTTCAGTTAGTATCAAGCAATTGTTTTGGTACTTTAACTGTGGGTTACGACCAAGAGGTGTTTTTGAATTAGTAATGAATATAATATATTTTTTTTAAATTGAATATTTTCAGTTTGCTGTAGTGTTTATAGTATTTTACAGGGTAAAATACTCTCTGATGTATTCTGCTGCACAACTTGAAATTCTTAAAATCAGTTATCAGAACATTGTATCTTCGTATGGTTAGAAGCTGTCAAATGTTCAGCTATGAAATGCAGGGATGTATCAACCAAGGCATACAGCATATTTATTCATAATTATTACTGTCAATGCAGGTTATATCAACCCTCGCACAGCTTTATTAACTTCGTGACAGATTATCACAATGCATGTGCCTCGTCTCTTACAACTTAAGATTGAGACTAGTGCCTGTGTTTCTTAATTATATATTTTAATTTTTAAAAAAAACATCAATTTATAGTTTTTATATCCTCCAAAACCAACATGCATATAATGAAAACACCTCCACCTGATGTTTGAGACACCATTTTGGAGCTTATCTAAAGGTATAAATGCTTATCTACCACTTTATGTGGTAGCAAGGTTGATCCCTAGATAATAATTTTGTTAGCAATTGCTATAGGACGCATTACACTCTTTTGTTCCATCTGGCATTTAACTTTTATACTTATGCGTATCTAGAGGCCATAATACAGGCCCTAAAGCCGACACCCCGACTTAAAGGAAGAAAGGACGGAAAGGACGATTAAACAAGCTATCAGGGCTATGAATACTTTTTAATAGCTATGTAAACTATTAGAAGTCCTTGGGAACAGTTTATGGGAGGACTGGGTAAGGATTGCTCTTTCCCCTGAACATCTCACTCCTGAAGAGCCGGAGATCGGAGCCCTGCCGTCTTGTGTCCACCTCACGTCGCTGACGCCCCACGAAGACCCTCTCTCCTGGTTCAGATCCCCAGACCACTCTTCTCAACAATTAGTATGTTGCAACTCATTCCTATTCGCCGATAGCTTGACATGGGCGGAGTTATGGTTGTCACCAATGGCCATTCTTCGGTGTCAGTCAGACCTAATTTATACGATCTAACGTGCAGGTTTTTTTAATCGATAGATAATACTTTCGCAGTGCTGCTCGTGCTAACCGAATCACTTTAGTAGGCTACCGCTGATCGCCTTTCTCCTGAGGGCACTGCGTGGCTGGTGTTGCAATCATAGCAATACGGGTTTGTATTATCTTGTGTATGGTATGATCTTTGAGTGTTTTGTTAAGGGGGTGTATTTGTAAACGTGGGGGGTTATCTTTTGTTAATCTTACAGAAAATTGAGTAATTTAGAAATGTGGAGAATAGCGTTTCCTGTTATAAGTTCAGCTCTGATTTGTTTAGTGAGAGGAGAAAAGCTTAAACCCGTTGAATATACAACAGAAAATTTTTCTTCCGAAGTACCCAAGAATCATCACTTTGTTATGTTTTATGCTCCGTGGTGCGTACACATTACAATTGTATTTATCTATTTTAGTTTGTAGTATTACTGCTGGTTCATTGTCTTTCCCAAGTCAAGGGAACTTCTGTGATTGAAATGTGACATTTGTTACCTAAAGCGGTTTTCACAATTAGCGACACGATGCGACAGTCGAGAGCGGTGCACGAGCGACGAACATTGGGTTTGACGCTCGTCGCCGGCGACGGGGAATAAGAGTAACAACATTTGTGTATTTCATGATAAATTGCCGAAAAGATGAGTTAAAACAAAAATCAAAATGTGCATAGATCGTTTTTAGAAATACTAATTAGAGTCCAAATTTATAAATGGGTTCTACACAGCTTACCTTTTTAATATTGTGAAGAGACAGATAACAATCGTGGCTGGCTGCAAGCGTCGGACGCGACACTACATCTCGCCACTCTATTGTGAAAACCTTTTGAATATTTCAGTGGGGTATAGGTTATAGGCCTATATAATGTTTTTGCTTTAGTGTCTGCGAAACCCATAAAACATTAATTTCAGGAATTTTCACTGACTCAATCTGGGCTGTAATTTTTCTTGACCATGTATATTTCCAGGATCTCAGCTAGTGGCCATTTGTTTCCAAATTTTGCTATGCATGTCTGAATAAACATATTTCTTTTCTCTGTGCGGGCTCCGAGTTCTGTTTCTGGTTGGTACCGGGTGGCACACATCCTTGTTTGGTGTTGGCGGCAGTAGTGACAATTGCTCAGGCATCATACCTCAGTGCAAATTGCCCCCTGTGGAACTCTGTATCTTATGCTCCAACACCCCTGATAAGGTCCGTTCTTCCTTTGATTTTTTTCTTTACTTTTACTGTTCTTGTCAAATTGTTTGGTCAGGCAGATACTGAAATTTGTGCTCTGGAAAATAAATTGCTTAACTTAGAAGAGGCTCATAGATTGACAATGGCCCTGGAAGCAAGCATTCTAATTTTCAGGGGAAGTTTCTAATAAATCAAGTATGAAACATGAGAAAAAACTGCAGAAATACATCTACTTACTTTACGCAGAAGGAAGAAGATTCCCAAACGATGAAATAATTCTCACGTAACTCACCAGAGCAGTATGATTCAAGGGAGCAAAGGTACAGGTGTCTATTCTTCGTAATTATTGATAGAATTATAAATAGTTCTATTTCCTGTTTTGTATGAGCACTTATCAAATTATTGCTGGAAGTGGAGCAGTTTCTGCTTGGGAGTGATGCAAACAAAGAAGAAGTTGTGCAATTCTACCAAGATGATGTTGACTTTGGTCGACTTTTTGCTTCACAGAAGAATGTTTCATGATTTTATGCAGAATGAAGGGAAAGTTGTTGATAACATAGATGATATTATTGATCACTTCAAACAAGGTCATGTCAAGATTTTCCGGTAATTATTAAGTTTAGGGTCTTTTCTGAAAAACACAAAAAAAATTCAAAATTATGATATATTTCTACTCTACTAATCACGTAGAACACGAATATACTAGGGGCGTAGCTTTAAAATAAATATAGCATATTTAAAAAAAATTGAACAATTGCGAAATGAGCAGTATAGCCAGTTTGTTTACGTTTCTAAACGAAATGTACTAGACCAGTAAAAGTTGCATTAATGGGTTCTGCACGGCTTACCTTGTTCATATTCAAGAGGGCGTAATGTTAAAATAAGTAGAACATATTTAAAAAACTTGCGAAATATGTTTGTTTACGTCTATTAACGTCAGAGGAATTATACCAGCCCTCACTGGTATAATTACTCACCTAACCTAGGTGAGTCAATTTACATTCTTTTGGTGTGTTTTACGGTTCCTTTAAATCCCTACAATCCTACATTCATAGTTTAGTGTGAAACCCAAACAATCTAGGTTAGTGTGAAACCCTACAATCCTAGGTTAGTGTAAAACCCTACAATCCTAGGTTAGTTTAAAAATGTAAAATAGTGATTGACCCATTGTGGGGTTAGGTTCTGTTAGGTGGGCAAATATTACGAAATTAGTCGGACGTTAATGCCCCTAGTATATATGTGTTCTACGTGATTAGTAGAGTGGAAATATATCATAATTTTGAATTATTTTTGTGTTTTTCAGAAAAGCCCCTAAACTTAATAATTATCATTTTTTAATATGTTCTACTTATTTTAACATGTGATGCGTGACGGGTACATGGGATAGGAATTGCACTGTATTCACACCCTGGGGGGGAAGAACCCTCGGGGCTGTCCCGACATATAAGGGCACACTGGGAAAAACCAAAGTTGAGAGAAACAGGGTAAGTCCCTAAAAATAGCTGATATAAGCCCTCGATGAAGGAATCAGGGGGTGCCCCCGACGAGAATTAATGCAGACACAGCTCACAGGAATCCCCGAAACGTCCTACCACACCCCCCTCCAACCTAGTTTGAGCGCGCACAAGCAGCTGACGAGACACAAAAAAAAGTGTGAGGTACACAGGGGATTTCCCCGATTTCTCTCTCGAGAAACTGCTGACAGCTAACGTGAATATAGCGGGAGACTGGTTAAATTCAGGCGCAGCCAAGGAAGGGGGACAGTTGTTCAGCCGAGACGGGAAGGAGTTGTTCGGCAGCTGCGATGTGAGGTGGAGAAGGCAGTTAGTGCGAGAGGCAGTCATATCACAAGGTCGGGTTCGGATCCCTGCAGAGTCAATTTTCGTCAGCCGAGACAGGAGTAGTTTGGCAGTACAGCTGCGAGACGAGATAAGTGCATCCGAAACAGAAGGCGAAGCAGACACGAGAGTAGTCAGTCGGGTGACAGGAACAGTGCCGAGAATATGAGTAAATACCCGGAAACGAGTGGTAGCCCCATACAGAGAGGCGCCATTCCCCGAGAAGACGTAGTCATGCGTCGGATGACGACGAGGCAAGCAGTCAGTCAGTTAGTCAATAGTGACATCACCGAGGAGAGAACCCAGGAACAGCCAAAACTTCATGTGCAAATTCCAGAGACAAACCCAGTAAAAGTGCAGAGAACTTATGAGTTCATTTCCGAAAACGTAGTGGCAGTTTCCGAGGTGGGGAAGTCAGAAATGCAAGCTGGACCGTTGCGGACGTCGACACAGACTAGGAGACGCGCTCTCCAACAAGGAACGCCAGCCGAGGTCGCAGACACACTCAAAGTCCCCGGGAAACAATCCCGGACTTCCGAGAGAGTCAGTCAAAGCCGCAGGAAGAAGCCAGCTGAGTACAGCACGCCAACGAGAGGCAGTCCGAGGGCCTGACAATAGGCCACCCAACTCACCATGCCTCAGCTACCAACGAAGACAACTCACCAAAACCGCAGTCACAGATAAGTAGAGAAACGTCTCCCTTCAACAACCTTCCCTGACGCATAGCATTCCGCCCACCAGCCCTTCAGGCCTACGACTTGTAGGGGGCTCAGTCTCGCCAGTGTGTGTAAATGCCTATGTTACCTTAAGACAAATAAATTACTGGTGTGTTAAATAACGGAGAATACGAGTATTTGTTTACCCCTAACGCAACAACCACAGGTGCCCTTAGTCTGTACCAAAGTAATTTAACTATGTTACCTACTANTACCAAAGTAATTTAACTATGTTACCTACTAGCCACCATCCTGTATAACTCAGGTGGCCTAGTAGCATTTAGCATTACATGACCCCCTCCTAAATATGAACAACGTAAGCTGTAAAGAACCCATTAATGCTACTTTTGTTGGTCTAGGATTTTTCGTTCAGAAAAGCCCCTAAACTGCATAATTACCCATAATTGCGTTCAATGATCGTACAGATGAGGTAAAATTTTATGATATCCATAAGGAGGCTGCTGCGGAATTAGATATGGGTAAGGTAACAGATGACTTCATATCAAGAAATGAGACAAGGAAGTGGACATTCTTTCAGCGAACTGCATTTCCTAGTGAAAACTGTTAATGCTCTACATTTGGTTGTTAAGAATAGAAGTAAGACATCACTTCAGTACATCTATTTGTGTCATATTTGGAGCAAGTTCTTTCGTTGTGCTAATTTTGTTGTGTTGAGATATGAATATTTTTAATTCATGCAGAATAATGGTCACAAATATAGTTACTCTGTTTTCCCCCTTGGCATTAAGATATAGAAAAAATATAAAATAAATATGTTTCGGTAAGGAACTGTCATATGTGGAAATAAGTATTTAAATTGCTATATTTAACAAATTTTATTTTAAAAATATCACGTTTTTTACCAGCAGTATAGTTAATGTTTAGGTACAAATAATGCTTAAATAAAAGTATTTTTCATCTTGAAATCTAAATTTTCCCGGTGGAGAACCCCGAACTTCTCGCTTTATTGGAGAGATCTGTGATATTTTATAACAAATACATTTTATTTCTTGCCCCCCCCCNTTCTTCACCATTTTGCATCATAAGCTTGTCGCCATACGCTATCCGTGGGTTAGAGATATTTCCCTCCACAACTAAAATTTTAAGTAAGCCAGCTATTTTTGGAATCAAAGAGAAAACCAGAATAAGACTACCAACAAACACTAAATCCCTACTTGCGGTCCTACTTCTTAATTTTCAACAGTTTACGCGTATGTCCTTGGTATGAACATGCAATTTATGTTTCTTACCATTATTTTAGATATGTTATTTGTTATTTTAACATTCTACATTGTAACCTTTTAATAATAAAATTTATTATATTAACTTGTATTATTCATATATAATTTATAGTTAAGGAAAGCTCATTAGTAAAAATTTTAATAACTTTAACATTACACTTTAATTTCATTTACTACCAAACTGTACATATGTCCTTTCTTTCCCGTAGGTGTGGGCACTGTAGTAAGCTATCACCTACATGGGAAGAACTTGCATCAACATTCCGCAAAGGTTCAGACCCTGATGTCACTATTGGTAAAGTGGACTGCACCGTAGAGACTGCATTGTGTTCCGAGAATGATGTTACTGGATATCCGACGTGAGTACTTTGATGAGAAACTTCTTGATCTTAGAATATATTCTGGATCTGCCATAAAAATTACGCAGGAACGTATTGAATCCATCAATTCCCAAGGTATATATCTTTAATAAATAAAGAAGACAAAAATATATATTTTTACAAGTCATTAAGGGGCATATCCGAGTTTGAGAGGGATGAAAGTCTTAATACAAATAAAATAACTAAATTTAATTTTTTAATTTATTTATAATGTTATAAAAATACACACAACTGTTATTTACAACATTGAACTACCTATTTCTACTATTAACTCTTGTTATTCTCAGTGAGCAGAGAATTTAATTATTCTAATTAAAGTCCTCATCACTGTCTTTATCTTGGTTAGTCACTTATTTACACATATTCAATTCAACTGTATTGCCATCATTCCAAATGTATGTCACATAACACATCCAGTTCAGTAGTCCCGCCTGTCAGTCTCACTCACTCCCTACTGTGCCAACGCTCGCAGTCCGCAGACTTCACTCTCGCTGGTCACAGTCGTCACTTCGCTGTCTCTGCACACCTAGTACTTAAGACTGTACAAGGCTTCAGACTGCCTTCTTGAAAACCTGCCACGGTTATTTAGACCAGCTGAACTAATCAAAAAGGTTTACTGCACCCTGCTGAGTTACGCTGAGNTGAAAACCTGCCACGGTTATTTAGACCAGCTGAACTAATCAAAAAGGTTTACTGCACCCTGCTGAGTTACGCTGAGGGAGGCAAGGGCAATGACCAGAATACTCTTGCAACGATAACCACAGGCATTCTATCTCAAAAGGACAGAAAGCAGCACAAGTCTCAATAGGCTTATCATGGCACACTTTGTGCTATGTGGCGGCTCCTTTGTTACTAGGAAGCCACTCTGAGGGCGGCGTGTTACAGTATATATATATATAATGAATTGTTTTTAAGTAAAAAGATTAAGGTTAAAAATTGACTGTTTGATTTTATTTTGATTAATTCAAGGAGAAGGTGGTATATCATCTTCAGTATGCCTAAAAAAAATTTGCTTCTAGGAAAGTTTTTTTTTTTACTATAATTTTACATGGAACCACATTGAAATTAATAAACCCATCCCAGGTCAGACAAACCGTATTAAATAAATTTAAAAAGGAAATATAATTATGGTAATTTGATTCAACCGAAACTAAATTTGGTGTGGTCAATAGTTGGGGTCAGATAATTTTTTATTTTTTTGNTTATGGTAATTTGATTCAACCGAAACTAAATTTGGTGTGGTCAATAGTTGGGGTCAGATAATTTTTTATTTTTTTGTTTATGTGCAACATTATGGAAGTTAGCCTATACAGTTAAAATTAAAACAACGTTAAATATTTTTAAAATGTTGTAATTATGCAGTTTATAATAATTAAATTGGAACATTTGGTAAATTGTCTTTGGTTTTTCAAGGAATTGTAATTGCTTATCAGTATTTGAAGTTTTGGCCATCATTATTTAAAGTTTTGGCCATGTTAGAATGTTTATCTGTCATGCATTTGCTTNGTTAAAATTAAAACAACGTTAAATATTTTTAAAATGTTGTAATTATGCAGTTTATAATAATTAAATTGGAACATTAGGTAAATTGTCTTTGGTTTTTCAAGGAATTGTAATTGCTTGTCAGTATTTGAAGTTTTGGCCATCATTATTTAAAGTTTTGGCCATGTTAGAATGTTTATCTGTCATGCATTTGCTTTTTCTGAACTCACAGTTGAGGTTCCATCACCAATAAGAGATAAAAGCTTTTACCACTTTCATAGACATTTTTTCCTTCAAGAATATTCTATAAATTTGATTATTTTACTACGACGCAGTTTAGTATGGCATGGGGAAGTGGTCGCGACGGGGGTCGCACAGCATTCCGAAGGGATTCCGTACCACGTCATGCCCTTATTTGGTTAAGTTTTTAGCACCCTGGTGCGAGGAGTAGGGATAGAGAACGTGGCAACTTTAGCCCTAAGCGCCTGCCGCCCACTAACAGTTGTCAACCAGCTCCTAACGTCCCACCTGCCTTCGTGATTTTCTTTCGCAATGCAAGTTTTGAGTGACAGGCATAATTTATGAATTCTGTAACACTGTTCTTTTTTCAACTGTCTCGTTAAGCTGACTGTTTGTGAGACTGCATTAATGGAAGAATGCAAACTGTTTATTTTGAACTTGAAATAAAATACGGAGGTAATAATCAGAGATTTGAATTCTTTTATTTTATTTTTAATATGGCGCCTTTATTTAAGTTTTGTGTGTCTACAGAGTGAGTAAAACTGAGCTGTGATTCCAGTCGCCAGTTCTGACATCGGCGACATTATAATGTCAAGATAGTAGAAGCTTACTAAAATGACCCCTCACTGTTTCCAGAAATAAGATAATTATGACATAGTTGCTATAGATATTTTGGAGAATTTTGGACTGATATTGACCCACCTCTAACCCCTACACATATAATTTGCAATTTTTTGCTTGAAATCCCAATTGTTCCTAGAGCAACATTTTTAAAATTAAATATAAATTTATTTTAAATAGGCAGATGTCTTCTTAAAAAAAGATACTCCCCTTGTCACCTAAAATATTAAAACCATTGTGCGGCACTAGAATTTACCAAGCATCATAAGTCCATGTTCAATCATCTTTGGCATAAAATCAACATGGATTTTGCATGGAATATTAATGTAATTCACTAGTCAGGCATCTTCTGAATAAAATGATACCATAGAAGGTTATCTGCGAACCTCCTTTGTTACCAATCAATTACAAAAATGTTAACATTCGATGCTGCCTACGTTTTTCCGAGTGANTATCTGCGAACCTCCTTTGTTACCAATCAATTACAAAAATGTTAACATTCGATGCTGCCTACGTTTTTCCGAGTGAAAATTCAATGTTTGGTAACCTCTTGCAAAAAATTTTACAGTATTCCAATGAAATATTAATAGACATATTCCAAATAAAATGATACCACAGAAGTGTATTTGCAACTTCCTTTGTTGCCAATCAATTACAGAGACGTCAACATTGGACACTACTACTTTTTCCTGAGCAAAAATTCAATGTTTAGTGGTTTTTCCCTAAAAAATCTGAAGATATTTAAATGAAATGTTAATTTATATTAATAAATAGACATCTCCCAAATNACAGCATTCCGAAGGGATTCCGTACCACGTCATGCCCTTATTTGGTTAAGTTTTTAGCACCCTGGTGCGAGGAGTGGGGATAGAGAACGTGGCAACTTTAGCTCTAAGCGCCTGCCGCCCACTAACAGTTGTCAACCAGCTCCTAACGTCCCACCGGCCTTCGTGATTTTCTTTCGCAATGCAAGTTTTGAGTGACAGGCATAATTTATGAATTCTGTAACACTGTTCTTTTTTCAACTGTCTCGTTAAGCTGACTGTTTGTGAGACTGCATTAATGGAAGAATGTGAACTGTTTATTTTGAACTTGAAATAAAATACGGAGGTAATAATAAGAGATTTGAATTCTTTTATTTTATTTTTAATTTGGCACCTTTATTTAAGTTTTGTGTGTCTACAGAGTGAGTAAAACTGAGCTGTGATTCCAGTCGCCAGTTCTGACATTGGCGACATTATAATGTCAAGATAGTAGAAGCTTACTAAAATGACCCCTCACTGTTTCCAGAAATAAGATAATTATGACACAGTTGCTATAGATATTTTGGAGAATTTTGGACTGATATTGACCCACCTCTAACCCCTACACATAAAATTTGCAATTTTTTGCTTGAAATCCCAATTGTTCCTAGAGCAACATTTTAAAAATTAAATATAAATTTATTTTAAATAGGCAGATGTCTTTTTAAAAAAAGATACTCCCCTTGTCACCTAAAATATTAAAACCATTGTGCGGCACTAGAATTTACCAAGCATCATAAGTCCATGTTCAATCATCTTTGGCATAAAATCAACATGGATTTTGCATGGGATATTAATGTAATTCACTAGTCAGGCATCTTCTGAATAAAATGATACCATAGGAGGGTATCTGCGAACCTCCTTTGTTACCAATCAATTACAAAAATGTTAACATTCGATGCTGCCTACGTTTTTCCGAGTGAAAATTCAATGTTTGGTAACCTCTTGCAAAAAATTTTACAGTATTCCAATGAAATATTAATAGACATATTCCAAATAAAATGATACCACAGAAGTGTATTTGCAACTTCCTTTGTTGCCAATCAATTACAGAGACGTCAACATTGGACACTACTACTTTTTCCTGAGCAAAAATTCAATGTTTAGTGGTTTTTCCCTAAAAAATCTGAAGATATTTAAATGAAATGTTAATTTATATTAATAAATAGACATCTCCCAAATAAAAGGATGCCACAGAAGCATGTTTGCAACCTCCCTTGTGGCCAAACAATTACAAAAACTGGAACATAAGATGCTGGGTAATTTTTTCCACCATATTTACAAACGAAACTGAAGCTTCATTGTTTACACANGGGGGGGGGGGGGGGGAGAGAAAACTGAAAGGAAGGAAGCGAGAATGCATTAACACTTGGAAAGTGTGATGGACTGCTGGAGAGGTAGAGGCTGCATTGAAAGGTTGCATACAGTGGTTTCACAGTCCAGGCTCAATTTGTAGCCTTTCACGTGGTTAATGGCAGTGTAAAAAAATTAAGTTTAATAAGTCGTCAACAAATAGTAGTTAAAACCCTAGAGAAATCCAACTCTTAACAACACAAGCAGAGTGAGGAGGCAAGCCAGTAAGAAGAGCTCAATGACAGGACAAACACTGAGGGTAGTTGTATCGTGCGCTGAAACATTTGGCTGCCTGATGGGTTGAGAGCGGGCGGAGTTAATAGGTATTGGCTGGTTCTGCTGCCTTGGGGGATGGTGTATCTATTTTTAAGATATGAGTTGAGAGAATTTCTCTGGGTAAGTGCTGTATCCCCCACCCCCTGGAACATGGCAGCATCCAAAAAAAGTTCAACAAATTAACTTTTTTTTTAAATTTCCCCTAATATTTTCAACTTTTTTCACCCAAATTTTTTACGATTCCTCAAAAATGAGTTTTAATATAAATATGGCAGCTTTAAATGTGGTCAAAATAGAGAGGTTCTACTGTATTTTGAGTCTGCAATAAAAGTTTAAAAAAATGTTTTTTTTTCTGTCCATATTGTACCAATAAAATATGTATTTCTTACAACAAAATAAGTTTTAAGAATACAGGGAAAGTACTCAGTTGTGTCCAAGAGAAGCTCAACTGTAAGTAAATAATCATCTTCATAATATTCGTAAATTGAAATTATTTTGTAAAAACTTATTTACTATTGGTTGTTTATTCTATAAAATTTTAACTGACCTGAGTTGGCTCTGCTTACACAGACACAAACCTGCCAACCTTCATGGTTTTGTCATAATTTGTATGTAAATTATAAAGGTTTGCTGTAGTATGGCTGTGTTGCAGATTTTTACTGTTTCTGTTTACACATAACCAAACAAGTACCTTGTATAAACCCTATCCAAGTAAGTGTGCATTTAATTTTCATGGTTTAGAACTGTGCAAAAACTGACTAAATGATGTTACCAGCAGTGAATATTGTTACAATCAACAGCCTTTTTTTACGTGCAGGAACACCATAAAATATATTTTTCAGAGTTACATCAGAAAAATGGATTGTAATGTTTGCACTTGAGTGTTTGTCAGTTGACTTACTTGAAATGCCATGTTTCATTTATGTGGAAGTTCAAAACTTTTTATTTTAAATCTTGCTGTTAGGTAGTTCAAGAAGTTGGCAGGTATATATGTAGATAGCTTGTATTAAACAGTGCTGAGAGTGTTTCCTCAACTGTTTCTTATACAAATAATGACACCACCCCACTTCCTCTTCAAGTTCAAAGTTGGTCAAGTAATTTCAAAATGAATTTTTCTAAGAAAAGGATGACCATAAACAGTTGAAATCCATTTTAACAAATCACAAAACATTTTTCATAAGAAAGACAAATGACATACTGGATATGGTTAGAGAATTTTCTAGGGTGTGTGACAGTTATTAGAAAGAACTCTACAACATGAAAAGATACCATGAAATGTGTAAACATTTTGTTTATCAGTGTTCCAATCAGACTGTGCCTTCTAATTGTAAGCAAAATCTGTAATGTAGGGGTGATGATATAAGTTACACTTTTAAAAAAGGTTTCTGATATCTGGTGTGGAATGAAAGAGGTGGATGGGCTGTATCAAAGCTCTTACACACCAGGCAAACCTAGGTTAACCAATACAAGTGAACAAATTTGTTCAAATATTGGATGCCAATGCTTGGCAATGATAGTGCCGTCAACACGCACCCAACCTCTTGTCCCCAACGGATTGGTTCAGGTTTGGTGGTGTGCTTTCAACTTTCTCTTTGTGTCATTATCTGCAGGTTATCTAATCCATAACGCAAGGAAGATAAAGAGATGCTCAATGTAATTTTTTTGACCCTTTATTTTCTGTCAGGCCTATGAGGTAGAATTTGTTGCCAACGAAGCAGTTTCACATTTCATTTTCAAATTTTAAATTAAAATTGTTTTTGTTGTCATTTACAGCATGTAATTTTTTTTTCAATGTTGTTTAATGAGATAATATTTAATGAATCAGTAATTGAGAATTAGCACCATATTGTAATTAATGGCTCAATAAATGGGTTGGCTGTCATTTCAGTTGTATAAATAAATTTATTAAGTTTTAAAAAAAATGTGAGGTCAAATACGTTTAAAATGGTTATTATGGGTGCAGATGATTCATTTATATTTTTGATTTATACAAAAAGTGAGGGGGTCCCTAATGGATGGCTTGGCCTGTGACGTCAGATTCAGAGAGCATGCTGGGAGGATCAGCTGTTTTGTACAAATATTAGATCTCCTGCCGTAAGTTACTGTGTATTGACATGCTCGTAAAACAATTTATGACTAAAAGTGGAAAGTTAAAAGTTTTTTTTCTTGTAAAGTAGTTACAACTTCTGAGATTTACAAAGGCTGATTTGAATAGTTTATTTTCCTACAAAATAAAATGTTATATTTTTTTTTTTCATAGAATTATTGTAGCAGCCAATATAAACACTACTCCTACGGACAATCATTTGTTTAGAAAGGTTTTACTGTGTGCTGCTACTCATAAGCAAAATAAATATTATTGATTAGAGTATCAGAAATTAGAACAAAAATTTTCACTTTTATATTAAGGCAATACTCCTCACTAGTGTAAATAGCCCTTTTTAAAGTACTTAAACAGTATTACCACACGTTTTTGTCCTTAAAAATTTGAATTATTATATGTAAAGCGATTTAACTTAACATCTTGCATTATGTGATGTATTATGCCTATGTATGTTTTATGTTGAAAAAAAGTATTTGGACTACATAATAACAAATTAANTGCATTATGTGATGTATTATGCCTATGTATGTTTTATGTTGAAAAAAAGTATTTGGACTACATAATAACAAATTAACTGGTATGTAACAGTTTGTTTAGGGCCACTTTTTCCACAAAATTACTATTTCTACCATTTCGCATATCCGCAAATATCTCAATTTATTCCTTAGTTCTGCCCCGTTACAATGGTGCAAGTCAAATAGTTTTTTTTTGCAAGACAGAGAAGTGGCTTGTAGTAGAAACTAAATGATTTAAATAACAACTCAAGAAAGAACTTTTACTGCTGTTACTTTATGTAGGCAACACAAAAAGCACCAGGAAAAAAAGCTGTATCTTTCTGCTACACTAATTTCATATTCACTAGGCATACACTATAATATCAAACTACAGTACACTCACATTTATTCATGCTTCGCTTAGCCAGTTTTCGGCTTATCTTTGCGGCTTTTTGGCTTTTTTCAAAGTCTACTGTAACTTCTGTGGTAGACAATGCTGTAACGTGTGTTGTTTAACAAGCAGCGGTACCATGTACTTCTATTGCTGTGCCGCGTAAGCTGATGCTTATCTCTTTAAACTGTCAGCCTGTCACAGAGACCTGCGTGAGTCATTCATTTCTGCCCGTTGAGGCGCTCTCACTCATCTCAGTTACCACCCCAACACCATGTCTTGTAAGTTTATCAATCGCTCGGGCGTGGTTGTTGTTCAATGTTTATAGTGTTGTTTTTGCAATGTCAACAAAGCATAACAGGGCAGTTTTAACTATCATGGAAAAGTTTAATAAAAAAATTTGATGATGGGGTGTTATAAACAAAAACATCAATTCCAGTGCCAAACGAAAAAAAATTGTTTCAAGAAAGGCACAGTTTAACTTTTCTTACATTTTTCATATCAATTCTTTAAATGTTAACAAAAAAATTAACATTTCAGAATTTTTAAACTTTTATGTGTGTGTACGTTTGTACGTGCGCGGGTGTGACAGTAAAATTTTAGTAAGCTCCTAGTTATTAAAGATGTATAGAAATCTAAGATGTTTCAACCCAGTATATTGAGACTGAATGAGAACGCAGCCTACACTTATTGATGAAGGTGACTGCTTACGTTTTTGTAAAATACATTATGGTTGTCACAAACTTTGAAATGAATGAATTTAGACTTTTTAACATGTGTTTTCCTGCATTTGTATTGTAAGGATAATTTTTTTTAATGGGGAATGTACTGTATTGTTTAAATGCCAGGTTGCCTCATTTAAAGTCTCGTTATTGTCTTTACTGCATTATATTCTAAACTTTCAACTCACTCTGCCCTCTCAAGGACGGGTCTGTGTACACGTTGAGGAAGCGACACACACACACACACACACACTACCCACCACTTATCGCTCCTTGCCACTCACCTGGCGCCAGTGCAGGCTATAAGCTGTGAATACTCTATGCCCATGAATTACACTACACATGGTGCAACATAAATATCAGTTTAAGTATCGTGTACTTTACTACATACATTACAGTACAGTATTTTAAATCCTGCGCATACTGTGCGTGATTTGTGTTTGCTTTGTAATGTATAATAGGTACTGTGTTTTATCAAAATTTTTGGAGCCAATATCACTGTTCCATTAATAGCACAAATGTGTAAATTCGATTATCCGTATTTTTTAATACAAATTCGCTTATTCGTATTGTCTCTGGTCCAGACTACCACAGTTAATCTGGAGTTTACTGTAGTTACAAGAAGCATTCGTTTTGCATATAGATCAAAATTATATGCTTACTCTTTTAAAACGTTCCATAAAATGTCCATTCAACTCGAGTGACCAGGAATCCCATAAAATAGCTACCTTAAGGGTGATACCGCACATCCAACAATAATTTACTGCTGAGCTTGTTTAAATACTAAAATACATACATATAAAATATATAATCATATAAAATATATCTATACAGAATATTAAACATATTTAGCATAACGAGACCAAATAGACAACCTTAGAAAATTTATCCCTTTCACTACCCTTCTGCAGCACATACTACTCTGGTGTGATATCTGAATAAGTGATTCTTCTCACAGACTTTGATTACTGAAAATTCAATGCACATATATATATATATATAATATATAACTCTCTGTAACCACCATCAAATATACCTGGTCACTCTGGTTAATTCAAATATACTGCGCTATGTAAAAAAAAACTGAATCCAGTTAAATTACAGAACATTTCCAGATAGTTTGTTTCTACAGACACAGTTGCAAGTGTGACATATTGGATTACTTATTCTCATTTGTAGAACAGTATACGGTGATTAAAATTCAAGTTCTTTAATTGTCCGGTAGGTACCACAAACGTACCAGTTTTCTCTACTCATATTTACTGGAACACTGATTAAACACTAACATTTACTTAATGCTTTTATAGATTAATACTGTCACTGCCGCAAAGTCAGTCAGTTTTCAGTGTACCTCTCTAGAATGCATTAATTTGTACACATTCAACAGTACCTGTACATTTCACTTATGCGCTAAACTGCACCAGAATATCTGTTGCAGGAAATTAATGTGTTTGTTTGTGTACTACACCATTTGAAACGTGCAACTCCAGCACGCAGAGTGTGAAACAAGTAACCAGGTGTGTATTACCTAAAAACACCATATCCCTATGGTATCAGTAGGCCATGCATCGGATGACCCAGTTTGACGGCCGGGCGCAGCTGTTCATGATGTCGTCAGCCTCACAGTCGTGCGCACTTCCTCGACAATATAATGATCACCAAACTGCTTCCGCATAATACACTCCACAAGATTCATTACCCAAATCCAGCATAAAAGATAGTCTTTTTATGTGACGTTAGTCCGGCAAAGGTTTTCTTCCAAAAAAAATTAATGCAAGTATGATCCGTTATCCGAAATCAATAATTGAGGACTACTGAACATCTTAAAGATTTCCTGTTCCAACATCCCGGTGATTGCCAGTGCTTTCATGTATCTCATCCGCATCAACACACAAAACCTTGTAAACCTATCCACCAATATTAGAAGATGATTATTACCGTTAGTGGACCGAGGTAGCTGACCAATGACATCAATGTATATACGCTTCCATGGCCTAACAGCTGTTTTAACAGAGTAATTGCCCATTTTCGTATTCAAAGGTTGTTTGGCGCATTGACACTAATGACATGTCCACATATATTCAACGATGTCCTTATACAAGCATGCCCAGAAAAACTCCTTCCTGATTTTCAACTCAGTTTTATGTTGCCCCATGTGGGCCCCTACTGGAGCATCCTGAAAATACCTCAAGATCATTGGATGGACACTAACCGGGACCCAAACTTGCCTCCTTTTCCCTTGTTTGTTCACATGTTAAATGACTCCCTTCACTACCTTCAAATCCTTGACCACACCTTTCTGGATCTTCTCTAAGAGTACTTTACCCTCCTGGTCTTCTTCCTACCACTGGTGGATATTCAAAAAGGACTCAGGAATTAATTGAAGGACCTGACAGAATTCTTTACTACTAACCCCTTCAGGATCCACTGACACGTGGAACTCCGCAGGATCATACATCCACGATAAAGCATCTGCCACACGGTTTGTCTTCCCTTCCACATGAATGATTTTGAAGCAAAACCTATTCAGTCGCATAATCCAGCGCCCTATCTTGCCAAGTTGCCGAGGGTGTGAGAACAACCATGTCAGAGCCTGATTATCAGTCATAAGATCAAATTCAGCATGTTCTAAATAAGCAGAAAACTTATCGACGCCACAAGTGTAGGCAAGCGCCTCATTTTCATACACACTATATGCCTGCACCGTCTCCGACAGGATCTTGCTGGTGAACACGATAGGTCGTCTTTTTCCCTCTTGTCCCTGCAACAAAACTGCCCCTACCACCCTACTGCTCATGTCTACCTGCAGTATGAACTTCACCTCAAAATTGGGCAACCTCAGGACAGGAGGATGATAAATTGCATATTTCAATCTGTGAAAACTCTCTTGCTGTTCAGGACCCCATTGGAAATCTACGTGCTTCTTTTTTAGATTGTTAAGCAGGGCACACAAAGCAGCACATTCAGGGATGAACTTGTAGAAATACCCTATCATGCCCAAAAAACACATAAACCCTTTGACAATTTTTGGGCTGAGAAAAGTTGATAATAGGAGCAATCTTTGCAGGATCCATAATTAACTGGCTTTTACTAACTATGAACCCTAAGAACTTTATTTGGGTTTTAGCCCAAGCCACTTTCTCCAGGTTGACTGTAAATCCGGTTTGGCGTAATTTCTTCAGAACATGATTCAAATGCTCTTAAAATGAATCTGAATACACACAAATAACATCCAGAAAATAAACGACAAACTTAAATTGAAAATCCTCCAACAAACGATTCAAAATTCTGGACAAGCACTGTTCCTCAAAGTTCATCCCTAACGGCACCCTCTCCCACTCAAAATGTCCCCAAGGAGTCACAAAACCTGTGTATCTTTTACTACCCTCCTCCGGGACGCATTAACGGAATACCGAGTTCAGATTGAAAACCGTGAAGTAGCTAGTCTTTGAAAGAGAATATCAATGTTTGGCATTGGGAAAGGATCCACCTTAATCTTCTTGTTGAGCAGTCTGTAGTTCATCACACAGTGAAATTTACCCATTTCCTTCTTCTTTACCAAAAACGCAGGAGAAGCATATGGCGATATACTCCTGCAAGTTATGCCCTGCCTCTCAAGGTCAGCAATGATCATGCAAAGCACTAGTACCAGCTTCAGTGGAGAGCACTGGTAAGGTGTACAGCGAACAGGTTGATCGTCTTGAACCCTAATATTATACGGAAACATTTCACACTTGCCTAACCGCTTAGTCAAAATTTCACTGAACCTACCAATGAGAGCGTCAAGCTTTTTCCTTCTGCACCTTTGACAGATCATCCCCTTGAGTTTCCATTCCTACACAAGATTTCTGCCTCCTATCCGGCACCTTCCCATTCAGCTTTATGGGATGGGAGAGATCGATATCAGAGATCAGTTTTTGCTCGTGACAATCAATCAAGGCATACATTTCCTGTAAGAAATTTAATCCCAACACTACATCACTGATTAAGTCATAAATGACTCAAAACTTTCTAGTCTAGGAGGATTTATTGATTTTAAAGTGGAGCACGAGACACATTTTGATGCGACACCCTTGACCATTTGCATCCTGTAATATAACTCCATTCTCAACAGACAACTGCAGTTTCAACTCTGGCTTCTCCTTCACTAGTTAACTGAGGAATACTTGATTCACAAAACATGAGGACGCCCCTGTATTCAACATTGCCTCGACCCTCCGTTCCCCAATCATGATAGAAACCCAGAAATTTTTTCCCCCCTTCACATTCATCACCGCTACCTGCCCTTGGTCTCCCTGCTTACCCTTTCCTCTGCCCTTCTGCTCCTTAATGCAACTCTTTGAGTTATGGCAGCCTTCCCCACAGTTAAAACACTTATGTCTGTCAATAATTGGAGCCTTACACAGAGATGCATAATGACCAGAATTACAGTAATTGTAGCAAGAGACAACCCTTTTCTTTGTCTCAATATAATGCACTTTGCTCTCAGGCTTGCTCGACTGCTACTGTCCACGCTCAAAAAGAGAGGTAGTGTACAAGTTATCAATATCGATACCCCAACATCTCAAATCTACGAGTGATTCAGGCTGCTGCAAAAAATCATAGAGGACGGAAATATGGCATCAGGTTTTACAAAACTAGAGAGATGAGGGCCCCATCGTTAAATGATACACCCAGAGCTGCAGCACACACTACAAGATTTTGTATGAACTGACTTATTTTCTCATCAACTCTCTGGAACCGATAGATATAGTGGTTTTCTAATTCCTGCCTTAACCTCTTCTAACACAGAGCAGACCACAGTTTTTTCTTTCTCTGGGCCCAACTTTCCCCTTGCTCCAAGCACTCTAACAAAATTTCGAAAGCTACTCCTGAACAAGGGAGAAGCCCTTGAAACAACTTTGCATTGGTTTTGAGCAGAAGGCTCGTTTTCACCAAGTCAACAGTTTTGGCGAACTTTAACAAGTACTCTGGCTCGTAATTTTCCAGTTTAGGTATACCTTTAAAACTGTTCATGACCAAATGTGGCATGACCCCAGCCTCATCTGATTCCACTAACATACTCCCTCCAACACCTCGCTCAACTACATTTGGTTGCCCCTTGTCAACCTCTTTGACGACTGTCGCCAACCTTTTCCTCAAGGTATCTATATCATCAGATTCTTAAAGATTCAATATGTGAGCCCCGTGTCACGCAGCACATGTCCAATTGGTAAACCAATTCTTGCCATACACGAGACAGCATGTCATCATTTATGGATGTGAAAGCAGTAAACAATTCACCTTCATACTTTTGGCAGATCTTTCTGAATGAGCAGAACATACACAGCATCTTTCATGTATCCCAAAACACAAAAGTCGCAAAGGTGTAAGGTCGGGTGACCTTGATGGCCAGTTTCAAAATGCAAGATCATCGGCAGTCACACGGCCAATCCAGCGGTGAGGGAGATATTCATTGAGGTAAGGTCGCACCTTACAGTAATAATGACATGGTGCCCCATCTCGTTAGTGCAGGTAATCTCTGCCGTCTCCATCGAGCTGCAGGATTAGGAACTAACTGTTGAAACATATCAACATAAGTTATCCCTGTAATGGCACTCTCTATAAATAAAAATGGGCCTTAGACTATTTTTTGTGATATTACACAAAACAAATTGAGCTTTGGTGAAGCTTGAACATGCTCAATCATGATATGTTGATTATCTGTGCCCCAAATTCTTAGATTATGATGATTCACTTTCCCATTTACATGAAAAGTAGCTTTGTCTCTGAAAGCATGATCATCTGCAAAGTTATTGTCTTCTATGTCTACTTGCATTTCCACATGAAACTTGCATGATGCGCAAATTTTTGTATACTTCTCGTGAACACTTCCCTAATTCTGTCGAAAGTTTCATTGTTTATGTGCGACAGCTCGATGCTTTTCTTTTTACACAGACCCAGTCCCTTCAAACTGTCTGTACCATCTGTAGATGTTCTTCTGAGATGGTTAAGTACTTCCAATACGTGTGTGGAAACGTCTTTGCACAATTGTAATTGAGTCAGTCTTCGCTAACTGTAACACACAATATGCTTTCTGCAGGTCACTCACCATTTTTCTACGCTAGCGATCCTGGCAGAGCAGTGGCAATACGTAATGTACATGCCAAGGAGACATAAAACTTCCTGAGTTTTTTTACTTAGTTTATTAATTTATTTTATTTACCCACCAGTAGATCCTGTGTGTGTATACATAGTGCTCAAAGGATGTAGGTGTTGTCAAAGACATACAATATACAATACATTGGTCTACATACAATAAAACATAAAATTACATACTGCATTAAGTAAATGTGTATATACAAAAATGATAAAATTAATATAAATTAGATACAAAAACATATGACAAACAGATACATATTTTATGTTCATAAATTATGTTATCACAAAAAGAAGGTTCAGAAATGTTATTTTGTGGTACATTTCAAATGGCAACACTGAGTTTCGTCACTACTCCATGGCGGGCTCGAGACCACGGAGGGATGTCGGTTATTTATGTCAGTTAATTTGCTTATTAAATAAATCAGTGTATAATAAAGTGTTGTTTGCTTTACTTCTATTATTCTAACAAAGTTTACTACTTCACCTACAATATAAGACTGAAGTAAAGTACAAATGTGTTTCTTCAGGTCTTGTTGTTATAGTTGTTGCATGCATGTTTACATAAAACATGCATTTAAATTCTGCTTTACGTTAACGTCCTACTTCTAGATTTATTTTTTTGTGATCTTTTTGTATTAAGTTTATTAAGTGTGTAGATGTTTCGAAGAATGGCGTAACAAAATACAAAATAAGTACTTACACTGGTGCTTTTATCTGCTAACGTAATAAATTTAAATACTATAATTCTAAACAACCTATTGTGTTTTTGATCTTGTCTTTTCTCCTGCACACACATTCATCCACCGCACAAATATTGTCTTTGAAGGAAAATGAAAATATCTAACGTTTGTCCGTTTTGTCTTTTTGTAGTAGTGTGTAAATCCGTAGACAGCACAGTTCGACATTTTAAACACTGACAAGGAAACACAACCGGAAATTAAGCTATACCCAGTACCATATGCGGTTCGACTTGCAGCAAACACAGAAATTCAGAGAATGGTAAAGTGTCAAATAATTCAGAGTATTCTAACCTTTTGGTTGTTGTCAGGAAGAAAGATGAGAATGTGAGGCTTTGCTTAGATGCTTAGGTACTATTTTAGTACCAGACAGGGAGGTATCTGCAACCATGGAGGAATTATTACAAAAATTTGAAGGCTGTCAGTGTTTTTCTAAAATCGACCTGGTTGCTTCTTATTGGCAAATTCCCTTGAAGGAAGAGAGTATGAAGTATACTGCATTTAAAGTACAAGGAACGCCGTATTGTTTTACACGCCTTCCATTTGGGCTAAATGTTTCAGTAGGTCATTTCATCTGAGGATTAGAACAGGTATTGGGACCTGAAGTATTAGAATTTGCAACTTTATATGTAGATGATATACTGATTGCTTCTAGCGATTTTAATGAACATTGTTTACAGTTACAAATGGTTCTTAAGAAACTACATGAAGGGGGATTGACAGTTAAATTTGGATAAGTTAGAATTTCTAAATGAAGAACTTTTTTTTAGGAAATGTTGTAACTCCTCAGGGATAAAAGTTGATCCAGAAAAAATGAAGGCTATTTTAAATTGCCCAATAGCTTCAAATAGGAAACAACTTGAGCGTTTGATATGATTCTTTAACTTTTTCAAAAGGTACGTAGCAAACTGTAATGAAATTTGTTCACCATTACGAGAATTAATGCAGAAAGGAAAAACATGGGTTTGGGGAATAGGGCAACAGCAGCCTTTGGAGTAATTGAAAGAAAAGTTAGCATCAGCTGTTATCTTACATCACCCTAAGTTAAACCAGAAATTTTATATTGCTTGTGATGATTTAGACAATGCCATAGGAGTACTACTTTTTCAGTACGGGGGTAATGAACAGAAACCAATGTAGGTCAGTTGAACCAGGAAATAGCCAGTAATTTAAAATAGGCCAAAGTTTTGGAGGAAGTAAAGTCAGGAAATTGTAGGAAAGTATTATAGCACAAAGAATTTCACAAATTCTATTATATGAAGGACCATACAAAATTGAGGTCACAATGTGTACAGGATACATTGGGTAAATTAATATATTTTCCTTTTCAAGCCTTGGGTGAGGCAACAGTGAATAATATAGTAAATTATTGTAGGTAGTAAAAGATTTCAGACTGCTGACCTGCACATGGGTAATTTATAATAATTAATAATTGTAATTATTGTATTAATACTGGTATTTAAGAGTAGTAGTGGCAGAAAGAAGCAAAGGAGTGGTAAAGAACAAAGAACAAGTAAGTGAAGGGATAGTGTTTCTATATGAATCAATGTTGTGAATCATCAGGCACAGGATTGTTAATGATCATGTGAGGAAAATAACAGAGGTATGAAGTATACTGCATTTAAGGAACAGAACAAATAGTTGAAGAGATACTGCTAGACTTTTCCGTAAGTTTTATTGTTTTAATGATGTGTACTTAAGAACATTAAAAATAACATCTAACATCTGGAACATCTAACTGTAATTGTATCATCTAATGTATTTTACTCAGTACTGAATAGATTGCAACTTGTAACCTTAGTTGTAATTTTTGAAGTTATACTTCTTTTGGTGCATTGAGGGTAAAAGTTTAGTGTGCAACAGAAGTTGCGCGTGCACAGTGTAACTAAATTCTACAGTGTTATATGGTAGGGGTATGACTCAACGCGCATGCGCGTATAGTTGCGTGCGCACGACAGTGAACGTGGTAGTGGTATAACCACACATTAGAGAACAACAGATGACTGATGGCAATAAGTGATAGGTATTGTTTTATTGCAACATTCCAGTAGATATCTTGTTGCTCTTCTTTAACATATGAAGTGTATATTTTTATTATGTAAATGAGTTTGATTACCAAATAACAAAAGTAAATCGTAAACTTAAATTGTTGGTAAAGAGCAGAGGCACAGTGGTTTTCAGAGTAGCCGCATACAAGATAGGTTTCGCTTTGGGAAAGATTTCTTCAAAATCTATCCCAAACCGAGGGAGGTAATGTAACGATGCAATATATTAATTATTGTAATACTTGGTAAAAAAAAATTGTTTGCGGGGTTTTGTAATATTTTAATGGGATTCAAAATTAAAGCCACGGTAATTATGTTTTATCAGGCATACGTTTGCCGTTTCAGGAAATCTTAGTTTTTGTTATGCGTCATCATTAGTAGATAGAAGCTTTCCAACTGCAGTCAGCAATTTTTATTCTAGAAGGTTTGATTATTTTTACCAATGACGCAGTTCGACTGGCGTGGGGAAGGGATGCCGGCCCACGCCATGCCCTTATTTGGTTACGTTTTGATACCCTGGGGCGAGGAGGGCTGATAGGCACGCAGCGACAAATACTCCTTGTGCCTATCGTCTGGTAGCAGTAGACCACCAGCACTCGCTGAGGCTGCGTCGGGCATGGCAAATAACCCCCACACCTGCAAACTTTATCCTGCTCGTTTATTTCTCCACCAGTGTGGGATGTCGCTGCCTCTGTATTTTCTTCTTGCGATGCAAGTTTTCAAGACGTAGATAATCAATAAACTACTGTGGCGCTGCTCTCTGTTTGTTTGTCTGTGAAGCTGTTCGTGACTCTGCATACCTGACAATTATATGTGAACTGTTTTAATCAAATAATAAATAAAAGTACAAAGCAATAAACAGAAATTTGACTTTAATTTATAATTGTTTTGGCGCTTTTAAAGTTTCATGTTTCTACCGATTGAGTTAACTGAGCTATAATTTCCGCCGTCATCCTAGACACTGCAACATTACAATAACCAGTGGTTTAAATTTTCACCAGCTTCAATACATTGCACATTAAAATATTGTAACGTTGCAGTTAATACGGACTTTATCAGAACATTTTTAGTAAATTTTCTTTTGTTTTGCTACGAAATCTAATCATTTTTCAGTATTTCAAATGTTTTGGCTGTTTTAGTATATGTATTTGTCATGAGTTTGCGTTTTCTAAAGTCGTAGTTGTGGTTGCACCAATGATTAGAGATAAGGGCTATTTCAATGTCATAGATGTTATTTACTTTCAAATATGTTCTAGAAATTTGATTGTTTAATTTCGACGTAGTTGGGCTCGCGTGGTAAAGAGGTGGTGACGGGGTTCGCGCCAGTATCCGAAGGGATTCTATACCACGCGATGCCCTATTTGGTTATGTAGTTGACATCCTGATGTGAGGAGGGGAGTTATAGCATAGTGGTGACCGAGCTGTGTATGTCCATCTCCAGACAACAGATTACGACCACCAGCAAAGAAGCAACGTCGAGCGTGACAAATTTCGCTCACTCCGGCAGGCACCGCGACCTTTTGTTACTTTCAATTTCATTTTTGGGCTGATCTTTGTTCTAATAAAATACTTCCGCTGGTGTGGGACATCACCAGACTGCCAGGAGAGAAAGTCAATGTACCTCCTGCCTCTGTAATTTTCTTTTCTTGTGACATGAATTAGTAATGAACTCTGCGACAGTGTTCTAGTAATCCACATGGCTCGTTGTGTCGCTAACTGTTTGTGTGTCTGCATTTTGAAAAATGTTAACTGTTTTAACTTGAATAATTCTTGTAGGAAATTATCTGAGTTTTTTTTTCTTTTATTATTGCACCTTTACTTAAATCTAATGTTTCTGCAGATTGTGTGAACCGAGCTGCGACTTCTAGTCATCGATTTTTGGCGTATGCAACGTTACAATATGCTGCAAAAGTACTTGAAAAATTTGTCAGTTCTTTATTAAATGTATGTAAAAAATAAATTAGAGTACCCACATGCTCTTAAAACTTCCTTACTAAAAAATTATGCAATATTTTCAATAAGTAAAAAAAATTATCCAGGATTTTAAAAGTTATCTAATTTTCCTATATTTTACATGAGTTGTTAACTTTGTCGCTATCTGTATTATTGCCGGCTCAGTTACAGGAGATGCATCTTTAGACATTGGCTGTTATGCCATCTTTTGATACCGAAGTGTGATAGTGTATAGCCAGACATGCTATAAAACAACCTGCTCAGACCCCAGTGTCATCACGTCATTCTTGGGCCGAGAGAAGGGGGTCATTTTATCTCGAGGGATGGGGTGGAAAACATCAGGCGTGCGGGTGTTACGTTTACATGTTAATACTTCGTAAAGACCTGTGTCTACACAGTGTAGCCTAATTGTTGCATAGTGCTGTAATTATTGTATAGCTCATTTGAAGTGATAACTGTATAGTGCAGCAGGTATAATTGATGTACATTACGCCAAATGTAAACCCAGTGTGTAATAACTCGTTTTTATGTTTTTAGTTTAGTGTGTGTGTGCATACGTTAACTGTAAGCTGCTATAGAAATAATTTGATATAATATGGCTTCTACTTCGAGTAATTGTCGTGTACATCTGGTCGACCCTTAAGAGGCCAAGCTCAAAGAATTGCAACGTTATGAAAAATTCTTCAAGCTTGTCCTCTTAAGGGTCAACAAAGGGCAAAGAAATGAAATGTAAATGATATTTACAGTTCTCAACTCCCAAAAAAAATCTTTGTAGCACAAAAAAAAATTCATAGAATTTGACGACTTTACCGAAGGTGCTATGAGGCGAAAGGTGCAAGAGTTTTACACAATACAGAACACCGTACCAATGCTCAAAAAAGCTGGTAAATGCCTTGAGAGATGAAACATTACAAAAACTGCTCAAAGAAATCTGCTTTATATGGAAAAAATTTCAATCACTGCGAAAGATATGCGGCAGATAGCAATATGGCTCCATAGCTTTATCAGTCAAATAATAGAATGCAGGAATTCGGGTCAAAAAATAATATACATTGATGAGACATGCATACCCCAATCACACTCTGTGTCCGCGTGCTGGCAGACTGAAACGGAAATTGGAGTGACAGAACTGATTGGTAAAGTAAGAAGATTAATTATAGTACACGCCGGTGACGAGAGTGGCTTCGTGGACAATGCACTGTGTGAAGATACGGGGAGATTTATCTATGTCGCAGGACATGGTTAAAACATGTGAAAAATATTTTGCTGACTATTCTCAGGAAAAATGGAAAAATTGCTGTGAGCATTTAATGAAGATAGAAGATTTCTGTTTCAAGAATGATGTTGCAATGGATGTACAAGTTGACAGCATAATTATTAATCTCAGAATGCTAGAGATTCGGCTAGTGGTTCTGATCATAGTGAATCTGGCAACAGTACTGATACATCTGATTCAAATTAGGTGAGGCGTATTTCTTTTACATTTACAAGTTATATCATTACAATCTTGTAAATATGTGTAAATTTAACATGTACGGATATGAATAACTTTGTAAATTGGCGTTAAATGCACATAGCTCAGCGTTTTTTTTCCTATCCTTTCTGCTGCCATGTAAATGTGGTCACTCGCTTATCTGGCCAGCTGCGTGCTTTTCCCTCATTCTGAACACCGCAGTAGGGGAAGATGAGTAAAGCCAAATGAGGGTAGTTGTTTTGTAACTTGACCTGCTGTATCAAAGCATTGAGTGGCCAGGATAACGAAAAATGAAAAAGAAAATTTGGCCCTAAAATCTGTACTAATATAATGTAGCGTGCATGTGTTCAATTTGCGTACAGCTGGCTTTTCCACTTTCTTGGGCCTACCAATGTGATGCTTGAGGCCATTACTTCTATTATGTTTTCACTTGACAATGACATCACTGACAGCAGACAGTAGACCAAAGTGCATATTACTGCTGAGAAGTATATACGTATCTCTGATGGATTATGACAACATTGATTCATTACGACAGCAAACGTGTATATGGTGGTGTTCAAGCATTTGTGCTGTAGCTTATACAATGTTCTATTGGGCATGTTCACTGGGAGCAAAGGGGTTCTGTTGACTTTGACCTCATATAGTATCTTCAGTAGTGAAATTTTTGCAGTATCTTATGTGTTTAGTCATGGAAAAAACAATAGCTTGTAATGAAACTGCATTTGCTTTGTAGCCAGTGTTCCATGCATACAGCTTTAATTTTTTTATTAAAATATTTTTATGTAGGTGTTATTATGTAATAATCTTGCAAATATTAACAGAAATACATTAAAAGCCATTGCCAAGTTATGAAAAATACCTTGAAGCTGTAATTTTGTTATTCCGTATGTTAAAATACTGCTGTGCTATGTTACAGTTCATCCCTGGCATTTTGTGCTATCCTGGCATTTTGTGGTACCATTCTGAACCAAATTTTATTTTGAATGATTTGTTACTGTTAACATGGTAATCTCAAACTTTCTTGAAATAAATGAGATAAGTAACTTTCAAAAGAAAAGAGACAAAGCAAAATTGGCCACTATACACTATAGCAGCTATGGATTACAATAGTCATTTTTTATGGAATATATTTTTTAAATATTATAAAATTGTTTTTAAATTTGTTAATAAATTTTTGTGAGATATTTTGTGCTAATTTTATTTGTTCATAATTGATTTAGAATACAAATTGTTTTTCCTCCCTACCGCCGATGGCCTCCTTGTCTCTGCAAAGGAATATTCATATAATTGCATGTTCTCTGATTGCAGATGCCATGGTCTGTGCCGTTCTTCGAAAAACCTATTTATGCCCATAATATTTTGTTTTTTTTTTCTTAAAATTGTACACATAATTTACATTCCTCTTCTCCCCCCTCCACCTGCTACACGCAACATTTTTCTCTCTTTTCTCCTAGCATTTGTAATTAATCATTGCTTATTTGTGAATGTTTGCTGTATGGCTGTCTTCAATAAAATGTAACTATTTTTCATTTATTAAAATCTAGTTTGAAGTTCTTCAAAGTTGGTGAAAGTGAAGGTGTCAAGTTCCGGGGAACAAGAGACATTTCCTCTCTGACATCATTCATCTATGAACAGCTGGGCATCACGCCAGAGGTAAACAGTACTTTGATATAAGGTTGTAAAATTATTTGGAAGTACCTCCACATTAAAATTACTTAAGCTACAGTGCTGAAATTTATTCTGCTTTTCCCATTGTGTGAAAATTTCTAATGATTTACTTTTTGGAAGATGCTAAAATTGAAAATTTAGTCATACTTCCAGTTTGCACATCATTTTACATTGGTGATATTTTTTTTAATAAAGAAAAAAATAAGGAACATAACTGTTTGTGCAAGGGTAGTATTAATCGCCTGAATTACAGTTATTGAAGTTTTCATATTTCAGAGGACCGTACTGCAACAAGCACATCTGTCATGGAAGTTATGAAAAACACTGGTTAACTACATTTATTTTGAAGTATCTAATTAATTTGGTATAGTGTTTCCAGAAAGGGGAATAGCTTTTTGTGGCCTTTATAAATTTCCTATCCACATTTCTGATGCAAGAGTTTCATACAGGGTATATCTTCATAAACATATCTCACCATGTTTGTTAACCCTGAATTACTCTTGCGCAAATAAATAGATTACTTACTGGGATTGTTAAGTTAGTTAAATTGTTTCTCTTGTCCCTCCTTGAGGTGTTGATAAACTTGGAGTGTTAGAAAAATAAAGCGAATATAATAATTTTTATTTGAAATATAGACTGTAGGCAGTGAAGGAATAGACTAATTAGATATGGGTACACTTAGTTGGTTCTTATTATTTGAAAGATATTGGTATGTGGAATGATTAGATAGTTAAAAAGGTACTGTTTTACCAATGTCATTGTAACCAAACATACTGGGACTTCTTTTTATGATGAAACTATGGCATTAATGGATTGTCTTCGGTTTGGCAAAATCAGGTAGCCAAACAAGTATTGTTATTTTTAAAATTTGTATGTAATGTTTTTGCTCCATGTTTGTATATAAAAACAAACTAAAAATTAATTTTTACAAAAATTTTTTGAATATATTTCTTATTTTATTTGTTACTGGTTTTATCTTATGTACTTGTGGAGTAACTATTTTCTATTTTTTACCTACCTGCTCAACTATTAACATGCTGTTGTTCAGATTACTTTTATTGGGTAACTTTATCATAGTAACTTTTATAGCATTTATTTAAATTCAGTAGTGTTATGACCAAAAATTTGTTTATAAAATGTGTAGATACTATAACTTAATTTTCCTTGGAATATTAATGCATGTTTAGGTAATTATGTTATCCATATGGAAAACAATTTAATGTTTTAACCCTAGGATCTTTACGCTAATTAAATTGTATTGTGAATAGGTTATTCAGTGACATTCAAGCCAATGGTCGTAAGTGTGTCAGACTGAGATAGAGGGCTACTTGCAGGAAAAAAAGCTCAACTTCACTGATAAAATTGTATAACAAGAAGTTACCGGTATCTAATTAGCCTACTTTCCTCAACATGGATGTAAATAATTTTGATGAAGTTCTTTAAAGGTTGTATGGTAGTTGGGTCTTGATGTCTCGTAGAGAGCAATATTATTAGGGATGGAACCAGAAACAAATGCAATACTAGTGGGACAATTACAAATATACACATGCCTTACCTGGGACATGTGGAAGATCTGCTTTGAGGCGTGACAGGTTTGTAAAATGTTGGAGGGGGAGAGAGAAGAGAAGAAGAGGCATATGAAAGAGAGAGACAAGGAGTGAAGTAGCGTGCTTATTGGTAGGCAACTATAGTTCATTTCATATAAGAAGGCCACATTCTGACAGTCAGTGAGTGGCAATTTGATGTATTCAAAACAAACAACGTGCCATTTACAAAATCCTGTATCAGCTGATGCATGAACGAACAAAAGTTAATATTACGTTGGCTATTCTGAGTGCATTGCTGACACACATTAGACCAGCCGAAAATACGCGATAAGAAAGAGTTCTAAGGTTAATTAATACATTTTATTTTACATGGTCATAAAACAGTGGTTTTAGTTTTAAAAACTAAACTTTGTGCTAACGTAGAAATGTATAGGTGTTCAAAATTAAAGTCACATTAAAACGATCCATATCCAAATAAAACGCAATTTCAAAAACTTTTTTCACGTCTTATACCTCCCTCTCCAACCCGGCTTTCCTTACGTGCTTGATATTAATTCCAAAAGCATATAGTAATATTGCATAATATTGTTGGATTATTTTTTCTAATAATCTGACTAAAAAATATTTCAAATTCCTTTCGTTCCAAGCAAGTAATAGAACAACAGTAAACTTTACAAAGACGTTACCTCTTGAGAAAAAATGTGGCTCAGAGCACGCGCTGAAATGCTGTGCACACCATCTGTGGGGTTATTTTCGAAGCACTACAAGCCAGAAGAGAATAGCCTTTGTTTGCTTTATATAATATATTTACGAACAGATACCAATAGTTTTATTTTTCACGAGTTCTGCATAATTTTTAAAGTAACATATATTTAGTGTACAGCTTTTACGAACGACCCTACACACACTCTTCAAACCTCTCGCAGCCTGTCGCGGCCACCCAAGTAGTTCACTAATTGCCGCACGAAACAGCACCTCCTGGACGCTCTGACTCGTCGCATCAAAGCCAGTTGATAGCGAATGGATACATAAATGAAAAGTAAACATTGGCCCGGCGATCGTCAACTGTCAAGAATGTCGCCTTTGCAGAGTATAACTCCATCTCGCAACCCGAAAATTTGTGGGAGGGGAAGAAGAAAGACACGTTGAAAGCGAGGAAGAAGACACATCAAGCACGTCTGCTGGTCGTTACATACACTTCATACGCATAGTTTACGGCATTATTTAAACACAGAATCTACAACGGCAGCCCGTAAGAACCTCCTGGTTGGAAGGGCAACACTGTACATTCCACACAGTAAATTTGGGCACAACACTTTCTTACACTCTAAAAAAAAGGGGGAGGGGGCATGGTAAATTATGTTATAACGATAACTCGCTATAGCGATAATTTATTTCGCCATTGTCGACTATCGATATAACGCGGTTCCACTGTACCTCCTTTAGTAATATAAATTTAGATGGACCACAAAAGTATAACTTGTCATCTGAATTTGGTGGGTATTAGTTAATTATTTCTCAAGATCTGACACAAAACCTTAATTTTTCATGTGGTGCTAGCTTCCAAAATGGCAGACAAATGAGTTTATGTATTAGCTTATGTGATGCTTGCATAGATATTGCCAGCATATAGCGTTAAGTTGAAATTGGTTACATTGTTTCGTAGATATAGCATACTATGCTAGAATGTTTACATGGCCACCATTTTGAAAAATGTCTGGCCCACTTTAAAAAAAAGTCTGTTTACATGGCTTACTGTAGTACTTTTTGTTTGCCACATTTGGTAGGAATCAATTCATTGTTTGCTGAGATATGACAAAACTGAATTTATTCATGTGGCACTATCTTACAAAATGGTGGACAAAAGAGGCTCTGCATAAATGCATATGATGGTAGTAATAAATACTGCCAGCATACACAAGTTCTGTTGAAATTTGTTATACTTGATTTCATATAAGTTCACCAAATTATGACAGTTCTAGAAATCTAGTGCGGCGACCATTTATCCTTCTGCCACAGCTGTTCTATCTATGATGAAAACAAAGTGAGTAAACAAATGCTATGATCAATGTAGGTCACCATTCCAGCTTACTTTATTTTTATAATGGCCAAGTTATACTGCTGGGGCTCTGTTTATTTTATTACGCGGGGATGGGGTTGGGAGAGACTTTAGTTTAATGTTTTTTATGAAACAGCGTTGTTTTGCAGCACTTCTTATGAGACGGTATAATTTTGAATTAATTACGTATTGTTTTATTGGAACAGTAGAGCATGTGAGTAGTATGGCAATAACATTCAAATAACAGTATTATAACCTGTAAAGTTTTAACCTAGCCAAAATAAGAAAAGGGGATAAATATCATGTTGTTCATACTGATGTGAATAATAAACGCATTCCATATGTACGTAAATATTTTTGGTGAAGTTCTTACACTGGTTGGATTTTCCATGTAATATACGTGTTATTTTTACGTTACCAAACAGCATTGAAATGGTGGTTTTCTAGATCTTGTGCATTTCAAACATTCTAATAACCATTTTGAAATACATTATTTACAAAACACTTTGACTTACTGTTTATAATTTGTATTTGTAACTCCTAAACACACATTCTGTGGCAATCCTTGGACACGTTTGTCTGCCACTGATACAAAATAATTCGCAGAACATTCAGTAAATACGACACTTCACCGGTTTCCCAAAACTAATAAACTGTGGAACAAAAAAACACGTCATTTCACAACACATAACGGTACCGAAAATGCTGGACCAAGCAGTACACTTGTCGATAATATTATATTTCATGGAAGAAAACTCACTACAAAGGTACCCCTACAACCAACTATGCTTAATGAAATAAGATACAAAAATCATTAACTACAGATAAAGTATTCAGATAACACCAGTAAGGTACTCGCATAAACGTGACGGAAAAAGATCACATGCACAATGGCGTTCACAGAGCTAGAAACGTTTCACTGGCCGTAACTGTTCATATTCTCTGCTATATTGCTAAACATATTTTTTAACCAATTTGATAAAAGCCAAAAAAAATTGTACATTGCTTTAAAAACATAATTTAAACCACAAATGTTGTAAGAATAATTTCAATTTTGAATTACAACCTTTGGTTCTAAGTACTATTTTCTTCCATGATGATCATCGATATCGCCAACATCGTCTGATACAATACTCTGCAAATGACAGCATTTGCTGTTTACATAGTGTGTAGGTTGTTCACATTGTCTGTCAAACTTTAGTGTATTTATATGAAATGCAGTTTACATCTTTTCGTATATAGAACATTAGTAAGACTATTCTAAAATATTTACATTGCCACCACTTTGAAAATAATAGTCTGTGCATGCAAGGAGTGCTGTGGTAGTAAGCCATGTAAAATTATATGTTGTAAGGGAGTCATGCATTTTTTTTAAGTGGAGGCAATATAAATAATTTTAGATTATTAACATATCTATTAAATGCGTAATGTAATAAAATTCAACCAAACTTTGTATGCTTACAGTATCCTTCGGAAGCATCAAATATGACAACAGAAAGCCTCTTTTGTCTGCCTTTTTGTAAGATAGTGCCAGGTAAGGAAATGTAACAAATATGCCATATTTTGGGAACTGATCAACTAAATTCGCACAAAATTTTGCACACAAGAAGTGCTACAGTAGGCTAATTGGGTCAGATACTTATTTTTAAAATGGATGTACCAAAATTGACGCTCCGAATCCTACTCCATAATGCCGTTGGTTGCATGCCAGCTTATGGTACGAGGTTTCTGGGTTAGAGTCCCGGGTAAGGCATGTGTGTATTTGTAATTATCTCACTAGCGTTTCACATGTCTCTTGTTCCATCTCTAATGATATTGCTGTCAATGAGATGTCAAGACCTCCTACCATCGTAATTTTTTAAGAACGACATCAAAATTATTGGCATTCGTGTAGAAGGAAGTAGGTTCATTGGTTATATTGATAACTTCTTGTTTAACGTTGAAGTTTTAAAGAGTGGTATTCTAATTGACACTGTTTCTTATTTCTTATCATTTGGTGTTTTATTATTTTGACAATTAATTATTAACTCACAGAATCACACAATTTTTTTAAACTGTACTTAATCTTATTTCTCCAGAGTTTGTAACGACGCAAGTTATTAGTTATCGGGATACGTGGTTCATTTTCTTTCGCTTTGCTACGCTTCATAATATTTTTATCGGGTTCAAAAATAAAGCCGTGGTGGTTCGTTTATCGTGGTATAATGTTATAGGGCATACGTTTGCTGTTTCAAAAGTTTTAGTTTCAGTAAGTGTCAGCATTATACTAGAAATTTCAGACTGCGTCTACAAGTTTTATACCAGAAGTTCACTTATCTTTATCCTGACTGAGCAGTTAAGCGGGCTACGCAGTTTCGATAGCATAGGAAGAGCATGCGTGGCGGCCCACGCCAGGCCCTTATCTGAGAAAGGGGGGGTAGCCACGAGTGGTAAAAACCCCAGACTGGACAAATACTCGTGGGCCTATTGCCAGAGAGTCAGTCGATAACAAGCAGTAGACGCTCAGCAGGGACTCGCCGAGGTCGTGTCGGTCATGGCGCTTTACCCCCACACCGGCAACTTTATTAAACTCATTTATTTCTTATCCGGTGTGGGAGGTCGCGAGATACTCGGGCGATGCAAGTTTTTGTGAAGTAAGTTAATCAATTGACCACTGTGGCGCTGCTCTTTACTTTGTCTGTTTCTGTAAACTGGTTCGTACTCTGCATACCTGAAGATCATATGTGAACTGTTTCACTTGATTGGTAAATAAAAGTATAGAATAAATAAACCAGAACTTGACTTTATTTAATTGGCGTCCTTTTTAAAGAGTATCGTGTTACTACCTCCGAGCTAGCAGAGTGGTAATTTCCAGCCTTCAATATCTTGACGTGCAACATTACAAGTTCATTACACTTAATTGTAAATAAAATCAATGTCATATTCAAATGCTCCATTTATCTTTTGGAACATAGGAAGTTACAGTGTTTACATAATTTATAACTACAACTTTTAGTTTCTGCTATTGATTGCATTTACTCCTTCCCATTTAAACAGCAAACACAAGCTAAAGAGATATACAGCTCATTTATAGTTTCAGGGTCTGTACGGGCACATCTAAATGTGCAAATAAAAAAATTAAAATATGAACACAAACAGGCATATCTTGTTTTTTTTTATACTAAACTAAAAATAGAGTCAAGAAATAATTTAAATTTTTCATTATCAAATGTGATTTTTTAGTCATGCGTTTAAAAAAAACCCTAAGCAAAAAGATGAATAGTTTGTCCATGGAAAGGACAATTACAGCACTGGTGATTGTCCTTTCCATGAACAAACTTCAAAACACATTCCTGAAAAATTATAAATATTGAGTTATGTGCATTTGTGATTCAAAAGATGATATGATGTAAAATCCTATAATTTCAAGTTTCGCTATCTTAAAGAAAGGTTGTAACTTTGCAAGTTATTAGTTATCGGAATACACGGTTCATTTTCTTTCGCTTTGCCAAGCTTCGTAATATTTTAATCGGGTTTCAAAATTGAAGTCGTAGTGGTTCGTTTACCGTGATAGTTTGTTTATTGGACATACGTTTGCCGTTTAACGTTTACCAGGCGTCCGGTTGTGGTTTTCAAAATTTTAGTTTTTGTTACGCGTTAACATTAGATTAGCTTTTTTCAGACTGCGTCGACAGTTTTGCCAGACAAGTTCGATAATCTTTTACTACGACGCAATTTCGGATAACGTAGGAAGAGCGTGCGTGGCAGCCCATGCCAGGCCCTTATCTGAGGAGGAGAGGGGGGTACTCGTGTGCCTGTCGCTGTTGAAGTCAGTCTGAAGTCAGTCGTCATCCAGTGCTCGCCTAGGCTGCGTCGGGCGTGGCTCTTTACCCCCACACCGGCAACTTTATTCTTCTCATTTATTTCTACGCTGGTGTGGGAGGTCGCTGCATTTGTTTTTTCTTCTGGCAACTTTTATGAGATAGCTAATCAACAACGACTGTGGCGCTACTCTCTCGTTTATCTGTGAATCTGTGAAACCTGTTCGTACTCTGCATACGTGAACACTATGTGAACTGTTGCATCTTGGATAGTAAATAAAAGTAAAGACTAATAAACCGGAACTTGCTTACGTTATTTGGTAAATAATTGGCGCCTCTTTAAAGAGTCTCGTGTTACTACCTCTTAGCTAGACGAGTGGCAACTTCCAAGCGTCAATACCTTGACGTGCAGCATAACAAATATGGCGGCCTAACTGTGTGGCTGCAATATTATAAAGCTGCTATAACTGTGCGCTTGCCACAGCCATATTTTGTACCTTAACCACCTTTTTAAATATATATTGCGATGTAAGTAATAAACACAGTGTGTATATTCCAACACACTCTGAAGTTAACGTCTAATGATAAAATAAAATATATTTATTGACTATTATTCCAAATGAGACTGCTTCCGAAAGTGCTCACTTCACCATGAATAGCCTATAATACTGTCAACATAATAGTTTTGTTTTAAATTGCTAAAACTGTTTTGTAGACATGGCATACTAAACTAAAATATTTATACTTTTTTCTTCTTCTTTTCCAAAATAAGTTCCTAGTACATTGAAATCATACATGTTTACAATTCCTATTATAATAATATTACTTTTATGCCAAATTTAGTAGAAATCTTTTGAGCAGATTTTTAGATAATGTGTGAATGCTTTATACATACTTTTGAGTTGCACTTTCTTCAGAAATGGATAAACAATGATGATGGGTATACTACTATCAATTCAATGCTTACGTGGTGAACTGTCAGTATAAAATATGTGTTTTGAATGTATGTAATAGGTCCTGATGTATAATGTAGCACCCAAAATTTTAAAATGATAACAATTTGGAAATAAGCACATGGTGTAGTCCAAAATTGGTGCATGGAGCATCAGAACACATACACTTATAGCTACTGTATTATTAACACTAATATTTTCTGAATTTATTCTTGTTACCCCAACTTTTTAACACTTCCGGCATCCCTGTCGTTACATATCACTGCTTTTGCACAACTTGCTGGTATTCATTTGTCAGGCTGTGATTTCCTGTCCAGGTGAAAACTGTAATGTGTGAAAGAGGCCATAGACACACATAGTTCGTTACTATACTACTGCCCTCACCACAGTATATTGTGATTAGGAAATTGTACCCAGGTGAAAAAATTTTTTTTTTGTTTTCACCCCTAGGTGATAGTTACCTAAGTTAAGTGTGTGCTTCTGCAGCTCCCACACAGGTTCAGAACATGTTCATCAGGACATGTGTCCATCTTTACATTTTCTTTTGCACCTCGGTTCAGGCAACTGCTGAAGTTGCCACCCTACCCATTACTATGGCTTGTCACTTCCGGGCAGCTACCATACAGATGGAAATTGTATTAATCCCTTTATAAATGACAGTGGACTTAAATTCTGTCAAGACTAGGCAGATTTTAATCCATTCTCAGTGCCACGCCACTTACCGAGTATACACACTTTATTATATACTTTCAGTCCCTACACCCAGAATTCCAGGCCATGGTGTCTCATTAGAGAAGTAAGTTCCTACACTATTGTAGTACAGGGAATTGTGTCAGAATCAGTTATTAACTGATTATCTTCCTCTTAATTTCCTGTGAGCCAATCATTGACGTCATTGATAGTCTTACTTTCTGGTTCATCTGTGTATAACGCAATGGTTTCTTAATTTTCCTCGTTATATTTTTTTTTTACATTTCTTTAGGTACTGTTCTAGCAAAGGCAGTGTAGGCCTTAATTTGCTCCATGAAGTTACGAACACCTTAGTGGATATATTTTCCCATGCATAGGCAAGACTAAATACTAGGGATGGGTTGGTTCGGTTCTTCGGTTCCAATTTATACCGGTTCTTGAGGTTTGACTCGGAACCAGTTTTAGGTTAACAAAAATTACTCTGTTCTTCATTCTACACAGCAATGGCAAAACTCTGTTGTTACAAAAATAACTATGGTATTTACTCATGTATAGCGCGTCCTTTTTCCCCAACATAAAGGAAAAAATTTCTGGGGTGCATGCTTTACACGGAAAAACAATTAAGGAGTGGTAGTTGTAAACTGTTAGGTGATGTTTGGAGGGAAGTGTATGGGATTAGTCTGTTATCTCATATCTCGCTCTTACATCAACACTCCTCTCCCTTCTCTCTCTCTTTTAACTCTCAGCCCTCCGCCGTAAACACACCACTGCAAGCCGATCGATACATTCCTCCAAGCCTTCTTTGTTTGGTAGGTAGGCCGCAGGCCTTGAGTAAGAGAGGAAGAAGAGACTTTTTTTTTTTCGAGGTATCACATTCCAGCACGGGCAAAAAAAAACCAGCAAGTCACTGTGTAAAAGACCATAAAAGAAGCAAAAAAAGATAAGAAATCCCACCCACCACAGCTTTTGACCTTCTTTTAATGAACCTTTGAAGTTTACCTTTATCATTCAGCAAGCCACAATGTTTTGGTTTGAGGGCCATAAGTTATTTAATTAAAGTATTTTCCAAACATATCACAATCACCACATATTAATGTAAAAAAAGAATAATTTTTTACATATTTACTAACCTTAAATAAATTTAATACAACAAGTTTATCTGTATACATTAAAACTTATCTTCACACTTTGTTATTGTTTAATTCTTCCATATAACGGTTAAATAAAACATTTAATGAATTTTACCTGCATTGGTTTAATAAAGTTGCAAGCAAAAGGCAAGTATTCAAAATACATAGAACCGAATACTGGAACTGATATTTAAATTGTAGAATCGGCACCGGAACCGGAATCGACATTTTTGGTTATTCGACCCATCCCTACTAAATACGTATTTCACATTTGACATTGTGGTAAAAAGTTTTCACAAAAAAAACTTTACAAAACGTCACAAACACAGCTAACAAAGCACATTTTATAATGCACTTTATCTTTACCACGAGTAAAAAGTAACTGACAGCAGATGGCCTCTCTTGCACGCACGCATCGACCAGTGGTGACATGAAAACTGCTGAGTGTCAGACCGCTGGATGTGCTGGAATGTAGAGAGACTACTGTACATGTAGTTTGTGATCTATTTACATGATATTGGTTTTGGGCATTTAGACTTGTAATGTTCAGAGTTTTTATTTTATATATTGGAAATTTGATATGGTGATGTTGCTGTATATTGAATTGTGTTTGAAAACTTATTAATACCTTTTAAATGCTGCTAAATATTAAATGCATGCATGCACATATTACTCTCAAACTTTACGAAGGATGATTTCCACATACAGTCTTTTCCAGTAATGTTTTTTGAGTCATACATACAGCTCATATTATTAATTTACGTTGTTACTTTTTAACTTACAATTCTGTCCTCTTGCCATCTTATTATTTTTGTTGCGGGATCACTCAGGTAACATATTTGGTTAGGCTAATATTACAATCTTAAAACTTGTTATATTAATAACTGCTTAGACTTATTTACACGCACAAAACATGTCTAGTAATACTTACATAAACATAGGTGTGAACAGTCATGTGCATAAGTTCAAAATGGTGGGATTACGTCTGCAGTGTTTGACTTTGTTTCAGCCTCGAGAACTCAGGCCTCCACTAAGGCTACCTTTGAGAACATTCTTGTGGAGAGTTTTGATTCACTCAGTTCCATTTGTTAAATATTTATGGAGTGTGAGTACACACTGCATAGTATGACAGTTATATGAGTAGCACGCGTGGATCACTTATGCACTTGGTTTACATGCTAATTTTTTTTCCTTTAGGCGTTTTGCCAGCTTTTCCATTTCATGGTCAGAATTTTTTATGTCTTTCACAACACCCACACAGTATGGTATAGTTTTGTGCATTTCTTGCTTATAGTAAAGCAATTTTTTTATTTTAAATGACCAGCAAAAATATATTTTTTTATTAAATAATGACATTGATATGGCAAATTATTATGGTGTAATAACTGTTTTCATGTCTATAAAGAGAGGTATGTGAAAATCTTTTCTTCCAAAAATTTGTGAAACACTTAGAACATTCTAATTTGGTAATTAAGAATAAAAACTGTAACAATATTTACTAGCATGTTTCCCTAGAAAGACCGTTTTTGTAAATTTGTGTTAGATTGATTTGATTTATTTTTGCTGACTCAGTTGTAGGAGTTTGGTAAAGGATTTTGGTGTTATGGAACTATACACTAAAATATAAGGGGGGGGGGGTGGAATTGCCCCAGTTTGCTTTACAGAAGTTGTTCATATAAATATCATCAGGGGTTTGTATGAAATCAATACTAACATCATTTATTTGCTCAAAAAAATGTGAAGAGCCTGAATCCAAGACCAAAGTTAAATTAAACTTAAAGTTGACTGTTTACTTTTCAATGTGTGGAAAAACACTAGTACAATTTGAAAATTCTGATGGCATGTTTACAGTAATTATGTTATATTGAGGGTTTTGAGAAATATAGAGAAGCGGATCATATTTATTTTAGACAGTGGCATTGTTAACAAAAGTGAACAGATGGCCCTTACTTCTATAAAGTTGCAACAAAAAGAATGCTGCTTTGATTTTTAGTGTATGTTGTAACCATTATCTGCTGTAAACTTTTACGGGTCTTCATTGTCTATATCTGCACATTTCATATTTCTGCTTTGTCACACATGCCCCTTTATATATCATTTGAAACTTGAAAAGGCCAGAATAAAGTTAGAAAAATACATATAATTTTGACACTAAACCATATAACCTCTGTACAATGTTTGTTTGCATGATTATTAGACATTGGATGTTAAGGCATTAAAATTTTGTGTTTTAGGCTCCTCAAAAGACATTGAAAAGTAGCAAAATAAATAAGAAAACGGCACAAAAAATTTTTTGTACTTGCAATAATCTTTACAAAAAAAATTAACGAAACGCACACATATTTTAGTCTGGCCCACTTTAATGAAAATACGCTATCATAAATGTTAATGATGTAATAAAATTACACATTACAAAGAAATTGAGTAAACAAACCCTAAAACAATTCTTCAGAGGAGTTCGTTTACGAGAAATATAGTTCTTAATTTGTATGTTCATAATTTGAATTGCAGTAAACTACTAACACTTTTTCAAGGTTACAGCATTCAAATTTTTGACGTTTGTCCAATAAAATCAGTTTATGTGTCAAAAAAGACCTCTCTATATTAACTGATGTGATAGGAGAGTGCAATTCTAGCTACACTAAATCCCTCTGGAAGCTCACAAGCATTTCCATTCAGTACATGGTATACTGAATTTATGGTTTCATACGCAGTATTTCTTGATACAAAACTTTCAATCTGCTTATATATCTGTGCAAACAATGCAGCATGACTACCTGTAGCTTTTTCCCTATCTTTCTTTTGCAGCCAAAAACAGTGATATCAATGCACAAAATGACGGACTCGTGGCTTCTAACTGTTTAATAGTATCTGATTAGAAGATAAAATGTACATTGCTATATGCCAAATCTGTCCTAGTCCTTTTTCTTGTATCACATATTGTGCTTCTTTAGTTGCCGGAGCATCACACTGTAAAAATCCATTCACGATATCTGCTATTTGTTCAAAGTTCTTAGCATAGTATGCCACTGCTCTCAACCTTGTCCCCCATCTCGTTATTGTGTGTGTAGGGGGTAGGGGAGTGTCTGGTAACTTTTCTTTGAATTCATTTACCCTAGTTGGGGACTTCAAAACAACTTTTCTTATAGACAAAATCAACTTATTCACTGTTGGAAACATTTTTCTTACTTCCTCTGACAAGTTAGGTGGCTATAAGGTTGGGGTAAAATGGCCTCAGAAGTTTGCCTGCTGAAATCATGTATGCTACTAAAAGCTCTACAGTAGTTGGTCTTCTATGCCATTCGGATGTAATATTTTCAATCCTGAATCAATAAAATACGTTATACTGTTTGCTTTTGTTTTCTCAACTTCTTTAGAACACAAAAGATGTGCCTTTCTGAGACATATTCAATAATTTCTCCAACAATTAAATGAACTATATATCATCCAAGTGAATGTGTAGTCTCATCAGCTGAAATCCAAGTGCAACAGTCACCTCAATATCATGATGAATTTCCATACGTGTTGATCGATATACTGATTCTAGGTAGTTCTTGTGCAATTTGAATTTTGCTGTTGTGTGTTGTTCTTTACAATATTTTTCCAAGAAAGCTTTCAATGCAGGATTTCCGACAGTCTTCCGAGGGATATTAGCACTTTCAAAAACATGGCACATATCATNTTTCTTCTTCTACCAGCCCTCGAAGTAGAAGGTTTAGTTAATAGTGTTTGTCGCCTCTTGATATTACCTTGATGGAGCAGTTTTTTCGTGCTGAGACAGGTGGTATTTCTTCTCTGTAGAAATCTGTCGGAAGGAAAAAAAAAAATTTCATGAACACTGAATTTGCCCATTTTCCTAACGGGGTTCAATACAGGTTTTTTATATAAGTTTTACTCATGTTGGGATAGTATATTTTTCCATTAAAGACACCTTAAACAGCCACCTAGCGATATTCGAGGACTTGAAAATAACACTTCTAACATGCGTAACGTCTTGGAAGTACGATTCATAAGGAGCTTGCCTACCTAGTGCGAAAATGACGTTATAGCATATTTGAAATACGTGTTTTGGACTTTAAACATATACGAAGAGAGAAAATACTCCATACTGTAAATGAATAGTACTTTCAATGCATTACTCGTGTTAAAAATGTTTTCAAGCCCTCCAACAAAGCTAAAAAAAAAAATGCTATTTCAGGCAGTTGTAACGGAAAACATGGTATTCCAACACGAGCGAGACGACAAGTCAAATTCACATTCTTAATACTACATTTCTACGAGTTAGAATCTTCTAATACTTATAAACTTACCGCTTTTGCAATAGTGGCACATTATTACCACTCCATCTGTAGTATAACAGGTGAATTCTGTTACCCATTGCCGATATAATGCCACTTTACTATGTTTGAATTTTGGCATCTTTAACACACATGTGCACTATAAGAATGATAACCTTAGGCAGCACGGCAAACAGATGTCATTCATGCATTCTGCTGAGCGCATGCGTGGAGACATAGGCTGTTCATAGTAAAGTGAGCACTTTTGAGGCCCTAGTTACTTTTTCCTTTCAGCCATTTTTTATCATTTAACCACCATTTTTAAATAAATGTTGCTATGTAAGTAATAAATACTGGATATATAGAAGTACCCATACATGGTGGACTGGTTTTGGACAACCCTGGCTAGGGTTACCAGGTACTCAGGGTAAAAGAGAACATTCACTCTGAAAAAGGATGTTTCAATAAAAAAGAGGACAATGCAATTTCATTACTGCAGCAAATAATTTATGCTGGAAAGCCTTGTATTAATTATCGACCCAAGTGCTTTAATCTTTACAATGTTGAAAACATAGTTGAATCAAGCCATTAATACTTCAAACAAACCATTTTTTAAAGTTTAATTTATAAACATAAAATAATTTTCCCATTATCAGTTGACATAAAGTTGAATATTAAGTCAGGAAAATAAATTTGTTTGTTTACAATTGTTTTACACTACAGAACATTTTAATTTACACCTGCAGTAAGAAAAATGTATCAGTATTAGAAATTTTTTATTTTTAACCAAGTGAACATTGATAACACAGCCATAACAAATTTTTCTGCACAAATATTAAAATAGTTTAGACAAATATCTTTTATCAGATCAAAACTGCTAGACATTTTTGTTCAGGAAAAATTCTGCTAGATGCGAAAAAATGCTTAAAAAGGAGGGCATGTCCTTTTGCTGGACATCTGGTTACTCTAACCGTGACAGACTACCAGAGAGTAGGACCATTTGAAGGTGGGCATGAACAGAGGTAGCATCTCCCTTCTTCACCATCCACTGACATATGGCATCTACACTAGAGCCAGTGGCGGCTTGCAAAGACGCCTTTGTTGCACCACATCACCTGAATTTTATAATCAGTATTTATTTACAGTACTTTGTTTTTATTTTATTTTTTCGATCCATTATTTAATACTATTCCTCCATATATTTAAAGACAAAAAAATTGGTTCTTACACTGTTCTTTTATTGAAGCACTGAACATCACTGGAATACACAGCTACACCATCGTTGACGCGACAGCAGTTTCGCCTCGAAATGCAGATTGAGATTTCCTTTTCTCTGAAGCACTCTGGCAGCCCTCATAGTTTCGCGTTCTACACTGACGACCTTGCGTCATCATGTATCTACATACTTGAATTATTGCACATAGGCAGAGAAGTGGACTCAAATGCTTTCTAACACAGTCGTTTATTATACACACGNGAAGCACTGAACATCACTGGAATACACAGCTACACCATCGTTGACGCGACAGCAGTTTCGCCTCGAAATGCAGATCGAGATTTCCTTTTCTCTGAAGCACTCTGGCAGCCCTCATAGTTTCGCGTTCTACACTGACGACCTTGCGTCATCATGTATCTACATACTTGAATTATAGCACATAGGCAGAGAAGTGGACTCAAATGCTTTCTAACACAGTCGTTTATTATACACACGGTTACACTTGACGACACATCGCTACAGATGCTTGCGAAACAACAGAGCAGGCGACTACCGAGCGTAGGCCATTTT
>NQII01000033.1:633003-687547 GCA_002778355.1 Clitarchus hookeri
ATCCCATGCTTCCTTGGCATTATTCACATTTTTAATGTGTGAATAATTTATTTTATCCACAGAGAGAATAATTTTTGAGAGTGCCTTCCTATCTTTCGTGCTGTCCTTTTCTTTTCCTTCGACTGCGTCCCACAGGTCGTCTAGTTGAAGATATGCCTTCATGGCAAATTTCCAGTCGCCGTAATTGTCCCGACCTACAAGTTTTTCAACTTGCAAATGATGACTACTTGAGGCCATCTTAACTTGTATTACGACACTCGATGCACGCTTAAAAAAAAAAACCGTTAACCGTCACTGTTTCTGTATTGTCGCACCACTCGAATTACTGGGCCCATAACCACTTGAATTATTGCACATAGGCAGAGAAGTGGACTCAAATGCTTTCTAACACAGTCGTTTGTTATACACACGGTTACACTTGACGACACATCGCTACAGATGCTTGCGAAACAACAGAGCAGGCGACTACCGAGCGTAGGCCATTTTGAAACATGAATGTCCATAGAGGTAGCAATCCAACATACATCATAATCTTAGAATATTAAGATGCACTTTACGTGGTATAATTTGTTGGAAGACAGTGCCAGAAGATAAAGGTGGTGTTAATCAGATTGCTATAATTAGTATTTATTCATCATCGCCTGTTTTGTTTTCTCATAAGAAGATGAAGTTAGAGCTTGGGAATGAAATATGGATTTACAGGAAGGTAATTGGTATTACTGGAAATTTGCATGTTCTTGGTCATGTAGAGCTTGTATATAATGCATAAATGACATTAAATTTTGTTTGACCGAAATTTGTTCAGTGGTTCTCGTTTTGCTGTAACATAACCTCAATCCACTGCAGCACGCATAGCTGGGAGAGCTCAAGGCCATACCAAAAAGCGCATATCAGAAGTGCTTCGAGGATTGGAAAAAGCGCTGGCACAAGTGTATTATATCTGAGGGGAATTACTTTGAAGGGGTGAAGGGGACAAAATAGATATTGATGAACAAATAAATATTTATCAAGAAAATTAAATGTCACCTTTTTTTTTTTTTTTAACAAACCTTGTATAAAGGTTTAAAGATAATTAAAAATGGGAAATTGATGCATGAGATAGAACTTTGATTTCATAAAGGATTTCTTTTTCATTGAAATTCTTGGTGAACTGGTATTTATTCAAATACCTTTGTGCCAATTTTATGCTACTTAGTCCCACTTTATTGTTGTTAATTATGTTATTAAATTTTTACATATTATCGTTGTGCCACTCTTCATCCGACTCTTGGTTTCTATTGTGCCACTTTGGGAAAATTAGTTGCGCTAGTATTTTTATATAGAATTGTGCCAGAATCTTTATATAGAATTTAATTTTATATGAAACTGCACTAGAGTCCTAGCACAGCTTGAAAAATAAGTCAATTTTATCAAGATTTTGAATGAAAATAGGTTGATAAATCAAATATTTGAATAATTTTAATTAAATGGGGAAATTTTTGTTTCACTTTTTTTCCACTCGTCCCAGTTTTGCATTTTGGGATGCCACTTTGGGACGGAATTCTGCTAAAAATTAATTTTTTTTATTGTGCCACTTTGTCACACTACTATTTTTTGTCANAAACAACAGAGCAGGCGACTACCGAGCGTAGGCCATTTTGAAACATGAATGTCCATAGAGGTAGCAATCCAACATACATCATAATCTTAGAATATTAAGATGCACTTTACGTGGTATAATTTGTTGGAAGACAGTGCCAGAAGATAAAGGTGGTGTTAATCAGATTGCTATAATTAGTATTTATTCATCATCGCCTGTTTTGTTTTCTCATAAGAAGATGAAGTTAGAGCTTGGGAATGAAATATGGATTTACAGGAAGGTAATTGGTATTACTGGAAATTTGCATGTTCTTGGTCATGTAGAGCTTGTATATAATGCATAAATGACATTAAATTTTGTTTGACCGAAATTTGTTCAGTGGTTCTCGTTTTGCTGTAACATAACCTCAATCCACTGCAGCACGCATAGCTGGGAGAGCTCAAGGCCATACCAAAAAGCGCATATCAGAAGTGCTTCGAGGATTGGAAAAAGCGCTGGCACAAGTGTATTATATCTGAGGGGAATTACTTTGAAGGGGTGAAGGGGACAAAATAGATATTGATGAACAAATAAATATTTATCAAGAAAATTAAATGTCACCTTTTTTTTTTTTTTTAACAAACCTTGTATAAAGGTTTAAAGATAATTAAAAATGGGAAATTGATGCATGAGATAGAACTTTGATTTCATAAAGGATTTCTTTTTCATTGAAATTCTTGGTGAACTGGTATTTATTCAAATACCTTTGTGCCAATTTTATGCTACTTAGTCCCACTTTATTGTTGTTAATTATGTTATTAAATTTTTACATATTATCGTTGTGCCACTCTTCATCCGACTCTTGGTTTCTATTGTGCCACTTTGGGAAAATTAGTTGCGCTAGTATTTTTATATAGAATTGTGCCAGAATCTTTATATAGAATTTAATTTTATATGAAACTGCACTAGAGTCCTAGCACAGCTTGAAAAATAAGTCAATTTTATCAAGATTTTGAATGAAAATAGGTTGATAAATCAAATATTTGAATAATTTTAATTAAATGGGGAAATTTTTGTTTCACTTTTTTTCCACTCGTCCCAGTTTTGCATTTTGGGATGCCACTTTGGGACGGAATTCTGCTAAAAATTAATTTTTTTTATTGTGCCACTTTGTCACACTACTATTTTTTGTCAATTTTGTTGAAAAATTGGTTGTGCCACTTCATCCCACTATTATTTTTGTCAATTTTATTTAAAAAGTTTTAAATTGAGCTTGAACCTCCAGTACTTGCACTTTAGTCCACATAATACATCTACTTGTGTGTGTGTGTGTGTTTGTCTCTACAATAGCCAATTTAATCAATATTTTCACTCCATTATTATTTTTAAGAAAACGCCNGCCACTTTGGGACGGAATTCTGCTAAAAATTAATTTTTTTTATTGTGCCACTTTGTCACACTACTATTTTTTGTCTACTTGTATGTGTGTGTGTGTTTGTCTCTACAATAGCCAATTTAATCAATATTTTCACTCCATTATTATTTTTAAGAAAACGCCNTGTGTGTGTGTGTTTGTCTCTACAATAGCCAATTTAATCAATATTTTCACTCCATTATTATTTTTAAGAAAACGCCATGTTTTGTTTACCTATGTGCACAGTCCAGTAACTCCAAGACAACTTCAATCATTTAGTATCAAATTCATATAACACCCTCTATTTCTTTTACCCAAGGCTTGGAAAACATATCCTGGTCTCTGGATGATTATTGATTACATTATTGAAGTTGTATCTTTCTAACTGTTTCTTAGTTACTAATTTTTATTTTGTAATCTTAAGTAGTCCTTGGCAGCTGGAAGAACATGAAAGAATTATACTTGGCTGCCAGTCTTTGTATTCATCTATTAAACTTATTAAAAAAATTTGTGAGTAACAGCATCTGCTACATCTACAAATAATTTTTTTTAAGTCCTATGTCTACAACATATATATTTCAATAAAGATTTAAGCATGCAAAATTATCTTGGGCCGAATTTTAAATATATTTATCTTACACCTAAAACTTTTTGTTAATTATTTTTGCCGTATTTCAAAATACTCCACACTTAAACCAGAAAGTCAGTTTGATTATATTTCCTGGGAAGATAATTGTCTGTACTAAATGATTATTTGTGACCAGTTACTGTAGGTCCCTTTTTGTTACGTGACAATCTGGGTAATATTAGCCAGTGCTGAAATTCCCGTTTTATAATGATTGACATTTACTATGTAATTTTTTCAAAAACCTGTAACACATTGNTAGCCAGTGCTGAAATTCCCGTTTTATAATGATTGACATTTACTATGTAATTTTTTCAAAAACCTGTAACACATTGTAAGTACTATCTATAAATTACCTATCAATAATACTTCATTACATGCTACATACACATGAACATTCAAAATGTACAATGAAATACAACATTTACTGCTGGTCAGGGCTGGTGAAAGTAGTGGGGGAATCTGGACCGGCCTGTAACGTTGTCAGGAGCGGTCGCACGAAGCTGCTGTTATGGGTAAAGATGTACAAGGCGGGTTATAACTGTAAGACGTCGTTGATGCGGAAATACAAAACACTACAAGCTGTATCAACAGTGGTACGTATGTAGGCACGGATGCGTACGCAAAAGATTTGATCAACTCCGAATTCTTGCGTTATACGTGAATATGTGTGGATAATAGGAATTGAGTATTATTCTAGTGTGTGTATCATTGTGGTTATTATCAAATGAACACACTGCATTTTTTTATTTGGTTGTGATACTAATTTGTGGCCAAAAGCCAGTTGTGCCAGAACAAAAACAAAAATGGGAGTAGCATGCATTTGTAAATAATTTTAAATATATCTACTTATATTAAAGAGAAATCAATTGGATTTCTGCGATGTTCTTAAAAACACCTTAGGTCCTAAACATTTCACTTATCTGCTTCGAATATGTTTCAGTGAATGGTTATGGTTTTGACTGTGCCAAGACCCGTACGGAAACAAAATCTGCTTGAAACCTTACCACTAATGAAATCATTACTTTTATATTGTTGGCAATGTCTGTACAGCACTTTTAAAAAAAGAACAGAATTATTTTAAAAACAAAAGTGGGAAATAATATGAATTTGATATGATTGCTAAAAACTTATAACTAAGTTTCGTAAAGTAAAATTTAAAAAAATTATTGTTTTTTTTTTTACATTACCGTTTATGTATGGTTTGGCAGTAATTTTTTTATTAATTATTAACTGTTATAAAATAGTATTTTATGCATCTTATTAATGTGTGCCATTTTCAAATCCAGTCAATTTATATTTTCTTAAGTTACAAATACTTAGGTCTATCTTTCTGTGCATTATAATCAGCATGGATCTATTCCGATTCGTCTGCTCATTCCGCGTACGCACGATCCATGTCCATTTTCTTACTCATCCATATATTTTAGAACCAGTCTTCGGCTCTTGTTAAACTGTGTCAGCAGCTCACAATGGTTTTCATCGTGATTTTACAGTCACTTGGCTTCAGATACAAGGTTCGAGTAATGAAGTCTTAAAAATTTTTGGTTTTGGCAATATTCAACAGAGGTTTTCTTTAGCACCTGCACACTACTATTTGGTCTCATTTGCACAATACATGTAAATTAAAACAAATCAAACCCGACCTAACATAACCTAACTAAATAGGACTCAGAAAAAATTAAATCTAACACATTCTAGAAAAATCTTAGCTAACCCACCACAGTCCAAATAAAAAACTCAAATACATGTAAAACAGGCTGTAAAACTTACACAAAAGTATTTGAAACGTAGAACTAGAGTCTAATTATAATTAGTGCATGTATTGTTTTACGTTTTTTTTTTCTTGCATGCTTTTTTTTCTGAAGTTTATATCTTATTTTACGTGTTTTATACAACCATTCTTTATATGCAGTACAGCTTAGCTTTGGTTCCATGTGGTTGCAGTCTGAGTTAAATTAATAATTGTTTACTTAATTCCTCAAATGCTGATATTCTAAATATGAATTTTTGTCTATAATTCACTGCTATATCAAACAGATCCTTGGTGGCGAGACTTCGTTTCGGAAACCACGCATGCTCATTCTACATTGAAATTCAGTTGGTGTTGCACTGTCATAGGACATAGTCAAACTATATTTCTGATGATCATTTTGATTGAACAGCTGACTTATATTAGAGTCAAGGAATTTTAACACATAAAATTATAAAGCTGAAGGCATGAAAATATTTTGATGAAAATCTCATTATGAAATGTTAGGAATGCTTTATAATACTTAATTCCAGAAAATAATCTTATTTTTTACTCATATTTTTAATTACAGTGGAAAATTTTTGTATTAATTTAAACAATATTAATTTCTTGAAGTCCAAGGCGAACTGGGTTCAATCCCCGGCTGGGTCACTCCTCGATTTTTGCATTTGGGAATTGTCCCAGACAATGTTGCTGGTCGATAGGTTTTGTCTGGAATCTCCTATTTCCCCCGCCCTTTCATTCAGGCGCTGTCCCATACTCACCTCAATCACCCTCATCGGCTCCCAAGATCTCGCTGTTAGAGCTGCCCAAATATCTTCACTCACTCTAAGGACTTGTCAACTAAATAAGGATGGTTTGTCACAACACTACAGTTTTATATAAATAATTGATGCGGAGAAAAAATGGTTGAACTATATATTTTAATTTCTGGAAATCATACATAAATTCACATTAATTTTACAAATGTTGGTACAAGATGTTTTCTGATCGCTGTAGTATTTGAACAGTCACATTTTTTTTTGTTTCTTCCACTTTTTTTAACAATTGTATATTTCATCCAAATAATGTTTCGTGAACCACAAGTATTGCTGCAGTCAGAGAAATTAACATCATCTACACAGTGAAACGTAACTTACAACTACAACAGCAACAAAACGTAACTAAATCATTGCAGAACCAAAGTCAAGACAGCCTAAATATTCACCGTGGTACAGATTTATGTTACAAAACGAGTGCAATAAATAGTTGACCATCACGATGCTGCGAGAGGCAAGCGGAAGCAGGATGACAAAAAACTATATGGCCTGTTTGAAAAATTCATTTTAAACACGGAATACCAGAATACAAGGCAATCTGAGGGTTCGATTCCATGCAGGAAAATTCCATCCTCACAAGGGACACTTGTTAGAAGAGCATTTTAACTAAATGTATAAGAAAACAAGACGTTTGTCGCTCCAATGGACGATATGGAGTTTGCTGAACTCATTTTCTCTCAGCTCCCTCTAAGTTATCAGATACAATTGGCTGACAGACACGCCTCAAGCTTGGCAGGATTCCACCAGCAAATCATAAGACTTGATCAATTAGAATTGCAATGCACACAAGCCAATAGAGACATGGAGAGAGACCAGTTCACACCAGGAACCCTCCTTTCTACATGCCTAACCAGAATAGGAGAAACCAAAATTCTCATAATAATGTCAACATTCTGGAAATAGACTATCAGAGTAATTCTCAGTTACCCACCAACTTTTGGACATGATGAACATTTCTACTGTAAAGTGGCATGACGTACAAGGGTTACAAAGATAACACTAAGTCAAGATATAACCCCAGTTATTCTAGAGGAAATAAGAATAAGAGATTTGGCAGGAAAAACAAAAATGTGAATTCTCAGAATAATTCAGATCAGTTCAACCAGGATCAAAACAGAATTCAGAATGCTGCTACAATTAATGGAGTGAATAACCAGACATGTTAAGTTTGCAATAACTCTACAAGCAATGCAGTGCACTATGTACCATCGTAAGGTAGGTGGCTAGACACAACACAACCACCTCTTCCTATGCCTCACTTTAATTTTGTAGTGGGGCCTATCAATGAGCCAGCGAATACAGGTGCAGTCAACAGCACTAGCAATGCAAATAACCATGCTAGTAATTGTAACAGTCTCAACCCTTTTGTGACAAATGATGGTGAAAATAGTCGCATTTCATCCGCCAAATTCATTAACACAGAATTGGCCGACCTCTAGAAAACTGAAGTTAAACTAGAAAGGGTTGGTGAAAGCAGTCTCTTGCGTGCCCACCCAAGATTAGATAAAAATGGGGATCAATGACAACCAGTTAAGCCATTGGAAGCCATTCAGTATGAGCAGTAAAACCCAGTTATAAAATATGTAAACACTATAATGTTAAAGGAATCCGAACGAGAATTTCTTTTGCTAAAAGAGAGTATTATGTCTTACCGGGGTTCTCAGTTTATATGCAAAATTTGGCAAGAAGGTGTCAAGAAACTGAACATTGTACCTACCACATTTTCTGTCCGACACCCACAATCCAACCCTGTGAACGATTATCACTAACCTGAGATTATTTTGCAACAGTAACAATCGGGTATGGAGAGATAAAATACCTCTGATAGAGGCACTCTTCGATCACACTGTCCACATCACCTCTGGGTTTACTCCATATGAGTTCCTCTCGACATGACACTCGGGGCCCCTTTCAATCCCATTGCCCATTCAGGATGAGGAAGACGAAACCAACTCACATCAGGATCAAGTAAAGCTGATAATAAAAATTTACCAACTCATTAATGCAAGACTATAGAACATCTGAGAGCAGGAAAAGATATTGGAAGGTTTCTAAAAAAAATTGCTTTGCCATAAATAATTTAGTATTTAAACTTACAAGTTATGTATGCTTGCTGTTAGACCATGTAACCCAAAAATTGTTTCTATTGTATGAGGGTCCTTACAGAGTGGTATTTATTATCAATTAAAATAATGTGCTCAATTACATGAATGACCAACCAGCAAGTAGATACAACCTTACGCAACTCAGAGCTTATAATACTTTACCAGAAGAAACTGTATAATCTCATTGAAGATATGTTGATCATGTGTACCATTATGTTGTTGACAGTTATGAATGTGATTCAGCAAGTAACCAGAAGGTAAATTTTGGAGAAGAATTTGATAATCATTATTATATGAGTTGTAGTTATTATTTATGAGAATATACTGAGGAATTTCTAAGATAAGCTTTCAATATGGCAAGAAACATGTTATTGTTTTAAGGGTTTTTTTTAGGGATGGGTCAAATAACAAAAAAATATCGGTTCCAGTACCGATTCTACAATTTAAATGGTTCCAGTATTCGGTTATATTTTGAATACTTGCCTTTTGCTTGCAACTTTATTAAACCAATGCATGTAAAATTCATTAAATGTTTTATTTAACCTGTGGAAGAATTGAACAATAACAAAGTGTGAAGATAAGATTTAATGTATACAGATAAACTTGTATTAAATTTTTTTTAATATCAGTAAGTTTGTGACAAATTATTCTTTTTTTTAACATTAATATGTGGTGATTGTGATATGTTTGGAAAATACTTTAATCAAGTAACTCGTGGCGCTAAAAGCCAAAACATTGTGGCGTGGTGTACGATAACTGTAACCTATCGTAGCCAACTTCCTTATTTTTGCTTCTGGTTTTTTTTTGCCGTGCTGGAATCTGACACCTCTCAAATAAAATGTTGCTTCTTCCTTTCTCCCCCCCTTGTGGAATTTTCTTTATCCTTTGGCTTACACAGAAACAAAGAAGGCTTGGAGGAATGTATCGATCGGCTAGCAGTGTTGCTTACTGGAGAGAGCTGAGTGATGATGTAAGAGTGAGACATGAGATAACAGACTTTTCCCCTACACTTCCTTCTAAACATCACCTAACCGTTTACAACNTCTCTCTCTTGTATAGTGCACACCGCAAAAAGTTTTTCCTTTTTTTTGGGGGAAAAAAGGGCGCGCTATACGCGAGTAAATACGGTAGTTATTTTTGTAACGACAGAGTTTTGCCATTGCTGTGTAGAAACGAGAACCGAGTAGTTGTTGTTAACCTAAAACCGGTTACGAGTCAAACCTCAAGAATTGATATAAATTGGAACCGAAGAATCAAACCGACCCATCCCTAGTTTATTTATGTGTATTATTTTTCAAGGATATATGTCATTGTGTTTTGATGTTATGTCTTGTTTTTGTGTACGTGTATCAAGTTGCTTATTATGCCTGAATGCTGTCATATGTGCCTGCCAGTATCCTCCAGAAAGAGCAATATATTTGCCTATTGTATCAAGACTCAGAGCATATTTGGGGGGCCAGTGAGCAGTTAGTCTGCTTGCCTCTCACCAATGCGAACCGGATTCAATCCCCTGCCGGGTCATTTCCGGATTTTTGAATGTGAGAATTGTGCCGGGCGATGCTGTTGTTTGGTGGGTTTTCTTGGAGATCTCCCATTAGGGATTTGAAGCAGTTGCTTCACTACAATTCCTTTAGAAGATTACAAATGATGATATCTAATGAGAGAATTTAAAAAACATGATATTACAGGTATTTATTTTGACTAAGGTCAATAATACATATTTAAATATCTCATGCTATACATTTATCCTACTATAATTAATCATTTTGAGAAAAATCAGCACATACCTATTGATTTAAAACATCATTAATTATCTGCAATAAATAACGACCCTTGCTTTCAGCGTGTTATATTATTCACTTACTATTAAACTGAACAGTATCTCTACGAACTGTGTTTATTACAAGGACTTATAAACATTTGTGCAAATTACGTTAACTGAATTGTGAATGTGAAGACATAATTTTATGCAAACATTTCACACTAGGGAGCTACCATGACTTTCGGTGCTTTTTATAAGTGCTATATGAACTGCTATGGTTAACGATGTAACAGCACGAATTCTACTATTATTTTACCCAAAAACACTTTCACAATACACACAAACAGTTTTATACTTAGTGTCGTGAGAAAAGCTTACCTTTTATGAAGATAGCCATTTGAATTCTGTGTGGAATTCTAGCACGTCGATTACTGTTTGAAGGGGCAGCTTCATGATCGATGAAGTAGAACTGTATTTCCATTGGCAGATAATGCGCCAACTAGTAAGTCAGTAACAAGTGTTTGTAGTGGTCCACGGAATTATGGGAACACTGGTTACGGTGTCCCCGTATCTTATTCAAACTACACCGAAGAAGAGTTTTTTTTTTCTTTTTGATTTTATGAACTGTTATTTTCTTTTCAGGTTTTGAAAGAACTAGTAGATGAAAAGGATATATTTATATTATTGGAATAGTACTCTGATATTTATGTGTATGTTTAACTTCTTAGTTTCCTCTTGCGTAATATTTTCTTCTGTTCATGTCCGATATAATTCATATGTTGGTAATCTTGTTTCATATTTTCCTCTTCTCTTCTTGTTGACATGTATGTTTGTTTGTTTTTATGCAATGTGATTGTTTCCCATACATTTTGACCTCAAAATTATTATACAGTACATCAGAAGAAAAGCTGTGATCGTTCATCACAGTTACTTTTGTTTACATTTATTTTACTTCAGTCAATGTTTATCTGGTATGTTTAGCACATCTAACCTCTCAAACATAATACTGTATTTTATAGTTTATCCATGTCACTAAAATTAAGTTGTAATTGTTCTTTGCACTATCATATATTCAAAATATTAATATTTTGAATTACTATATTTTTCATCATTATTGTCATACACTATGTGATAGGTTTAATCGCTTCTCATTTATTTGAGATATTTTTTATGACCTAGAGGCATGTATATTGCACTGCAAGAATTTGCAATTAGGCCTATATTTTATGTGGATTTTATGGAAGTTTATGTTGAAAATGTTGTTGAGGTGAAAAACTACAAGTTGATATATTTTGCTTGATTATTTCATGTAAATTGTGTTCAAAAACTACTTCTGAAAAAACATCCGTCATGTATCTTCAAATGAACTTTTCTGCGCACAAAACCTAGAAATTCACGGAAAATTTAAATTGAGAACAGTGGATTTTATTTTCAACGTGATTGTTATCATAATATTCCCAATAGCCCCTCAGTTAATTAAGGAAGTCTCATATGCTACAGGCGAGTAAGGCTAGCTTAAGCATTGTAATTAATGAACGTCTTTATATTAATGTTCATATGTTGATTTAAAACAATTTAATTAAACTTGTCAGTTGTTTTTTTCTTTTCTCAAAATATAAATATGGAAAGCATCACCAACCATGCTACATGCAATTCAGTAAATCAAGTTTATTTGAAATTAATTTTGGTGAATTTTCTTGTGCCTATTGTTTCACGTTGAAGAAAATAAAAGTTTTATTTGTTGTATTTGTCCTATCCTATTTTTCTCTGATTATTAACTAACAGTATCTACATGATGATGATAAATGTATTGAAAAGTAATACATCAGAATTGTCATTGATACTGCATCACACACGTGTTTTGAAGGTGTATTATTTTAATTGGAATTTCACAGTTGGTTGTTCTCAATACTTTTATATTATTAAAACCCACTCTCTGAGAAATCTGAGGAATACTTCCACTACACACTAATCTTATCGCCTAATGCTCATACATACAAAAATTATGTTGTTATTAGTTTTACACCAGTTCTAATAGTAGCCCCCTGCAGAGACCATCATAACATTGAAGATTTTGTGGAACTGAAAATGACCAGAACTTGTGCCACATGGTTTTTCTTCAAAAAAATTAGGAGTATGCAGGATAATAGAAGTTCATTAATTGATATGCAAAGAAAATAAGTGAATTTAAAATGCAGATGAGAATTTAAGCATTATTTTAAATTAACATTTTATATAGATTGACTAATTAATATTAATAATTAGTAATAATAATTAATTTGCTGGCAGTTAGGTAATTTTAAGGATTTGTTAGTTATAATCTGTATCTTTTAGTGTTATTAACTCTATACTACTGTTGTTCTATGAGCAAACATAGTGGTTTAACATTTCACAAAAGCTACTTTCAATTGAATGTTTTTACGAAGTGCAGTAGCCATATAACTTAAAAGTAAATAATTTAAAACTACATACAAGCACTGTCCCTATAATTAAACACTGAACAACAGCTCCATTAATTATAGACATTCGCTTCATTCCAGAACATAAGATACAGTTTGGGTTTTTGATATTTCTGAAACTAAGTCTGGTAGCGATATCAATACATGCTGAATTTGTTGGGGTTGTACAAGAAAATTAAGAAGTGCTTTTCAGTTTATGTAACAGAAATGGAAACTTTTAGGACCCACCTAAATTCACTGTTTCAGGTGTTACAAACAAAATAATATCTGATGAATGCTGTAGTCTACAAGGCATTTTTTAGTTATCACAACCAATGAACTGTATTTGGCTATAGCAATAAGAAACATTACAACCTAGACTAGTAGCACACTGCATGGTTTACAAATCATTTCAACACACTGACTATCATTGGGTACTGAACCTCGTCAGTGTACAGTGCTGGCCAAAAATAACTTTCCTGTTCGTTATATAAACAATTGTGGATGCTGGGTAGAGTGGATCAAAGATATGGACAGATGCAAAAACTAGTAAATGTATTAAATTTACTTTTTCACGCATCAAATGCAAATGGATAACGTTATAATCAGTTGAGTATTAAAATGTTTAAAATCAAGAAAACATCTCTGTTAACTATATTTTATGCGCAAGAAGTAATGAGGAATAAGTGCATTCATAGTATGACTTTTTGTAAAATGACCGCAATTATGGCAAACTATGACACACCCGAACTTTCGAAACTGTGAATTGTGAATTTGATTGGGTGAGGCAAGTATAATTTGGAATCAAAAGTAACTTGTTTGTTGCCGTAACAAAATATCCTTACTCTGTCTTCTTTTTGATTCTTGCTTTAATAATAATATTTGCTACAGAGTAAACATCTGTTAACTAATAATCAGCAATGTTATTTTCACTCTATGCAGATACAATATTAGAGAAGTGTAATGAAGATAACGGAAAGCAGAAAGTTTGTAGCTGCTGCTCTTGTATACTGTTGAAATATTTTTGAAGTACTACTCACCATAACAAGGAAATCACGAGAGGTAACGGTTTAAAAGGGACATATAAATAAACTTTGGTGTTTATTTTCATTCCATACATACGCATCACACATCTGCTTCTTATAACAAAAAAGTTTCTTGCTTGCTACTTTCTTTCCTGTGCACGTTAAGAAAAATTATCAAAACTAGTTTTTACGTTGAAAATATATTCAGTAAAGAGAAGATTGTGATTGTGTCGTTGTTAGAAAATATAAGTGAATATTCAGTAACATTTTGAAATTGATTGAGTGGAAAATTTTCGAGTGATATGTTAAGTTAGAACATTTTTCAGCAGCGTAAAGCGAGCATGCAGCGCTGTTGAGTTTCCTGCCTACATGCAGAAGCTGAGGGAGCATGAATAAGGCGCAGATAAGGGCGAGATTTTTGTGTTTCTTTGCGACTCCGGCCAGCGCGAAGGACTGGCTGGAGGAGATCCAGCCATACTCAGCCATCTAGAGCACTGAGACGGTGCGCCAATTCTAAAATCCTACAAATAATTATCTCTGCCAACAAAATTGAGCTCTAACTAAGTGATACTGTATTGTTAAAGGAAAAGAGCATCAATTTTAAGTCACTAATACTTCATTTTTAAAACTTTGATTGAATAAAATATTCTGCAAAATGTACAAAAATTTTGTTAATGCTAGAGCACAAGAGCACGGCTTCACACACCGCCACTGTTTCTTGGACCATCTAAGACTGAGCTATCACATAGCCCACAAGCACAAAATTTGAACAGTTTTATTAACTGAATGCTATTTTTGCGTTGGAAAACATTTCTTTGTTTTAATCTTTCAGAACCAATCTAGATGAAACAAATCCAAATCATGCATGTATTTCATGGTATTTTTTCATAAATAAAATATAACCATACATTTTTATTTACCTTCTAATTCGGGCCTGATGCAGGTGGGTTTACAGGCTGGACTTGTTTCCCCTGCCTGTTCTCTGCTTTTGCTGCACTGCAGGGGAGTTGGTGCTACCCTTTTAGGTTCTGCTTAGGTCACTTACCTCAGTCAGACACTTTACTTGGGTTCACTCAACAATAGGTCCCTTGACACTTGCATCAGACATAAAGCAAAATGCCACTGACCCTAAGCTTGAATCCACTTCCTCACGGGCAAGTGTATCTCAGTCCTTCTCTAGGCAGTTGTTACCACAATGTCACACAGTGAGCACTTAGTCATCCTCCAGTGGGCTGCCTGACAATTCAGTGGTCCACTTGTCTAGGTTGGAGTTCTTCACTCATTGGATTCCTTCATGGGCATGGGAAGAGGTATATTGAGAAGCTGAGCTCTCTTCAAATACTTGTGGAGGGGAATTGGTTGTTCCTGCAGATGCACATTTCTCTTTTTTCTACCATACTAGATGAGGATTTCTATGAATTTTCCACCCTGGAATAGCCTCTGGTGTACCCTATGTTTTTCAGTTGCTTTTCTATGTCTTCCTTGTTTTCTAGGTTTCTCTGTCTGTTCTGTTGTGTGTAGATAGCTTCTCCATTAAATCAGTATTATGTATTTGGACATAGGGTATGTCATCCCTCGTTCTTGGGAAGTGGCCAGTTGTTGTTGTTTTTTTCTTTCTTTCTTTCTGACTCCATTGTTTATCATTATCTTTGCCCACGGGAATGTCCACATACTTTGTCATCTCTCTTCATGATCGGGGATGCCACCTTCTCCCCCCTCAGCATCATTTCTGGGCAGATACCAACAGAACTGCTTTGTGATTTTTAAGAAGGGGCAAGTCAGGGTATAGATTTCCATTGACATTCTTTTATTCTCTTCATTTATGAATAAACTATGTTCTCACTGCTTATATATTTTGTTCAGTAAGATTTAATTTTGAGTGGGTTGTTCTGGCTGTGTCATGTACTGGTACTGGCTCATGGGTTGGAGTCCAGTTTCTCTGGAGGTCATCATGCTCCCTTTTGGAAAATGCCAAGCCACTCCATACCTCACATCTCTAAATGCTTGATTCATTGTTGCTTTACATGATCAATGTAATTCATCTTTGTATGTTTGGATGAATAAATACTGTTAGTTTACCAGCTCAGTTAATGTGTTCCTTGTGATGTACATTCTGTCTGCTTAGTAAAATGATTGTGATCAGATCAAAAAGTGCATGTGGTTGTCTTTGCAGTTTTAGGATTTGAGTAGTAGTATTATTACAGTAATTTAATATGTCATTAATAAATCCTGCAAAAGTCAAAAACAACATTGTAAATATAAATCAACTTGATTGAGTGCAAAATTATTGCTTCAGATCCACTTCAGAAATATTGGGGAGTATCTAAAATTGAGGTTTATGTCAACAAATACTTTCTTTAGAACCATCACAATAACTTAGGGTTGACTTAAAGTTTGTAAATATTTTCATATTTGGTTGAGACATATATTTGTTACTGATATTGAAATCATTTCTAGGTGCAGAAAAATCCTTTAAACCCTGAGTTTTTCATTAAGTACATGTAGAGTAATTTTTAGTTAATTGCCTAACTAATATTAAATTTTCTTTCCACAATAAGGAGCCAGAGAAGAAACCGGAAATTCCCAAACCAGTGGGTGGTATGTACGAGTTGACAGAAGATTCATTTTCTAAGTACACAGAAAAGGGGAAGCATTTTGTGAAGTTCTATGCACCATGGTGTGGACATTGCCAGGTAATTGTGTAACTTACTTTTCCTTTTGGTATAATAATATGATTTTTGACAAGGCTATGGTATTTATTAAAAAATTCTTATGCCAAACATAAATTGAAAAGTAATTCAAATTCTGATATTCTATTTTATGTTGTAAAATTTAAGTGTTTAGTATGCTTGACTACTGCAACTCCCAACCCCAAGCTTAGGTCTTATCATTTTCAGACGTAAAAAATCAATTGTTAGCACAGCTAGGTTTTGAACTATTCGTCATCCACTCAACAACCCATCCGCCCATCCATCCATCCATCCACCCATCCATCCATCCATCCATCCATCCATCCATCCATCCATCCATCCATCCATCCAATATGTTATGGTATGGTTGAGAATCTCGTAGTCAATCCCCCCACCACTCCGCAGGTCTGTATATCAGTCGGGGCTATGCTGCGAAGCAATTAGTTGCGAGAAAGCAGTGAGAGGAGAAGGCTGTGCTGCTTTCTTCCCTGACTCAGTCATGCAATATGCAAGGGACTGACAGTCTTTCTCCCTCCCCCCTGACAGCAAGTACTGTGTGTGCGCACAATGCTGCCAGACTGGCAGAGTGATAACAGAGAGACGAGAAGTGAGCGAGCGGCCAGCCAGGCCAGTTCTGCCACCACCCTCCAGTCACTGCAAGTGCAAGTTTCGTGCATACCAGCACTCGCGTTCGGCCGATGACACGCCACGGTGATACCTCTCACACTTCCACACGTAGACGCTAGCGTTGTGGTATAGCAGTGGCGAAACAACATATCTGATTTAGGAGGGGGCAAGTCTTTTGGCTCTGTCTTACAGATAAGTGAAAAAAAAGTGGGGAAGTAAGACTTTAAGGGGGGGGGGGTGCCTAAAGCCTTGCTACCTTTACAAATGTCATTTTGTTAAGATTGGTGCCAAAATTGCATTCTAAAATATAAAAATATAACTATAATCTAGACGCGCAGACGCTATGGATCAGAAACGTATTACAATTTTTCGGCTATAGTTGTGACATAAACTTAATATGAAATGTTGATTCAAGTGACATTAAATTGGGAATATCGATGCGATGTCAGGAATGGGAGATTTACTTTTCATTTCAATGCATTTCAGTGAACAAAGGGAGGGGGCAAGGCATGTGCTGCACCCTCTTCCTCCTAGTTATGCCACTATAGCTGTAATTATAGTTAGATATTCATTTTTTTTTTCTTCTGTAAGAATTTTGATGTGTAGTGCTCACAAATACACTTATTCTAGCAGAAACTTAAACATTTATATTTGTAGATTCCTGTCAATATTGTTAATTTTGGTAATGAAATAAATAGAAACACGCGTTATGTAATCAATTTGTTGCTGGCGGCACGGCAGTAGCTTTGCACAACACAAATAACTATTGATTATAATAAAAAAGGCAAAGATTTTGATACATGAATGCAAGCAAGGCTACATTTCGAATTTAAAAAAATATTTTTGTGAAACGAAAGGAAGAAATAAGAGACGTACTGATCCCTAACGACAATAATAAATAGAATACACACTTCTTTACTTTGTGTCATTTTTTTGTTGTCCAGTGTTGTGCATAACTTTGTCCTTGCTCATTGTAATTGTGTGTTGTCTTCGCTAAGGCTTTTTTGGTAACTATTTTACACTGACCTCTATGTTGTTTCATCAAATTTTTTTTTTTTTTTTTTTTTTTTTCTCACTATGTTGGTTAGTTATCCTACATATTTTCTTGTGGGATTTTCTGTGATTGTCTTAAAAATATTTTGACAATCGCTAATTTTTTTACTAGTTTTCAGTGTAAGTTTTCATGTCATCTTGTGAGTTTTCGGTGATGACATAGTTCTGCAATGGCACATGTCCACAATAATAATTTTTCATTAAATTATGTGCCATTGGTGCATGACTTTTCAAAAAGCACATAATAATTCTGTTGATAGTGAAACTCATACATAGGGAACAAGCATTGCAGCACGAAGCACCAAGTTTTCTTTACACATGAATAAAACACACATGATCTTATTCTGAGCTAATGAGGACACTTCTGTGAATATTATGTTGCTTATTGAAGAATAAATTATTGATTTTCTGGAATAAAATTGAAATGCACATCACATCATTTTTCATTTATTGCCAGAAAGGCTTAAGCCAACAGAGCATAGAAAACTTCTAAAGTGCAAGTCTCTCTCATTTTTGTGCATCAGTGTGATTTGAATTTAGATAGCCTTGTTAACTGCGAGTAGCAAATTTAATGATATTCTTGAAAGACAACTGATAATTATAACTAATAATGTAAATTCAGCTACAGGCGGTCAACAGCATGCTAGTGCATTAACTAAACAGTGCCTATACTAGCACTAAAATGTGAAAATATTTGCACCTCTGGCTCAGAGTAAAATGCAAAAATGGAATATCGGGTGACAAGAAAAGCAAATATGTGAACTTCTTAGCTTAGAAGTAATTTAGAGAACATGAGGAAATTACAAGAGTCATACTTATCCCTACCAACAGAAAACATGTATAGTGTTATGTTACATGTATGTCATCACAGTGTGATATTTAAACAAAATTATACATACCAATCTCAAAAAAGTGTCGGCCATCGAACCAAACTTTGGAAGCTAAATTTATTGTTGTAGTTAAAAAAATATTAAGACTGGGAANGATCAGAAACGTATTACAATTTTTCGGCTATAGTTGTGACATAAACTTAATATGAAATGTTGATTCAAGTGACATATTAAATTGGGAACATCGATGCGATGTCAGGAATGGGAGATTTTACTTTTAACATTTCAATGCATTTCAGTGAACAAAGATGTTTCTGTGCTCATTTAACCTTATTTTGGCACACTTTATGAAAAGATAGGAGGAAGCAAGGCACGCGCTGCACCCTCTTCCTCCTAGTTATGCCACTATAGCTGTAAGTATAGTTAGATATTAATTTTTTTTTCTTCTGTAAGAATTTTGATGTGTAGTGCTCACAAATACACTTATTCTAGCAGAAACTTGAACATTTATGTTTGTATATTCCTGTCAATATTGTTAATTTTGGTAATGAAATAAATAGAAACACGCGTTACGTAATCAATTTGTTGCTGGCGGCACGGCAGTAACTTTGCACAACACAAATAACTATTGATTATAATAAAAAAGGCAAAGATTTTGATACATGAATGCAAGCAAGGCTACATTTTGAATTTAAAAAAATATTTTTGTGAAACCAAAGGAAGAAATAATAGACGTACTGATCCCTAACGACAATAATAAATAGAATACACAGAGATCTATTTATCTGCTGGCATTGCTGTAAATGTAGATTAATAAAGATACATTTATTCAAGCTGTCCATTAAAGATACATAAATTAAAAAACAGTATCACTTATCAAGAAGATTTAAGATCAAGGGAAAAAGTAAAATAATAGAATTACTAAACATTGTGTGTACACGTGTGCGCAGGAAGTTCCCTAGATTACTTCTTTACTTTGTGTCATCTTTTTGTTGTCCAGTGTTGTGCATAACTTTGTCCTTGCTCATTGTAAATGTGTGTTGTCTTCGCTAAGGCTTTTTGGTAACTATTTTACACTGACCTCTACATATGTTGTTTCATCAATCTTTTTTTGTTTTTTCCCCCACTTTGTTGGTTAGTTATCCTACATATTTTCTTGTGGGATTTTCTGTGATTGTCTTAAAAAAATTTTGACAATCGCTAATTTTTTACTAGTTTTCAGTGTAGGTTTTCATGTCATCTTGTGAGTTTTTGGTGATGACATAGTTCTACAATGGCACATGTCCACAATAATAATTTTTCATTAAATTATGTGCCATTGGTGCATGACTTTTCAAAAAGCACATAATAATTCTGTTGATAGTGAAACTCATACATAGGGAACAAGCATTGCAGCACGAAGCACCAAGTTTTCTTTACACATGAATAAAACACACATGATCTTATTCTGAGCTAATGAGGACACTTCTGTGAATATTATGTTGCTTATTGAAGAATAAATTATTGATTTTCTGGAATAAAATTGAAATACACATCATATAATTTTTCATTTATTGCCAGAAAGGCTTAAGCCAACAGAGCATAGAAAACTTCTAAAGTGCAAGTGTCTCTCATTTTTGTGCATCAGTGTGATTTGAGTTTAGATAGCCTTGTTAACTGCGAGTAGCAAATTGAATGATATTCTTGAAAGACAACTGATAATTATAACTAATAATATAAATTCAGCTACAGGCGGTCAACAGCATGCTAGTGCATTAACTAAACAGTGCCTATACTAGCACTAAAATGTGAAAATATTTGCACCTCTGGCTCAGAGTAAAATGCAAAAATGGAATATCGGGTGACAAGAAAAGCAAATATGTGGACTTCTTAGCTTAGAAGTAATTTAGAGAACATAAGGAAATTACAAGAGTCATACTTGTCCCTACCAACGAAAAACATGTATGGTGTTATATTACATGTATATCATCACAGTGTGATATTTAAACAAAATTATACATACCAATCTCAAAAAGTGTCGGCCATCGAACCAAACTTTGGAAGCTAAATTTATTGTTGTAGTTAAAAAAATATTAAGACTGGGAACAATTTAGATGATCAGTTAGAATAAATGCAAATTGAACTACAGTAAAACCCTGTTATAACACTTCTCAAGGGACCCAAGAAATGTCAGCCTCATATAAGGGAAAACTTAATGACAGGGTAATTTTGTATTGAAAAACATGTTTTTGGACCAAGAGAAGGCAGCTTATTAAGCAGGAAAATGTTATAACAGGGGATGTGTTATAACAGGATCCCACTGTACTGAATTTCGTAGTTGTATACAAATAGTGTTCATGTTCAGTTGTTTTTTTTTTTTTGTGTGTGGGCGTGCACATTTGTGCATGCGCACATGCGTGCATGTTTGCTTGCATGTGTGAGAATCACTGGTAATGATTAAACTATAATAAAACTCTGAGCTGTTCAAAATGCCTCTATAGAAAGGGGAAAAAAAAAAATACTNTACTGTTGCACAAATGATTGTGCCACAACATGCATAGAATTTTATTACAAAATAAACATGATTACAAAAGTAACATTTTTATACATCAACCAATTTCACAAAATGTACTTTTTTATAAAACTAATTTATATCAGCAATGCTATGGAAAACATTTCTATTTTATGCTTATTGGAATAATTCAACAAACTAGCCACACTTATGGACCAGTTTCTTTCCCACTTCTTTGAGAGCGACACATTCTTTTTTGTCAACTAATATCCCATTGCTGGATTTACGAAAGGTGGCTTGCAACTACACTAGTTCGTACTGCACAAAAACTGCTTGAGTCTAAGGTCGTGCATGGCTTATTTTTTATGATTATTTCAGTCTCTGTTATGGTCATTTGCTCTTTGAAAGCGAATACTGTGCTGTCCCTCTTCAGTTTCTTGTCTTTTAAATGAACTGCATAGGTTACACAATCCGAATAAGGAGTATCATAATTTTTCTACGTTTGCAACAAAACGCGAATCCAGAGGTAGGTAATAGGTGTGAATGCCCATAAGATCCATTATACATAAACCATTATCCTCTAATTTACGAGGTGATCAAAAGGTATTGGGACTGTGGCTAACAGAAAATATTATGGCACATTATTTGTATTTGATCCCCTTCATAGTATTTCTCTTATAAAGCCACATGTTTTATGTAGCATTGCTTCTATTTTTGGAAGCAATAATTCCTTTTTCTTGGGATAGAAAGAAGCTGCCTCATTGCGGTCTGTTGGATTTCCTCGACGTCTAGAAATCATCTTCCTTTCAAATGGAACTTGATTTTTTGTAGGAATAGTTGCAAGGAGTGATAAGTGGGGAATACGGTAACTGCCAGACCTGGTGAATTTTTGTACTATTACAAAAGAAAACTGCTGTACAAGTTTAGCTTATTGGACAGATGCGTCATCATCGTGGAGTTGGCACTCACTGGATGCATGCAATTCTGACCTTTGCTGACGGATGGTATCCCTTGAACGTCACAAATTCAAGGTAGTAAGTAGCCTCTGCCACTGTGGATGCAACTACGATGCACTACACACGTATGTTCTGCTGTTTTCAACGCACTCCTCACACATGTTAGGTTAGGATGGATTTAAGAACAAACACTAAAGTAATTGCAATCTTTTACAATACTGCTTATAAACAAGAGCATTTGTTGAGTGTGCACTACTACGACCTATATTTGGTTTGATGCTTCAATATATTTATTTTGTGACAGCGAGGTATGCGTGTGTTATACAGTAATTCTTAATTGTTACACATTTGCAGGTTCAATCCACTATTGTTTTTGTAAATCCTATAAATGAAATACATTAAATTTTAAGAAACTATTCATTTTCATGTCATTAATTGCTAACTGGATGTCTTATTATTTAGTGCTGCGTTGTTAATTTTTCTTTTNAAACTATTCATTTTCATGTCATTAATTGCTAACTGGATGTCTTATTATTTAGTGCTGCGTTGTTAATTTTTCTTTTCAGCATGAAATAAAATCTCTACAAAATGCAGTAGAAGTACTCATTTAAAACGTCACCTGTTATTTTAATAGACAAATTTTCTAAAAATGTTACATTATTATGAAATTTTATTTGATCTTACAGAATGTTTGGAAATTTGTTAGTCATATATTTTATACATATCTTACAAATGTCTGCAGTGAAAACAACAGGCATGATTCGAAAGTTTAAAATGATATCCACAATTTCTCTTTGAAGTTTATGACCAGTATAGAGAAAGTCATTCAATGAAACCCAGTTGAAGTTGTTGCCGATCCATCGAAGATTACTTACACTTTAGTTGTTGAACTGGTCTCTTTGATTACTGCATGATGAGGGATCACAGTGGCCTCTTCACAGTTCTTGAATGGATCTTATTTGAATACACACGTCTGATCAGACAGCTGTTGAACACTTGCTATGCGTGACTTATGGCCTAAGATCTTCGTATTCGTTTATAACAATCTGTACTCCATAGCCAGCTCTGGTAACTTTCCCATTTTTTTTTCCAAGGTTTTGTAATCTCAACATTGCTTGTTGTAATGATTCATGTATGCTCTATTTATCTTGCCTGAAAGGAAGCCCAAGCATGTATCTTACATCAGCATTGCAGATTTTGTGTTATGAGGAAGTGCTCTTCACATGTCTTAATCATCTAAAGACATCAGGCTGGCTGATGGTACTTTCTCATGCTACCAAAATGGAACTTCTTCACACTGCCAAAACCTTTGCAGTTATATATCCAGATGACCTGTTGTAATCAAAAGTGACACTGGTGGATTAACAATTGGTTCACCTTTGGCTAACCAGCCACTATCCAGCCAAACGCGGAATGAAAGGCATTCGGCTCGCGTGATATTTTAGCTCCAGTCATTACTTCGCTAACAATGTCTGCTGACAAAACATGTCAACCTGCCCAAACTTATCAAAAGATGGATCTCCCAACTTTTAAGTCCTTAAGATGTTTTACTGAACTTGTTGCAATTTTCGAACATGGCATAGGATGAGTTATTTAAGTTAAAATGGGAGCCTTTGTGTCAAAATGAATGTTCTCTGAATCCACAGGTTTAACAGAACAATGTACAACTCCTCTTGAGTCTGGCAAAGGAGATTGGCCAACACCAGTAATTTCTGCACACTCAAGCACTTTAGGCTTAATCGCTGCACACAATTCTCTGTCAGAAATTAAGTTTGCGATGCACCATTCAGAAGTGCTCTCACAACCTGGAACTGTTCACTGTGATCTCTTACTTGAACAAGTGCAGTTGACAATAAAACACTGGTTTGTTGACTCTTTCTCTCACTATTATTAACAGAGCATCATGAGATAGGCATACTCTGAACCCTGATCAGACTGTTGTTCCTGGAAAACGTGAAGTAGTGAATGATGTTTCTTTTCACACTACTTGCAAGAGAATTTTGACATACATCGCTGGGCACAATGGTGAGGTTTCAAGCAATTAAAACACAAAGACTGGTCTTTAAAAAACTTAATTCTGTCAACAGGTTTTGACAAACTGCTCACATTTATGCAGACCATGCTTTTCCATTCATAATGTACAACTTCCACCACCTTCAATTGCAATTAGTGTTGTGCTTTGGATACTTGTTGACTGTCCACTAGGTTTCACACCGGAGTATAGGGACTTAGAGGTTCAATTTACAAAGCCCTTAGTCATGGATACACCCTGAGAGTTAACTAGCCGTACATTTTCACTTGCAACAGCATGCTGCTCCAAAAATTTTTGTTCACCACCACACGTAGGAAGATCTTGTTCTATCAACATTTCAAAGGCCTAGCGTAACGACACATGAAGTTTTTCATGCTAAATTTTCTGATGCTACTTGCCTCCCTGTGAGACACAGGGAGGGTCATAGAGTATGGGTTACCTTTACCAGGCACAGACTATGGATGCCTTGGATGTTGAATAGGGGTAAACAATAACTTGGTCTCTCAGTGTTTCATTTTAAAAGTCTATATTGGGCGATAACAGTACAAACATAGACACTTAACTTTGAGATGGTACCCCGCAAGTTGGGGGCCTTAAGGGCGAATTTGGGGACTCTAAGGCTCCTTGAGCGGCGAACGCTGGCGNGATGGTACCCCGCAAGTTGGGGGCCTTAAGGGCGAATTTGGGGACTCTAAGGCTCCTTGAGCGGCGAACGCTGGCGCTTAGCTGTATTTCCTGTTGTGGTTGTTCCTGCGGTAGGTTCAGGTCCTGTCAGCTGGGCGGCCCTTCACGGGCCCTCAGCTCAGTCTCATTGGCGTGGTGGACACAGCTGGCTTCCTCCTTTGGGGCTGACCCTTCGGCCTCGATGACGGCTCTCCACGACTGCTGTTCCGGGGTTCTCTCCTCGGCGACCCCACGACACGACTGACGACTCCTTTCCCAGCGTCTTGACTTTTAACCTCTCCTCTGCGACACCCCAGATCCTCCCTCTTCTCCCCCCGCGTCTCGCCTGGGGCGCCTCGGCGTTACCGCCAGGCCCCGGCAGCATTTCTCACTCTTTCTCAATCCCGGAGATCCTCTCATCGGCAAATCGCTAGCTTACCTCTACATTTTTCTCCCACATGTCCATTTTCTCACGCGTATGTCTCGGGTAGGGGGGCGGCCACGGCGTTTCCGCCCATCACCGTCAGCCTTTTCTCACGTATCTTGACTATAGGGTGCGTCTGCGATATTTTAGCAGTCGGTTGGCCTTGTGGTAAACGCCTATCCTGGGGCCCTAGATTGGGGATACTGGTTTAAGATGGTGGGGGTATGACAGCGGCACTTATGACTAAATAGTATGAGGCATGCGTTAGTTCAATAAAAGAAAACTGTTCCGAGACAGGGAAATCATCAGCCCTTAGTGCATTTAAATTTTCCTGCACTGTACTGACAAAACGTGACAATGATACTGTGGTGTTGCCATCCACAGCTGGTATGTGCAGAATTTTCTGAACGTGAATGGTGGCAGTAACCCTCAAATTTTTGTATTTTTTCTCCAAGGAAGACCAAATCACGCCACAATTCTCATTTGTAAGTGCTAGGTTACTTGCTAGTTCTCTTGTTTCGTCCTTCAGACAACCAATGAGGTAGTGGAGCTTCTGTATGTTACTGAGTGAAGAGTCTTGATGCACAATAGATTTAAAAAGCTCCGCAAAGGAAGCCCACTCAGCCCTATGGCCCGACAAAGTAGGCAACAGCTGTAAAACTGCATGAAGACATGTTTCAACTAATGGAGATGCTCTGACCGTGCATCTATTATGTGCTATCCGAAGTTGCCTAAAAAGCTTTTCAAAATTTACAAAAGCCTTATTAAAATCCTGAACTGTTCGTATTTCGGCTTCTGGCGGGACTGCACACACANCTTTTCAAAATTTACAAAAGCCTTATTAAAATCCTGAACTGTTCGTATTTCGGCTTCTGGCGGGACTGCACACACAGCAAAGTATTTAGCTAAGAACTTATCCTTTTTCTCTTAAACGTCCTCATATGCTATCACAAACTCTTCTAGCTTCTCTGTGTCACTGTTGACTTTGTTTAGAATAGCACTTACTTTATTTATTTTGTCAACCACGTAATTGAAAATGATGAGTTGCAGGTCTGTTGTTCATGCTGCCATGGCGACCATTGTGTCCGCGCACTCTCTCTTTGCTTACATTTACACTTAGCTGTAATTTCGTTTTCATGAGACCGTATTTACACGTCTAGTTGCTAGTATCTCGATCCGGCCCGGAGGACCATAAAATGTTCAACAATTATGACTTGGATTCACATTTTGTTTGCCTGACTGAGACAATACATTTTAGCGACACACACTCGCGCATTCAAAACGTCCACCATCTTGCCTCACACTGTCTTTCCAATATTTATATTCCTACAGTTCATAGTGACGTTGATTCATTGCAAGACAATATACAAAAATTAGGTCTAACCTAACTGATAGTCAAAATGTTGGTTAATGAACAACATTTTAGAGTGAAAATATGCATAACGGGTCTGTTTGTGTTTTCATTGTAATTAATTGTAATACATTTCATTTCTTAAAACAAATCATGCCGCACGTAGTCTTGTGCTTATATTATCAACCAGCGAACCGGCCCNTAATACATTTCATTTCTTAAAACAAATCATGCCGCACGTAGTCTTGTGCTTATATTATCAACCAGCGAACCGGCCCGGCTTCGCCCAGGTACAATTGAGTTTTAGAGTGATATACTAAAAAATAAATTGGCAAAAGACAATTCATTTATGTGAAATCAGAATTATTAAATTATACTATGTTGGCCTATGTTTTTAACTGATTACTGCAACCCAAAAGGAAGGAAATATTTTTTACCCAATAGCTAAGAAGTAGGGTGTTGTTTTTGGAGTGTATCTGTGCTACTATTGCGTAGTTACCACATTTCCGCTTTCCAGCGTCGATGTATGAAAATCAAAACGTGAGTTTCATCAAGTTGTAGCTTAGAAATAAGTGTATGTAAGTACTACTTTTTGCTCTTGGCTGGGGGATCTTAATCGATCACCAAAGTTAAGCAACGTTTCCAGCGTCACACATTTGGATGGGTGACCGTTTAGTGGCAACATCTAAGCACTTCCGGGCTTCGGAGGACACGTTGAATATTCAGTCCTGGTTGTTATCAATTGATAGCAGTCTTTAAGCAATTTCAGAGGTCCTTAGGCGGCCTGATAAACTCTGACACCAGAGGAAAAAACATTTTGGTCACGTTCCCATCCGTTGTAAAATTACGTTTTGTTGTTATTCCACAGGAATCGTACAATTTTCCAGGATAAAAAGTATCCTATGTCCTATTCCAGGACCTAAAGTACCTACATACCAAATTTTATCAAAATCCGTTCAGCCATTATGGAGCTGAGTTTGGTCATGTTCCCAGCCGTTGCTGAATTACGTTTTGTTGTTATTCCACAGGACCCGTACAATTTTCCGGGATAAAAAGTATTCTATGTCCTATTCCAGGAACTAAAGTACCTACATTCCAAATTTAATCAAAATCCGTTCAGCCGTTATGGAGCTGAGTGGTAACAAGCATACACACATACACACACAGACTTTCGCATTTATAGCATTAGTAGGATGTGTTGTTTTATGAAATAGGGCCCACGTCATAACAGTATGTCTGCTAGGTTTATGTGCATGCATGTGTATATGTTTTGTGTGTAGTTTGTAGGGTGGAGAGAGAAAGTGTGTGTGCATGCAAGCAAAAGAACAAGGGAGATGCACAGGAGGAAATATGGAGAGAGGTGGTGAGAGCATAAGGCCACTGATATAAAATTATGTATTAGTACCATGAAGTGAAATCACTGGTGTCTAGAATAAGAGAGGAAAGATTTCATCATAACTAAGTTATAATTTTTATATATTTACTTGTTACTCCATTATTTCCCCAATGTCTTGTGTTGGTTCTAATACCACAGTATCTTTGATCTTAGTTTTTGGGCTCCATTACATCAACTCAGTTTGAATACCTAGAATTACTGTAGAAGCTATGTGCAGCTTAATGCCCGGTTGCACCATTGAGGTTCAGCAATGATCTAGGATCAAATACCGGTTTGATTGTGGTGGTTCAGTACATATTGCTGTTGCACCTGTGCTTTCGTGCGCCGAATTAAAATCAATTTGAACCTCATCTTGAACAGTGCATTTTGGCGGTTCAGGAGGTTGACCACGGATCAAGTAAATACGAGTGCATTATTTAATAACGTCAAAGTTATATTGAAATGCAGATTTGCTTTCAAAATGGCATAAACAGTCAAGTATGCGGTATTNTATTTAATAACGTCAAAGTTATATTGAAATGCAGATTTGCTTTCAAAATGGCATAAACAGTCAAGTATGCGGTATTTAAGCTCTGTTTGGCACATAAAATTTATTTTAAGGGTTTTATAGAGGGAACAGAAAAGAATAAATGTCCGTGCTGAATATAGGTTATGTGAAGATGAAATAAACATTACCAATTCTTTGTTTTTATTTGAAAATGGCTTTAAATTTTCATGTACGTAAATTNATGTGAAGATGAAATAAACATTACCAATTCTTTGTTTTTATTTGAAAATGGCTTTAAATTTTCATGTACGTAAATGAAATGAATTTACAGATTTATAAAGTGAACAGAGAAGTTTGACGTGGTGTTCTAAATTTAGGTTTTGTGCAAGTATTTTAAGTTAATAAACACTACTGTTTCTTTGTGTTTATTTCATAGACTTGTTAAATTATCGCAATACACATTTTTCTGAATTGGAGTCAGATAATGAAGATAATGCATTGAACTGGTGGGCAAGACTTTCCTATGCCTTTTCTCTATCTTTAAAAAAAATGGTGTCCGTGTATTTATTTTTGATAACCGGAATTTTTTCTTTGATGAGATCAATAAGTAATTTTTTTTCCTTCTCGGAAAAGTTAACATGGTTATACAATGCAGCCAATTCACCTATTCAAAATAACCACTCAAAATTAAATAATCCTCTTCAGAACTATGAAATCACATATTTCTAGCCAATAAAAAGTGACCAGCAATTTTCTCACCACTGTTGCCACTTTGTGCATACCCATGAACCAGTGATCACGTGATCCGAGAACATATAAGCAGAGATCTTCGTGCAATATTTACAGCTGTGATCCTTGGGTCATTTTTGAACTACGATCGGAGGTCATAATGGTGCAACCGGGCATAAGGTGGTGGTTTTTTATTGTATAGAGCTAGTACTTGTATATGATATGTCACTGTGTGTTGTGGTAATATGAGCATTGATTACTGTTTCACATTCAACTGTTTCTGGGTTGACAAACATTGTGAATTGATGATTGTGATGTATGTGTTTGTAATGCAAGATTGAGAAGTATCAAGGTCTGCGTACCCATGAAGAGTTAAAGGNTGATGATTGTGATGTATGTGTTTGTAATGCAAGATTGAGAAGTATCAAGGTCTGCGTACCCATGAAGAGTTAAAGGAGTTTGTAGCGCTCATGATTGGCAAAGAAGAAGGTGTCGATGCTCCTGTTATAGAAGATCAGCCTGTCGTCTCGTACAGTGCTCACAACTTTGAGCATGGGATTGCCAAAGGAATCACATTCGTCAAGTTTTTTGCGCCATGGCAAGTATCATTTTGCATTTTTAAATTCTTTTCGCTAGTTANAAAGGAATCACATTCGTCAAGTTTTTTGCGCCATGGCAAGTATCATTTTGCATTTTTAAATTCTTTTCGCTAGTTCAGTTAATATTTTTACTGGCCCGGTCTTGAAATCTCAGGCTATCATGAATTAAGTAAGCATTATGTTTGGTCAATATAAGATGCAGAGAAGTAAATAAACATTTGTGTATGTTGCACATTACATGAAAGTGTCCCTAGAAACCATGACTCCTAGGTTCAGTATATCTGTTTAGTTAATGTGAAATATTATATTCCGGTTATGAACATTGATAAATATAACAGCGATTATTTGTTCAATTGGTACTCCATAATTTCCAGCACTACCTGCAGAATACTCACTGAATTTGAAGCAAATATAGAACATAGATTCTTACCAATATATATATACTAGCTGACCCGGCAAACGTTGTTTTGCCATAAAAAGTATTTCTAGTGATTATAGTATTAGAANAAAGGAATCACATTCGTCAAGTTTTTTGCGCCATGGCAAGTATCATTTTGCATTTTTAAATTCTTTTCGCTAGTTAAGTTAATATTTTTATTGGCCCGGTCTTGAAATCTCAGTCTATCATGAATTAAGTAAGCATTATGTTTGGTCAATATAAGATGCAGAGAAGGAAATAAACATTTGTGTATGTTGCACATTACATGAAAGTGTCCCTAGAAACCATGACTCGTAGGTTCAGTATATCTGTTTAGTTAATGTGAAATATTATATTCCGGTTATGAAAATTGATAAATATAACAGCGATTATTTGTTCAATTGGTACTCCATAATTTCCAGCACTACCTGCAGAATACTCACTGAATTTGAAGCAAATATAGAACATAGATTCTTACCAATATTTGAAGAATTGAAGAATTTATTTTCTGTATTGTTTAATTTTCTGTGATAGATAGGTGATAACTTGGGTTGTCAGGAAGCTCAATGTAGTGTGATCACGTGACCCGGGCTGCCTGGTGGCCGTTGTGGGTATTTGAGAAAGAGCTTTTGTATTTGTCGGGAAATATTTCCTGGATGTGGTCCAAAGACAGGTCTAGTAAGTGTAGTTCATGACGTAATTTTGGTTTATATGTTATAAGTACTCAGAGCTTAAATCAATATACATAATTATTATTATATTTGTACAAATAAACCATTAGCATACGTTCTGAGAGTTCACTTTAATTTTCACTGTCTGACCATTTCATGGTAGTTAATCTACATTATCACTTAGTCAAGTTAAACACTATGTAGTATTAATAAATGTGCTTATGTTATGAAATATCTAAGTGATTTTGGCAACAAGAAATTTAATTTTTAGTACGAAACATTTCATATTATTCAAGGGAAAGTAAATAATTATTTCATAGAATGTTTTAACATTGTTCTTTATGGAGAAACTGTCTGGACCAGGAGAATTCTGCATTATACTGTATATGCGGAAACATTATAAATGGGAACATTATAAAAATGTTTTACTGTAGTACTTGTACTACTAACCCATTATGCAATATTCCAGAATTAATCAGTAATTACTGGAACACATTTTTTTCAGCACTGTTATCAACACTGGTTACATCTGTCTAGATAGTCCGTAGCAGTTTTTAAATATCTGTATTTGACTGCACAATTTATTTCAACGTGTGTTAGTGTTCAAATAAAATTTTGTGTGTACAGGTGTGGCCACTGCAAAAGGCTGGCCCCCACTTGGGAGGAACTCGGCAAGAAGTTTCTTGGCACCGGTGTAAAGATAGTCAAGGTGGACTGCACACTCGACAACAGCAAGGAGCTGTGTGGGCAAGAGGAGGTAGGCAACACTTTTCAACACAGTAATGCTTCTCACAACAATTACTATAGTCGGTTCACGACGGGAAGAAACTTTTGAAAATCAACATTTGAAAAAACACCCTAGCCGTTAGCTACATGCATATAACATTACAAACAGCAGCGAGCGCGGATACAGTTATGCCGTAAGGTTGCCAGCACAAAGAGAGGAAATAGTTCTAAAGTTTTAACGTAATTGTTAATTTATCGCTTACAAATGGGTTTCGAAAAGACTTGTATCTTATTATGCTAATTATTAATGACGTGATGCTAACGTACTTTGATTTCAATGTTTCTTGCATACTCACAAGATCACGCTCAAGGTGAAAGTAGAGCGGCCATTTGTTTACAAACCTTCGTTCCGTGTGTTGTTGGCGAGATGTGGTCGACACACGTGCCAGAGAATTGGTGCGATTATCTTGTTTAACCAATAATAATTCATTTACTGGTTTTTTTTTTTTTTCTCTAATATCTTCTCTTTATTATTCCTCGTTGTGCCGATTTCTTTCGTTTCTGATACCTGTATAAGAGATTACTCGTAGTGCGTTCTCACGTGTTTAATATTTTTTAAATTTATTTCAGGTTTGCTTAAAATTTTATTTATTGTATTTTACGTTATATGTTGCGGTAGTTTTTGTGTGCAGTCATGAGTTCTAGCAAGGTGAATAAAAGATAAGTCACCAACGCCAACAGGACATCATTAACCTCACCGAATCGTTGTATTCCCTAATTAGGCGAGGGGAAATGAAACCCTGCAACGTCGCGGAAAGAGCGGCAGAAATGTTGAAACGCTTCAGATCCACAGTTCTAAGGTATGTTAAAATATATGTAGTATTAACCATTGCGTTTGCAAGTTGTGTGTGCTAAGGTCAATTATGTTGGCCTACGAAATGTGTTTACAAGAACATAAAGAAAATTTGTTAATAACTTGATAACATCGTCGAACGTTGTCTACGTGTCTTTTTAACGTTTTATTTGGGTAATTATTAAGTTTAGGGGGCTTTTCTGTAAAAAAAAAAAAAAATAATTTCACGGAAAATGGTATATTTCCACTCCACTAATGATGCAGAACACGAATATACGACGGGCATTAACGTCCGACTAATTTCGTAACATGTGCCCACCTAACCTAACAGAACCTATCCCCACGATGGGTGAATCACTATTTTACATTTTTAAACTAACCTAGGATTGTTGGGTTTTACACTAACCTAGGATTGTAGGGTTATATAGACTCAAATGTGAGTGTATGAATCACCTAACCAAAAGGTGGTATTACAATGTGTAATTAAAAATAAAAACTACTTTGTGTTGGAATTTGTGTACCCCTGCGAGGGATTCTTCATAAACAACCCAATATATACAGTGGAAATTTATTATAAAGACAACTGACAATGGTAAGGAAAATTGCCTCTATAGTGAGTTTGTTATAGTCAATTAATTTTATATAGGTTATGGAGAGATGGTGCATTTTAAGATTCTGAAGAAGGAGCTTGTTTTGTATTTATAAGTTACATTGCGGCATTAATTGCCATTGTTATACGTCACTAAATAGATTACAGTCGATATAACTGGAACTTCCCCTACTATTAAACATATCTGTATCACTTCACTAAACATGAGAGGACATCGTAATCGATGAAATCGCAGTCATAATCTTTTAAGAAAACAATTGTGTATTAATGCATTTCCCCAACACCACTGTTCTACAGCCATTGTCTTTTAGTTATTGTAAATTATCAGTGTCATATTTTTCACTTTCAGTGCTACATAGCCAACCTAATTTGCATAATTTAAAAAGGACCATAATTCAGTTACTGGGTCAACTACAGTTACTGATACCAAAAACATACAAGGGTTTGTTTACAAATGATGTGTGACAATGTGATATGCTCTGCCGTGTGTTAGTTTAGGTTAGTTTAATAGGTGGCAGGTATTGGTTACTATATAACCCTACAATCCTAGGTTAGTTAAAAAATGTAAAATAGTGATTCACTCATCGTGGGGTTAGGTTCTGTTAGGTTAGGTGGGCACATATTACGAAATTAGTCGGACGTTAATGCCCCTCGTATATTCGTGTTCTGCATCATTAGCAGAGTGGAAATATAAGATTTTCAATGAATTATTTTTATTTTTACAGGAAACCCTATAAACTTAATAATTACCAAAATAAAACGTTAAAAATACACGTAGACAACGTTCGACGACGTTATCAAGTTATTAACAAATTTTCTTTATGTTCTTGTAAACACATTTCGTGGGCCAACGTAATTGATCTTAACACACACAACTTGCAAACGCAATGGTTAATACTACAGATATTTTAACATACCTTAGCACTGTAGATTTGGAGAGTTTCAACATTTCTGCCACTCTTTCCGCGACGTTGCAGGGTTTCATTTCCCCTCGCCTAATTAGTGAATACAACGATTCGGTGAGGTTAATGATGTCCTGTTGGCGTTGGTGACTTCTCTTTTATTCACCTTGCTAGAACTCATGACTGCACACAAAAACTACCGCAACATACAACGTAAAATACAGTAAATAAAATTTTAAGCAAACCTGAAATAAATTTGAAAAATATTAAACACGTTAGAACGCACTATGAGTAATCTCTTATACAGATTTCAAAAGCAAAAGGAATCTGTACGAGAAGGTTAGCACAAATTAAAGTCATACGTTATGAAAAATCAAATAATAAAGAGCTGATATTAGTATAAAAAAACCGATAAATGAAATATTAGGTTAAACAAGAATCGCACAAATTCTCTACAGTACGGCCATCCGGGGGCTTATGAGAGATTGGCGTTGCCATGTTAATGTTGTTGGATGGACTCCTTGAATGTTGACACATTTCATTGCAAAGTATTGTGTCTATAATATGTAATCAAAGTGAAAGTTTTTCTCCCCCACCCAATCCCCCAGTCAAAATCAAACCTATATATACACACACACACACACACACAGAGAGAGAGAGAGAGAGAGAGAGAGAGAGAGACAGACACGCACACGAAACATCTCATTTTTAATACTCACATTTTGGGTTTATATAATGAAATGTTTTTCGTTTGCATCACATATTCTTTTGTGTGAAATCCTCAAGATTAAAAACTTTACGCTTGTGGAATATCCATTAATAATATATACATTACTTTTATGATGGGTACGTGCATGTACGAACACATGTACACACACACAGTGGAATGTAAACATTGCATGTAAACATTGCCATGTGACTGCCACATGGCAATGTTTGTTTACCCTTTGGCAGAAGGATACGAAATGGGCTTGAAAGTAGATCTTTAGCAGGGCTTCAAGAAAGTCTCTTCCAGTCATGAACCGACTATACCTGTGTCTGTTTGTCATGCTTTCTCTTCGTCACGACATTAAGGGCACTGACTACCCTGGTAACATTAGCTGGCCAGACGAAGGTAGGTGTCTTCTTCGGCGGTGTGGGTGGCAGCGGAGATACTGCACGTAGTACATGCCAGAGGAGGTTAAAGTGGAACTTGCTGAGCTGGTGGTTGACCCTCTTTGACGTGCAGCCTCTTTCTTCTAGGAGTATACCTGATTGCCAACCGGTTTGCTTTTCCTTCATACTCCACCCTGAGCTAACCCTAGCTTAGCAGCTTTGCCCTGCCCAGCCCTATAATGAGGCAAACGGTGGTGAGGGTAACCAATTAGTTTGATGGGGGTGGCCAGTAAGGTGTAGACATAGCCTGATGGAATGAGGGATGCAGAGTTCAGGTGAGGTGGAGGGCGCCTGTACTACTGGTCTTCAACCCAGAGACTTGGCGCATGGAACGTTACGGTCTGACCCAGGTGTCACGAAGAGCAGGACTCAGTTGGGAGTTAGGCTATCATTTCCAAGCAAGAAATCTGTAGCGCGGAATGTCGCGATCTGACCCAGGTGTCACGAAGAGCAGGACTCAGTTGGGAGTTGGGCTATCATTTCCAAGCAAGAAAACTGTAGCGTGGAATGTCGCGATCTGACCCAGGTGTCACGAAGAGCAGGACTCAGTTGGGAGTTGGGCTATCATTTCCAAGCAAGAAACCTGTAGCGTGGAATGTCGCGATCTGACCCAGGTGTCACGAAGAGCAGGACTCAGTTGGGAGTTAGGCTATCATTTCCAAGCAAGAAAACTGTAGCGCGGAATGTCGCGATCTGACCCAGGTGTCACGAAGAGCAGGACTCAGTTGGGAGTTGGGCGGTCATTTCCAAGCAAGAAAACTGTAGCGTGGAATGTCGCGATCTGACCCAGGTGTCACGAAGAGCAGGACTCAGTTGGGAGTTGGCCATCATTTCCAAGCAAGAAAACTGTAGCGTGGAATGTCGCGATCTGACCCAGGTGTCACGAAGAGCAGGACTCAGTTGGGAGTTAGGCTATCATTTCCAAGCAAGAAAACTGTAGCGTGGAATGTCGCGATCTGACCCAGGTGTCACGAAGAGCAGGACTCAGTTGGGAGTTAGGCTATCATTTCCAAGCAAGAAAACTGTAGCGCGGAATGTCGCGACCTGACCCAGGTACTTACTGGATGGTCTGTAGTCCAAGAGATAACTGCTCTAATGAGGACCAGGAAGGCAAGCTTCCTAAACTGCACTTCGAGACAACTATTAATAGGGGAGAAAAGAAGCAAGGCGTCAGGTCGTGGCTAACCCCAGAAGAGTCTTACTAGGACAGGTGATGAACCGGAAAGAGAAAAGACAAGGTGTAGGAATACAGAGTACTGGAGAGACAACTCGACTAAGTCCGATTTATGCCTGTTTTATTGATTGCCCAATTAAAGCACACATAAACCAATCTGTTCCCTGACTGAGGCCTGAAGGGCCGGTCCTACATTGCCAACTGGTATTGTTACCTATGTCTTGGAAGATGCGACAGCGCAGGAGGTGAGGGCAACCCCAATACTGCAGTACTCGCACTCATGATAGCTGAGAGTAAGCTACAAGGTAGCTAGAAGTACGGGGGCTTTGGTATGCTGACGGGCAGCTCGGAAGTGTCGTGCAGAGCAGAGCAGAGCAGAGCAGAGCTTTCAACCGAACAGCGTAAGACTGTTGCATTTTGAAAAAGTCTGTAGTTCTCCGGGCAGCGTGATGTTCTGCAAAGACGAGACGTGAAGTCTGGTGGTTTTTGGGCAGCGTAACACCGGGCAAGTGGACAGGCACAAGACAGCCTCGAACTGAGGACTGCGGGTCCTATTTATACTCGGCTCACAGGGCCAGCGCTGGGTTTTCAGGGTGTTGAAAGAGAGACTCGAAGGAGAGAAGAGAGTAACTGAGAGCGACGGATACTTCTCCTCACGTGCCAGGCGCTGGAGGGGTAAGCGCCGACGTGATGCGAAGNCAGCGTGATGTTCTGCAAAGACGAGACGTGAAGTCTGGTGGTTTTTGGGCAGCGTAACACCGGGCAAGTGGACAGACACAAGACAGCCTCGAACTGAGGACTGCGGGTCCTATTTATACTCGGCTCACAGGGCCAGCGCGGGGTTTTCAGGGTGTTGAAAGAGAGACTCGAAGGAGAGAAGAGAGTAACTGAGAGCGACGGATACTTCTCCTCATGTGCCAGGCGCTGGAGGGGTAAGCGCCGACGTGATGCGAAGCGGGTTGCAGTGCTGCTGGCGGTAATGGCTTGGCAAACCACCCTGGTTTGGAGGCGCCCTGTGACGTGTACCGCATAACGACTATTCTTAGGAGGGGGTCGCGTCTGTGGTGAGGCTAGATGAGTGAATGGCATCGCTCTTGGCGCGTCAATACTTCATGCTGATTTGTATTTTGGAGCTCATCTTATTTTAGAAAAAATATGGCATCTTTGTATTTATTTTCCTTTTCTGAAATTATCAACAGCCATCTACTTTATCGTGCTTAAAGGCAGTGCAGTAGGTGAAGAGAGTGGAAAGTGGAGTATGGTAAAGGAAGATGGATGGTGGAAACAGGTCGATGGTGACATTGTATATATTCAGCAGACCATCCAGCAGGTTGGAAGCAGTTGGAAAACGTAATTTACACTAGAATGACCTACATCAATTTGTAAGTCCCGTTGTATTTATGTTTGTGTGGTAACCACACATGTTCCTCCTGGCCTTATGTATTCTATGTTTTACTAATCATGTGCTGAGGTTTAATGTTATTTTTTTACATAATTGCAATGAATATTATTTTGTGAAGCAAACCGTGGTTATTTCAATTTTTTTTATATTTGCCTAAGAGTTATTGGTTACGTCAGTGGGAATGTTTGCGGAGGCACCAGGTGTATATAAGTAGACCAGATTTTATGGTTCATAGTAGTGATGTGCAAGTACTCGAAATTTCGAGCACGAGCTCAAGTTCTGTCAAAACTCAATTAGAGAACGCATTAGTTTCTCAAGCTCAAGTATTTCGAGTTTTGAAAAATAAAAATTAATTAATAAAATTAATTAAGTACGAATTGCAAATTTTTGTTCCCAACAGAATATAACAATAAACAATTCCTCTGTTTTGTTTACCGTGCAAAAAAAATTTAATTTGATGACAGTGACACATCTGATGTGTACAATTGTTATTGCATGATGGAAACGGCTGCTGAACCACATAACTATTTTGTCAATAATGTTACATTGGCAATGATAAATATTTCATTGCGTTACAATAAATTGTAAAGAAAATTTTTGTGTGCGGAGTGTTTTAAACTACTTATTTCTTTCTGCGCTGTATTTAACGGCACAACATTAATGTAAACAAGCATGGCCACCACTGAATCCTTCTCTGAAGCCATGCTAAAGTTCTACTTCCATTTCCTCCACCTCATGCAAACAAAGCTTAACAGAGTCAAGGAAATTAGACCAAAGGGACAATGCACACCGCATTTATGTGCACTCAGTGTAATAATGCTTTGCATAAGAACTATTTCTTACTAGAGATTTACCAACACGCCTATTTTCTCCATTTTTATTCATATTAATTATAAATGGAATATTATAACTTATAGGTAATATATAAATTAAAATTCAGTTTAACCAAAAATAAGGTATTTTTTTTAGCATTAGCACAAATATAAAATGCTTGTGATTATAACATATTTAAGAAATAACTAAGTGTCATACATGGGGTCATTTTTCAAAGGCTTAATTTAAAAGTATGAATAACGTGTAAATAGACTATGTAAGGGACATGCATTATACCAGTGTACACAGGTACACATTTACGGTACAATCTCAATTTTAACTCGCAAATTTATACTGAACTCGACTTGACTCTACTCGTTTTTCATACAGCTTGACTACTCGTCTCAAAGCTGTAAAAATCAAACTCGTCCATCACTATGTACAATGTCTCTAACCTCTTGCCTTTGTCCATTTTGCCAAACAAAACACATGCTTTTGATCTTTATCACTTCCGTCATCAGGTCGAGAGGTCTTAGTTACTTCCATGCTCCTTGGAAAAATCTTGCATGCTCTCGAGAGCAGAAGTAGCAGAAAGACCATACCACTATTGATCGCTGGACACTTGTGGAATGAGAGAGGAGTGGAGTAATTATCCTTCCTTCTCTTGCAAAGCTAGTTCAGTGGTTTTACTCGTGAATTTATAGTATACCTACAAAATTTCTTTGTGGATATTAATTAGTATTTTAAAGGATTATTGTGTTGCAGTATTGTGAATTCAGCGTGACATGACTACAAAGCATAAAAGAACAGTGATACAATCCAAAACAAAACATGGACACTACAGTGTCTCAAAAAATCTTCAATTTTCTATTGTTTGGCACATTTACTTAATATTTTTGTGTATCACCTTTTTCTTCAGTCCCATCCGGTTTTTCTGCCAGTTACTCTGCAGTGTGTACTTTTTCGACAATTGCATCATCAGTTAAATGTTTAAAGCCTTCTTCATGAGCATTGCAGCTGAGCTACTCACCAATATTTTCTTCACTGATGTCTTCAAAATTTACGACATTTTTCATTGGTTCTGTCGAGCTTTGTGCTTTGTTGGCTGCTTCTTAATTTTGGTGTAGAAAGTTTATTTTATGTGTGATGTGAAGTAGTAACCGCTTACATTTTTCTAAAATTATGGAGAATGTATTGTTGGTAGGAATATTTTTGATCTATATCATCCATCACTCATCAGTATTCAAAATGTGAATTTTGTATGAATAATGTGTAGGTATTTTTTCTTGGTTGCACAATGAAAAGCTATGCCCGCCAGCAACGTCCATCACATTGCCTACTGGTGGTCAGTGGTTTTCTCATGGAATTCCCGTTCTCTCCGCCCTTTCATTCCACCTTTTCCCCATTCTAGGGACTCATTTCATGGAAGAAGGGTACATACGGATGCCAACTCGAAAGCCAGTCACTCGGTGGGTGTCACCATTGCTTTTACTTGTTAGCATATATAAAATAATTTTTTTAAACTCATTCCTTACACATGTTAGGTTAGGATGGATTTAAGAACCCACACAAAAGCGATTTCGATATTTTACAATCCTGCGTATAAACAAGAGCATTTGTTGGGTACGCACTACTACCAACCAATATGTGATTTCATGCTTTAGCGTATTTCTTTTGTGACGGCGAGGTATGCATATATTATATTAGGCAAGTCTCAAGTGTTACACATTTGCAGATCCAGTCCACTATTGTTTTTGTAAATCATATAAATGAAATATAGTAAATAAAAAAAAAATTTAAATGTAAACTCTAGGGATTTTCATGAAATGACAGGATTACCATTAATTTTCATGTNAATTTATAGTATACCTACAAAATTTCTTTGTGGATATTAATTAGTATTTTAAAGGATTATTGTGTTGCAGTATTGCGAATTCAGCGTGACATGACTACAAAGCATAAAAGAACAGTGATACAATCCAAAACAAAACATGGACACTACAGTGTCTCAAAAAATCTTCAATTTTCTATTGTTTGGCACATTTACTTAATATTTTTGTGTATCACACTTTTTCTTCAGTCCCATCCGGTTTTTCTGCCAGTTACTCTGCAGTGTGTACTTTTTCCACAATTGCATCATCAGTTAAATGTTTAAAGCCTTCTTCATGAGCATTGCAGCTGAGCTACTCACCAAGATTTTCTTCACTGATGTCTTCAAAATTTACGACATTTTTCATTGGTTCTGTCGAGCTTTGTGCTTTGTTGGCTGCTTCTTAATTTTGGTGTAGAAAGTTTATTTTATGTGTGATGTGANATTTACGACATTTTTCATTGGTTCTGTCGAGCTTTGTGCTTTGTTGGCTGCTTCTTAATTTTGGTGTAGAAAGTTTATTTTATGTGTGATGTGAAGTAGTAACCGCTTACATTTTTCTAAAATTATGGAGAATGTATTGTTGGTAGGAATATTTTTGATCTATATCATCCATCACTCATCAGTATTCAAAATGTGAATTTTGTATGAATAATGTGTAGGTATTTTTTCTTGGTTGCACAATGAAAAGCTATGCCCGCCAGCAACGTCCATCACATTGCCTACTGGTGGTCAGTGGTTTTCTCATGGAATTCCCGTTCTCTCCGCCCTTTCATTCCACCTTTTCCCCATTCTAGGGACTCATTTCATGGAAGAAGGGTACATACGGATGCCAACTCGAAAGCCAGTCACTCGGTGGGTGTCACCATTGCTTTTACTTGTTAGCATATATAAAATAATTTTTTTAAACTCATTCCTTACACATGTTAGGTTAGGATGGATTTAAGAACCCACACAAAAGCGATTTCGATATTTTACAATCCTGCGTATAAACAAGAGCATTTGTTGGGTACGCACTACTACCAACCAATATGTGATTTCATGCTTTAGCGTATTTATTTTGTGACAGCGAGGTATGCATATATTATATTAGGCAAGTCTCAAGTGTTACACATTTGCAGATCCAGTCCACTATTGTTTTTGTAAATCATATAAATGAAATACAGTAAATAAAAAAAAAATTTAAATGTAAACTCTAGGGATTTTCATGAAATGACAGGATTACCATTAATTTTCATGTNAGTAAATAAAAAAAAAATTTAAATGTAAACTCTAGGGATTTTCATGAAATGACAGGATTACCATTAATTTTCATGTCATTAATCATTGCCTAGATGTCTTTTTATTTAGTGCTGCATTGTCTATTTTTGTTTTCAGCATGAAATGAAATCTCCAGGAAATGTAATAAAAGTACTCATTAAAAACGTCACTCGTTATTTTGATATACATATTTTATAAAATTGTTGCATTATTATGGAATTTTATTTGATTTAACAGAATATTCTAAAATATAGTAGCCATGTATTATATTTTCAATTCAGTGTATTTTTCTATCAAGGAGTAGTGTTAAACGTAAGTACATGATTTAAAATATGAGAAATTTTTCCGAATCAGGATTAAAACTTGAGACAATAATTCATAGTCTCATTCATGTAGACTACAATATCAATAAGAACATTTTTACTAGTAAGCAACTCTTTCGGTGTGACTCGCACACATCTATATTTTTCATAAAGTTTTTTGAAGTTGTATGGTTTGTTATATTTGATTTTTAATAAGTATAATTTTATTTTAATATACTGTAAGTGTAGATGTGCTAACTGTTGCAGGAACAGTCATTTTCAGTCCAAATTTGTCTTGGAATTGCATGTACTCTACTCTTGAAGATAGATGACATATGGAGAAGTTAATTGTATTTTTTTTAAACAGTACAACATTTGTATGTCTTACCACTACGTAAAAAATCAAACTCACGAACGTCGCAAAAAAACTGTCCAAAATTCGAGCTTATTTATTGAGTTAAAATGTCTCGTTGACATCGACATCATTCAAGACTGGGTCTATTTCTACAGCAATTTAAAAATAAAAACAAGTCATTGTCTTGCGAGGAATTCAAACCCAGAACCTTTCGTACTGCTCGACAACGTACTACCGACTACATCACGGAGGTCTACAAATCTCGTGCTTGAATTCATGCATGATCATGCATCCCCCATCTTCCTATTTTTCTGTTTTGTTAGTTTAAAAGTTATTATTCTTTGTTTCTCTAATTGCGAAGAAGTGGTGACCATTAATAAGATAGTATTTTCTTTTGTTGAATGAAACAAATTTTTCAAAATGTATCAATACACACTACTTCAGAAAACAGAAATATAACGAATATCTACATATCATACTTAACATATCTCTGATACAGTGTGACGTAACAACTGGTAAACAACCAACGATTCGTATATACTGTACGTATGTGAACCAAATTTTAAGCATGTTAAGAATTTATCAAAATTTATTTATGAATAGGTTCCCCACTCGATTAGTAGTTCACGCGGAATGGTCCTTAGTCCGTAACTGTGTTATCTGTAGCTGGCAAGATGAAGGGCCTCTCAAACTATTTCATTCGGTTACTGTTTTATTTACAGTCGAAAACATAAAGGGCCAACTCAAGTGCACACCAGTGATGTCGAGCAGACAGAAAGGTCAGAACTTAGTTATTTGTTCACATTTAGATGAATTATCTGCATTGTTAAACCATGTTTGTCAATGGTTTTTAAACNGAATTATCTGCATTGTTAAACCATGTTTGTCAATGGTTTTTAAACATGTATTTTGTTTATCGTGAATATACTATATATATGCACAGCTTATTTAGTTTTATTTCAGACGTTTTTTTTACTCCTTAGCGAAACTTATTTGCTCAAATATATATGTCGTGTAGTAAATCTCGATCAAGAATTAATTATATTCTTTGCGTATTACTGTGAAATTCATTGACGCACAAAATTTCTCTACAACGCGATGTGTTGGAATGGAAACTGAGAAGTGAAGTGCGACCGGCAACAGCGCCACATCTCCAGCAGTCGCGCTGGAGAAGAATGCCATGCACTCTGTTGAGGGATCAGAAACCATGGGCCGGCGCTCAGCCTAGAAAAGTCTTGTGTTTAAATTGTTTTCTATTAAGATACTATTCACACGCAGTGTTTAAGAGTTGCGTACTCAAGATTTGGAATTTTCCTACATAACTGATATGAAGAAATTATATCATCAAAACAAAAACTATTTCAAAACACTTTTTTTCTTAAGCACTTTTTCCATAGTTTCAAGATTTCATTTTATTTAAAGGTCATTCACTAAATATATGTCAAATTTAAATTATCAGTCAAATAGACAGAACACTCCGGAGAGTAAAATGAGCTGTTGCTGAATATTCTCGCATGTATACTTCACATGGTGAAGTTAAAGTAGTGCGTGCCTTATTATTCTTAACATTGGTTGTGTTAATCATGTTTTGCATCGAAACTATGGCACATATATAGTTACATTGTTATTCAGAATAATTGCAATGCTTCCAAATTGTATGTAAAATAGGTTACATGCATAGATATGTTAAAAGTACTAAGTAACTTCAAACCAAACTCTGACAAAAATTTTAGAAAATGGTGAATCCACCTTTACCGGGTATAACGTACATCAGAAAACACCACAGATTAGCAGGCTACTCATACTGTGGACCAAGTGCGCAAAGGCACTCCGTGCATACAAACCGTAGAGCCATATATAAGGTACACTCTGCAAGGAAGCGATTAGGCTACCCAAGTCAGCTAAGCCACTTCATCCACCGTGTGCAATTCGCTGGTTGGAGTGACAGGACTGAGGCGGCATGACTCAATGGCCTCTGGGTACTCTTACTTAGGGATTTTGTCGCCTACTCCTGCTTTGCCACAGTTGGACTTTAGAACCTAACCCCATGCCCTTCACCCAAAGAGGAGGGACGAAGTGGGCTGATAAGGAGGCAGCTACATTTCCTACAGCCTTTCAGTTAAACAATTCATCCCAGTCATCCTTCAGCTACTCCTCCCCTCTGGAACAGGCACAAGCCACCCGCAGACTGCAGAGGCCTCACGTCCCAGTCACCCCTAATAACTTAGTTGAGCCATCCCAAAAGATCTCTGGAGAACCGCACCTCATCGTCGTCTGCCTACGCCTGGGTTTACCTGTGGGCATCGCCAATGCCGTCCACCGACTGTTGATGCCTACTGCCGCAGCCAGGACCCAGTCGACCCAAGGACCAACAAGACCGGACCCGACTACCAGCACACCACCAGCCGCCCTAGGACAGTGCCCCAAGCGTCGCTACCAACTGCCCATCGTCAGTCAACCCCGGGCACGGCCAACTCCAGGCAAGCCAGCACCAGCCAACTCCTTAGCTGCCTGGAGAGGAGGGCTCTCACTTGTACTGACAACTACATACCTTGCCGATGGCCACCTGTCTGACCTTGTATACAGGGATGGCAAATTCCAAACGTGATTGCATCTAAGCTTAACCTCAGTAGTCAACAGCCGAAGTGTTACTGACCTGACACACTAAAGACCCTTAAGTACATGTCATGCATTCCTGCACCCTAACTTTCACTTGTCAATGGATAACCTATTTTTTATTATTTTTAAATGGGCAATTCTAACCAAAAATGTTGGTGATATTACGAAAGTAAATTACTTAGATATAACACTGATGAATATTTTTTTAGGTCAATGAAATTATTACGCACTAAACNTATTACGAAAGTAAATTACTTAGATATAACACTGATGAATATTTTTTTAGGTCAATGAAATTATTACGCACTAAATATTTTTGCAGTGTTTGTAAACACTCTTAACTTTTCTAGTCTTCTGTATTTGTGGTTAGGTTTGTGATAATGAGTGAGGATACTAATTAGTTATCCACTTACTTTACAAAATCAGTTAATAATGCCAAAAATAGTAACTGCTTTTTATTGTGTCCGGGAATTGCTTTTATGTATTTGATAAATTGAAGAGACACTTGCATAAACACTGCCTGCCATGCTGTATGCACAGTAGTGGAACGTGATAGTGTGGTATATAAAAAAATAGCTATACTAAAAGGAACTTTGTGTAAAAATGCATATATCTGTTGGCGGCAATTTTCAAATTGTCAAGAAAACAAAAAAGTTGTTTCTGCTACTCCCCCCTAGAAAAACTCAACAGCTCTACAATTAAAAACTTTGTGGAAACATGTGTATTAAGGTTTAAAAGCATTTTTGTTTTATCTTTTTTTATTGTTATTATTATTTTGTATAATTTGTTACAGTAATATTTAAGGGTGAACAGGCATTTTACCGTGTGTGCTGTTATTTTAATTTGACCTTAGTTTTATTATTCTTCTTTTCCACATTGGCACTATACTTTATATGTGTAGGGTAACTCTGCCTTGTGCAAATACATTAAGGGAGTCACGTGCTTAAAATACTGTGTTGAGGGTCAAGATATGGTAATTCTGTTGGATGGAACAACTGATTAAAAGGGACAGAGTATTTCTGTGTTCTAATTTAAATTTTGTTACCCACACATGAATAGAAGATGTATATGGGTGGTTTAAAATTCTTAGAAAACTCAAATGGTAGCGAGTGTTCTTAAGCAGTTTTAAATGTCTTTACAAAGTACAAGACTGATCACACAAAATTGACTGCGACTGTGACAAATATACTCTCGTCCTATTCTTATAGTAGATATATTTTTATTAGAGATTGTTTAAACGTTCAAATTTCAAACCGAACCCAAACTTTAAGGTAATATTCAGTTCGGTTCAAAATTAATTGTCATGTAAAATATTGGTTCTAGTGCAGTTCAAAAAATTTACATGAGTTCGTGTTCGGTTCAAAAATTTGCCAGAAATGAACATCATTAACGAACTTTGAAACAAACTTACTTCACCTCAAATACATTGAAAANTATTACGAAAGTAAATTACTTAGATATAACACTGATGAATATTTTTTTAGGTCAATGAAATTATTACGCACTAAACATTTTTGCAGTGTTTGTAAACACTCTTAACTTTTCTAGTCTTCTGTATTTGTGGTTAGGTTTGTGATAATGAGTTATCCACTTACTTTACAAAATCAGTTAATAATGCCAAAAATAGTAACTGCTTTTTATTGTGTCCAGGAATTGCNAGTTATCCACTTACTTTACAAAATCAGTTAATAATGCCAAAAATAGTAACTGCTTTTTATTGTGTCCAGGAATTGCTTTTATGTATTTGATAAATTGAAGAGACACTTGCATAAACACTGCCTGCCATGCTGTATGCACAGTAGTGGAACGTGATAGTGTGGTATATAAAAAAATAGCTATACTAAAAGGAACTTTGTGTAAAAATGCATATATCTGTTGGCGGCAATTTTCAAATTGTCAAGAAAACAAAAAAGTTGTTTCTGCTACTCCCCCCTAGAAAAACTCAACAGCTCTACAATTAAAAACTTTGTGGAAACATGTGTATTAAGGTTTAAAAGCATTTTTGTTTTATCTTTTTTTATTGTTATTATTATTTTGTATAATTTGTTACAGTAATATTTAAGGGTGAACAGGTATTTTACCGTGTGTGCTGTTATTTTAATTTGACCTTAGTTTTATTATTCTTCTTTTCCACATTGGCACTATACTTTATATGTGTAGGGCNTGCTGTTATTTTAATTTGACCTTAGTTTTATTATTCTTCTTTTCCACATTGGCACTATACTTTATATGTGTAGGGCAAATACATTAAGGGAGTCACGTGCTTAAAATACTGTGTTGAGGGTCAAGATATGGTAATTCTGTTGGATGGAACAACTGATTAAAAGGGACAGAGTATTTCTGTGTTCTAATTTAAATTTTGTTACCCACACATGAATAGAAGATGTATATGGGTGGTTTAAAATTCTTAGAAAACTCAAATGGTAGCGAGTGTTCTTAAGCAGTTTTAAATGTCTTTACAAAGTACAAGACTGATCACACAAAATTGACTGCGACTGTGACAAATATACTCTCGTCCTATTCTTATAGTAGATATATTTTTATTAGAGATTGTTTAAACGTTCAAATTTCAAACCGAACCCAAACTTTAAGGTAATATTCAGTTCGGTTCAAAATTAATTGTCATGTAAAATATTGGTTCTAGTTCAGTTCAAAAAATTTACATGAGTTCGTGTTCAGTTCAAAAATTTGCCAGAAATGAACATCATTAACGAACTTTGAAACAAACTTACTTCACCTCAAATACATTGAAAANGTTCAAAAATTTGCCAGAAATGAACATCATTAACGAACTTTGAAACAAACTTACTTCACCTCAAATACATTGAAAAATTAGCATGGGGGACAACACAATGAAAATTACTGAAGTCATTTGTTTTTTTCCTTTGTAGCAGTGATGACAACATTGTATCTCAAACTCTATTGTGTGTAAAACCGGGTGCTTTCCTTTAGCTTACGGTATTTTAAATTTATAAATGATTGCACACAAAATAAGTTATTTGCTCAATTTTTTGTCTCTTGGGTGCTAATTTGTAGTTTTCACATACTTCTAAAAAGACTATAAAAATACATTTCTCAGTGTTTTTTTTAATTATTGTATCAAACAAACCTTTTTTCTAATTTGAAAAAATTTGACCATTACATTTTGGAACTCTGCAGGTTGTATATATATNGTATCAAACAAACCTTTTTTCTAATTTGAAAAAATTTGACCATTACATTTTGGAACTCTGCAGGTTGTATATATATGTGTTTATTGTTTATGTTACATGTTTACCCCAAATAGAGATGGCATTTTGAATGTGGTTATACATATNTATATATATGTGTTTATTGTTTATGTTACATGTTTACCCCAAATAGAGATGGCATTTTGAATGTGGTTATACATATTTGTTTGTGTTACATGCTTGAACAAATAGGGACTGAGCTGTGAAGGTTGTATGTTATGTGTTTATTTTTTATGTTACATGTTGATCTATTAGAGATGGAATTGTTGAGGTGGTTCTTCATGTTTGTTTTTATTATATCCTTGAACAATTAAGGGCTGAATTGTGAAGGCATAATGTGTGTATTAAGGCATTTTTTTCAACTTTGGTTCGAGTCCGGTTCGTGGACAGTTTTGAAAGATTGGTTCAAGTTCGGTTTGATAAAAATATTCTAGATTGTTAAGTTCTAGTTCGGTTAGGTGCCAAAATCTGGATTCATCCCATCTCTAATTTTTATGTTTTCATGGAAATATGTATTCAACTAAATTAAAATATTTTTTGACAAAACTGCAAAATTTTAATAATTAAATCATCTCATTTTATTTACCATAAATGTGGGACCTTAATTATACTACATTTTATTAGCTGTAAATGTATTTATTACCCAGCTTGTACTGTATCTATTTTTGTATCGCACCCCTTATCCTCCCCTTAAGTAGCTTTGGTATATGAAATTGGAGTGTGAGGCAACCAATGTTGATGTTAAACTACATAAATGCAAACATTGATTTATTTTCTAATATTTATTTCTAAAGTGCTTGCTTTTCTAAGAAGGTACACCAGATAGCTATCTCAGACAGTTTCCGTATATAAAATGTATAGATTCAAGTGAGTTATAGAGAATAGTTCAGTTGTTTTTTTTTTTTTAATTTTAGGTGTAATTTTTTTGGATTTTTGTAGCTCTGAAAGAAAATTTCAGTGATGTTGAAATATNCAAACATTGATTTATTTTCTAATATTTATTTCTAAAGTGCTTGCTTTTCTAAGAAGGTACACCAGATAGCTATCTGCAACAGTTTCCGTATATAAAATGTATAGATTCAAGTGAGTTATAGAGAATAGTTCAGTTGTTTTTTTTTTAATTTTAGGTGTAATTTTTTTGGATTTTTGTAGCTCTGAAAGAAAATTTCAGTGATGTTGAAATATNTTTTTTTTTTAATTTTAGGTGTAATTTTTTTGGATTTTTGTAGCTCTGAAAGAAAATTTCAGTGATGTTGAAATATATCAGTATCCATGAAACATTTTGTAGAACTTTTATTCTTCCTTTCACTATGTGAGAATCATATCCATAGAATAGCTTGTCATGTTTTGTAGTATACAAGTTATTGCATTCACAGCTATATAGAGTTTTTCTTTGTGAGTGGCATAGTTTTCTGTGATTGTTCAGCTGTAAATTAATTGTATATTAGCAATGACATCTCACTGTTTGCAATGTTTATCGCTGCAGGTGAACGGTTTCCCTACTTTATTCCTCTACAAGGATGGCAAGAAGATGGCAGAGTACAGTGGGTCCCGCAGCCTGGAGGACTTGTACGACTTTGTGTCCATTTACAAGGATAAGGAGGTGGAGCGGGATGAGCTGTAAACAAACCTGCCTGGGAGGTCATGTTGTGATAGAAAGGCTGTGGCATACAAAATAACTGTGTATTTGAACCTTCCCTGCAACTCAATGCCACATTGGCATTCTGTTTGATAGCAACTGTTTTGTCTTGTACAGTAAGCATGTGTGGTGTGTGTGCCGATGTTTTCCCCGTTATGATTTCTTTTATCTTGAAGGAAAACATTCCATAGACTGTGGTTATCAACTTTTTATAGAAGTCTTGAATGTAATGTTTACAATACTTGCTCAATAACAGTGCACATGCGTGCTAGGTGTTTTTGTGTNTTTATAGAAGTCTTGAATGTAATGTTTACAATACTTGCTCAATAACAGTGCACATGCGTGCTAGGTGTTTTTGTGTTCTTTGCCAATATAGTGTAGTATCACGAAAAATGCATAGTCAGCACATGTTGTAATTCTTGCTTGCTCAGTGAAACCTTAAATAACATGTCCTAAGTCAAGTAAGTTTCAACAGTAAGGGTAACTCTCTGTCATAAGTACAATAACAGTTTATAGATCTATCTTGGCTTTCAAGGTTGAGCCGTGCCATTGTGGAAGTTGGATGTTTCACCTCGCATTGCAGCAGGCACAATCAGGATTGCAGTACAAGAACTGCAATCCTGATTGTGCCTGCTGCAATGCGAGGTGAAACGTCCGAGAACACTTCCATGAAAGCCAAGATAGCTCTAAAGACAATCGCCACGAAAGCTTGCAAGCATCAAGAACAGTTGATTAACATGAGTAATTTTACCCAGTACAAAACTTATTACATCATCTTCCTCAGTTTTTTGTGTGGTGAAAAAGTTTATTATTTCACAATGTATATGCATATAAAAATGTTACTTAAGGTGTCTTAGAAATTGTGTGTACTCAAGCTTATAATCTTAAGAATTTGCATGCCACTCACATGATTGCAGTTTGTGTTACTATATCATAGACCTGAAAGCACACTACTTTTTTACTGTTTTTGTAATGAAGACTATAAGTACCATATTTACTCTATTGTATGTCGCACATTTTTCTGAAGTATTTTTTAAAAGATAAGTGTGCTATTTATACTGAAGTACCATCAATTTTAGACACCAAAAAAAATTTTTTGTACAACTATACTATTTGTTTGAATAGTTACTTTTGATTTTTACTGCAGTGCCATTCATAATATATACTTTAATGAATTTAAAAATGTATCAGTTTTTAAAATAAAGTAGGTAAGTTTAAATAAATGTACATTGAATTTTGTGAATAAATGTTTTAAGGCAGCCGCCTACCTGGAGCCCTATTCTCTAACTTGAGCTTGCTTGAAGACATTCAACGTAATTGTCTTCATGATAAAGAGGGCCATAATGATGGATACTCGTAAGCATCTTTATTTCATATTCTGTAAGCCATTTCTTTATTTATATACCAACCTGAACAGTGGATATGCTGTGTATTTATTTGTTTTGTTGGAAAATCATTTCTTATGAAGGCACAATTAAACTTTGTGGGGAAATTTAATTTCCTGTGAAAGTGGTTTCAAATGTACACCAATATTTTTCCCCAGAATTTTTCCTAAAAAAATTATAGGTTGCTTAGAATTGATTAAATATGGTAACATGTTCTCAGAGTTCTGAATGATGTTATGAGAGTTAAAAGTGTGTGACCATTCATGTGACAGCACTAAGTTTTAAAAAGCAAGTTATATTCTATTAGTTGTAATGTGGAACTTTGCCAAGTAGTTAGGATCATAATAATTAATAAATGGTTAAACTTAATGGTCATTTCAATTGTTACTTCAGTCGTACATTGAAAATTACAGACCATGTCACCATGTCACTTTAATCTATATTTTTATACTGCTGGTTTTCTGCTCCTTTTTATAGTCTGTTCTACTCTCTCTTGCTTTTATTACCCTTCACTTGCAGTGGTGACTTAGGTGGAATATCAAAGATCACAAAGTTAAGTAAGCATGTACAGTAGAACCCCCATTNTTCACTTGCAGTGGTGACTTAGGTGGAATATCAAAGATCACAAAGTTAAGTAAGCATGTACAGTAGAACCCCCATTTTATGAGTGTCCATGATTCCTAAGAATACAGTCATAAGATCACTGTTGTCGCAAAATCCAAAAATAACCCTTAAAAAATTGTGTTTAAAGTGCATTTTTTTNATACAGTCATAAGATCACTGTTGTCGCAAAATCCAAAAATAACCCTTAAAAAATTGTGTTTAAAGTGCATTTTTTTGCCTAAAATTCTCATTTAATAGGCAGGTGTCTTCAGAATAAATTAATTCCAGATAAGCGTGTATTTACCCNTTTTTTGCCTAAAATTCTCATTTAATAGGCAGGTGTCTTCAGAATAAATTAATTCCAGATAAGCGTGTATTTACCCTTCCCTTGTCATCAGAAAAGTTAAAAACATTGAGTGGCACAAAGTTTTATTGAGCATAATACGTCCATATTTTATTACCTCTGACATAAAAATTAAATTATATATGAATTTAATTAAAAATGTAAATTACTTAATATATATGTTTATATAATTTTAATATGCAGACTTTTTAGAGTAAAATTATTGCAGAAGTATTAATACCGGTACGTCTCATCGACAAAATAAAGCTTGAGCGCTACATATTATTTAGTGCGCGGTAAATAGTTTCACAAGCACGGCGTACTGTAATTTTCAGGGTGTGTTAATCCATTTTCAGTATCTTATTGTGTGAAAACAAAAGGAGTTATTCATTAGATATTATTTTTATTCAATGCTACATTAATTTGATGCAATATATTTCATTCGCGAGTTGTTTTGAGCATGTATGAAATGAAAAAAATTGCTTATAAAGGGACATGATGAATATATATTTGCACTACAGTAGCAGAATAGGCGACAGTGCTGTCATTTGTTTGCCAGTGTGTGCGACCAGCTTTGGAAGTCACGGCCCCATGAAATTACTNCTTTGGAAGTCACGGCCCCATGGAATTACTCATTTTCATGTGCAAAATACCAATATACAAACAAATTCATTAAGTTTTATGTTTTCTGCGAGCTCTGTATATATTTTTAACATGTGCAGTGTTTCTGTTTGCTAATAATTTCGATTCACTATGTAATCACCAAGCCTTTGTGAGGCCGGCTTGCCATTTTGTGTTTCGTACATGCCCTCCCATCCCAGCTAGAAGGGAGAGTAAATGTTATTTATTTATTAAAACCACGCATAGTTTTGCAATGGAATCATTTTTGCGGCAAATAATATTTATGTTAACGTGATACATTGTCTTCCAGGCACGCTCGGGACTGCAGTTAATTTATAAATAGCCTTGTGTGTACAAATTGTAAACTACCCAATCTCGCCTTTTTGATTAGATGAAGCCACTTTTAATCAAGAAATACTTTATTATTATAAATGAAAATGTGATAACAAATTGCCCGAATTCCTAATGCTTCCAGTGTTACATGCTGTAATGTCCAAACTGCTACTGCATAAGAACCACAATTAACATTTTATTAAAGACTCNTGCTTCCAGTGTTACATGCTGTAATGTCCAAACTGCTACTGCATAAGAACCACAATTAACATTTTATTAAAGACTCTAAACCAAATTCGCTAATTATAACAAACGATGCTCCGCAGTTTTGTCATGCACGTGTGTCTAGTTGTAGGTACATTCAGCGAAATGGATGTGAGAGTTGCAAATGCAAGTTCAGTCTTTTGATTAGAATAAAATNTACTTCCAGTGTTACATGCTGTAATGTCCAAACTGCTACTGCATAAGAACCACAATTAACATTTTATTAAAGACTTTAAACCAAATTCGCTAATTATAACAAACGATGCTCCGCAGTTTTGTCATGCACGTGTCTCTAGTTGTAGGTACATTCAGCGAAATGGATGTGAGAGTTGCAAATGCAAGTTCAGTCTTTTGATTAGAATAAAATTTCAAGTGTTTGTGATATTAAATTTCAATATGAATGTAAATTACATAAAATTTTTAGTAATATTATGAACATATTTCACTTGCAAATCAATCTAAGACTATAATATATCACTTGAATTATTGCACATAGGCAGAGAAGTGGACTCAAATGCTTTCTAACACAGTCGTTTATTATACACACGGTTACACTTGACGACNGCACATAGGCAGAGAAGTGGACTCAAATGCTTTCTAACACAGTCGTTTATTATACACACGGTTACACTTGACGACACATCGCCACAGATGCTTGCGAAACAACAGAGCATGCGACTACCGAGCGTAGGCCATTTTTGAAACATGAATGTCCATAGAGGTAGCAATCCAACACTCCTCCTCAATTTAAATATATATAATTAAATTGTTANTAACACAGTCGTTTATTATACACACGGTTACACTTGACGACACATCGCTACAGATGCTTGCGAAACAACAGAGCATGCGACTACCGAGCGTAGGCCATTTTGAAACATGAATGTCCATAGAGGTAGCAATCCAACACTCCTCAATTTAAATATATATAATTAAATTGTTAAACTTAATAAATACATTTCACAATACAGTGGAACCCTCTTATAAGGTTCTTCAGGGGTCCACAAGAAAGTGACACTATAAGCAGGAAAACCTTATAAGAGGGAAACACAAAAATTCAAGAATCTGGACACCAAAAGATATAAAATTATGCACCGTAATAAACACACAACTTTACATAATGAACAAAACAAATATTTCTTTTAAATACATAATCTTTTAAGAAATTTT
>NQII01000033.1:689457-729747 GCA_002778355.1 Clitarchus hookeri
TAAAAAAAAACCGTTAACCGTCACTGTTTCTGTATTGTCGCACCACTCGAATTACTGGGCCCATAACCACTTGAATTATTGCACATAGGCAGAGAAGTGGACTCAAATGCTTTCTAACACAGTCGTTTATTATACACACGGTTACACTTGACGACACATCGCTACAGATGCTTGCGAAACAACAGAGCAGGCGACTACCGAGCGTAGGCCATTTTGAAACATGAATGTCCATAGAGGTAGCAATCCAACAATATCAAATTGTCCATGAGCATTATGATGTATTATTTCTGTTTGTTGTGCAAGAAAGGTGCAACTTTTCAAACAATGTTTTCAAGTCACTAGACTATGGATCTTAATCAACTTATGTCCATTTCAGTAGTAAGAAATTCTATAGCAAAATCAGTACGTAATTTTCTCATTATCTATGCATGAGCAGCTTTGCAGCATATTTTCATGTAAGTCCATCATTACAGACTAAACATGTTTTGACAATCAGGTGGAAACCACGTGGGGTGGAAGAATATGTAGTCTGTTTACGTGTTACTACTTCTACACAATCTGTAAAAAAAAATGGAATTTGTATATGAAGTAGACTTTATCACTATTGCTATGTAGGCAGTATTTAGCAAGTTATGCACAGATGGGGTGTGCGGAGAGGATAGAGGACAGTGAGAGTCACCGCTTCTATTCACGTGTTATGCATCGTGGTGCACGCTGTCTTAACGTACCAGCCGTGCACTCCAGGCGTCATTCAGCCAAAATTTTCAAAGGTTTTTTTTCATACAGCTGGGACACAACTTATATTATGTTATTGCTGCAAGCTAACGACTGTGTGTATATATGTATATATATCTGTAGAGTTGCTGTATTCATTATATCCATGATAATAAAATAGGGGTTTTTTTGTATGTACTAGTACAGGAATTGGAAATTAATTAATTAATAAATAAAGAAGTGTTCCTAATATTCTAAGAGTGAATTTTAACTTGTCACAAAATGTATGTACACTCTTTTAATATCAAATAATTTTCATAGACTGTAGTGAATCTTAAATAGAACACAGTTTTATTAATTGTATTTCTAGAATTTAAATATGTTTTAGAATCTCACCTGTCCAGCCAAAATTTGCAATAAAAATTATGAAGAAATACGTGTATGCTAAAATATTTTTAAGTTTAATGCCCACCTTGTTCTGTTAACATTGAAATTAATGTAAATTTACTGTTAAATTCAATATTACATACAGAAATTGAAATTTCAGTTTACTTTGGGTTACCGTAGTTGCTAGAGTATAAGAAAAGGATATTTACAATTATTTATCTTATACGGCCCTACAAAAAATTTCATGATCCTAAAGTACTTGAAAAGTTGAAAATATCATAAGTGTGCACAACCAATATCAATCATCAATCAATCAAACTGTAAACAAATGACAATGCCTGCCATGTTGTGAACATTACAAAACAGTTGTGCTTCAGTTCGACAATCTTGTGCAGAGGAACAAGTCGTAATAGTATTTTTTTTTTATGTAAAATAGGTTTTCATATAAACGTTAATTTTTAAAACTCTAAATAAGTGGTTTTAGGTTTGCTTTAAGATTACAGATAATTGTGTTATTTTTACTATTGGCTACTGAACAGAAAATTGTATTGTGTTTAATTTGCGATAAAGCACCTGTTTATTAAGTTGAAAGGTTTTTGTCCGTTACAGCATTAATAAGAATAATTTTATTTCATTTTTGCTGGTAAATAATATAATACACTCATCCAGACAATTAACAAATATTAAAATGCAACACACTACACGTTTTTATGCTAATTTTCACAGTAATCAGTGTTAATATCTGCAGTTCTTAGGAATAAATTTTACAGAAACATGCTTACCTTTTAAATTTTTTTTTTCATGAATTAAGAGCTATTCTGATTCACAAATTTATGCTCATGTGCCAGATCATTGATGTGCTGATTGTGTAATGCAGACATTGATTTGCTACTGACGTGTGAAAAAGCATTTTGCCTAAACAGTAGAACCTTACTAAAATTACCTCTCACTGTTTCCATAAATAAGGTCGTTATGACNCCACTTGAATTATTGCACATAGGCAGAGAAGTGGACTCAAATGCTTTCTAACACAGTCGTTTATTATACACACGGACACATCGCTACAGATGCTTGCGAAACAACAGAGCAGGCGACTACCGAGCGTAGGCCATTTTGAAACATGAATGTCCATAGAGGTAGCAATCCAACAATATCAAATTGTCCATGAGCATTATGATGTATTATTTCTGTTTGTTGTGCAAGAAAGGTGCAACTTTTCAAACAATGTTTTCAAGTCACTAGACTATGGATCTTAATCAACTTATGTCCATTTCAGTAGTAAGAAATTCTATAGCAAAATCAGTACGTAATTTTCTCATTATCTATGCATGAGCAGCTTTGCAGCATATTTTCATGTAAGTCCATCATTACAGACTAAACATGTTTTGACAATCAGGTGGAAACCACGTGGGGTGGAAGAATATGTAGTCTGTTTACGTGTTACTACTTCTACACAATCTGTAAAAAAAAATGGAATTTGTATATGAAGTAGACTTTATCACTATTGCTATGTAGGCAGTATTTAGCAAGTTATGCACAGATGGGGTGTGCGGAGAGGATAGAGGACAGTGAGAGTCACCGCTTCTATTCACGTGTTATGCATCGTGGTGCACGCTGTCTTAACGTACCAGCCGTGCACTCCAGGCGTCATTCAGCCAAAATTTTCAAAGGTTTTTTTTCATACAGCTGGGACACAACTTATATTATGTTATTGCTGCAAGCTAACGACTGTGTGTATATATGTATATATCTCTGTAGAGTTGCTGTATTCGTTATATCCATGCTAATAAAATAGGGGTTTTTTGTATGTACTAGTACAGGAATTGGAAATTAATAAATAAATAAATAAAGAAGTGTTCCTAATATTCTAAGAGTGAATTTTAACTTGTCACAAAATGTATGTACACTCTTTTAATATCAAATAATTTTCAATCTTAAATAGAACACAGTTTTATTAATTGTATTTCTAGAATTTAAATATGTTTTAGAATCTCACCTGTCCAGCCAAAATTTGCAATAAAAATTATGAAGAAATACGTGTATGCTAAAATATTTTTAAGTTTAATGCCCACCTTGTTCTGTTAACAGTGAAATTAATGTAAATTTACTGTTAAATTCAATATTACATACAGAAATTAAAATTTCAGTTTACTTTGGGTTACCGTAGTTGCTGGAGTATAAGAAAAGGATATTTACAATTATTTATCTTATACGGCCCTACAAAAAATTTCATGATCCTAAAGTACTTGAAAAGTTGAAAATATCATAAGTGTGCACAACCAATATCAATCATCAATCAATCAAACTGTAAACAAATGACAATGCCTGCCATGTTGTGAACATTACAAAACAGTTGTGCTTCAGTTCGACAATCTTGTGCAGAGGAACAAGTCGTAATAGTATTTTTTTTTTATGTAAAATAGGTTTTCATATAAACGTTAATTTTTAAAACTCTAAATAAGTGGTTTTAGGTTTGCTTTAAGATTACAGATAATTGTGTTATTTTTACTATTGGCTACTGAACAGAAAATTGTATTGTGTTTAATTTGCGATAAAGCACCTGTTTATTAAGTTGAAAGGTTTTTGTCCGTTACAGCATTAATAAGAATAATTTTATTTCATTTTTGCTGGTAAATAATATAATACACTCATCCAGACAATTAACAAATATTAAAATGCAACACACTACACGTTTTTATGCTAATTTTCACAGTAATCAGTGTTAATATCTGCAGTTCTTAGGAATAAATTTTACAGAAACATGCTTACCTTTTAAATTTCTTTTTTCATGAATTAAGAGCTATTCTGATTCACAAATTTATGCTCATGTGCCAGATCATTGATGTGCTGATTGTGTAATGCAGACATTGATTTGCTACTGACGTGTCAAAAAGCATTTTGCCTAAACAGTAGAACCTTACTAAAATTACCTCTCACTGTTTCCATAAATAAGGTCGTTATGACNAAAAAGCATTTTGCCTAAACAGTAGAACCTTACTAAAATTACCTCTCACTGTTTCCATAAATAAGGTCGTTATGACAGGTTCGTCGCTCTAGATACACTGGAAAATTTTGGACCGATTTTGCCAGGTCTCCAACCCCTTTACATTAAAATTTGCAATTTTTTGCATGAAGTCTATATTTAATCGTCTCTAGCACAAAAAAAACACTTTATTTAAATTAAAGATAAATTTATTTTAATAGACAGGCATCTTCCAAAGAAAAGATACCCACAAGAGGCTTACACTTAGCCTCCCCTTTTCACCCAAAATATCGAAAACATACAGCGTTGCAAGGTTTTACCAAACATTGTTTCTAGTGCACAAATGACATGTTTTTTTAACTACGCAAATATAAATTTATTGTAATAGACACATGAAAAAAACCATATCAGAGAAGTGTATACTAGCCTCCTCTTGTCTTCCAAAATGTTAAAAATATTGAGTGCTGCAAGGATTTACCAGCTTTCTAAGCCCATGTTCAATAATCTCTGGTATAAAATAATGGACATGATTTTCTCATGGAGTAATAAATTATTTAATTCAAGTCCAATGTCTTCAGAATAAAAATGATACCACAGAAGGGTGTCTGCAACCTCCCATGTCACCAAACAATTACAAAAACATTAATACTGCAGAGATGGAATATTTTTTGGCAAGCAAAAATTCCATTTTTTATGGCCTCTTGTGGAAAATTTTGAGGTGATTTAAACAAAACAACAATTTATGTTAATAAACAGAGGTCTTCTAAATAAAGATAAACAATTAAAAAGGTATCTGCAACCTCCTTTGTAATCAAAAACCTTAACATTGGACACGGCCTACGTTTTTTTGACCGAAAATGTAATGTTTGGTGGCCTCTTGCAAATAAATCTTAAAATACAGGCAGTCCTCTACTTTCGGACATAATGTGTTCTTAATTTTACGTATGAAAGTTGAACCTTTATGTTACTCTCTGTCTTNCAGTCCTCTACTTTCGGACATAATGTGTTCTTAATTTTACGTATGAAAGTTGAACCTTTATGTTACTCTCTGTCTTGTGTAACTTTGCAAGATTTTGACAGTTCAACGAAAGTAGCGCCAGTGTTTACTTTTCTTCTATGTATTCTTTCACCATCAGCTGGTGCGTCAAATAGCAGCTGTTTATTAATTTTATTAACATGCTGTCAGCTAATCCACTTTCCATTGTAATGCTAAACAAATTTTAAGGTATTTATACTCTCACATCTGTCTTTAAAAAAATGTGTATGGTTTAAAAGTAAAAATGAAATATTTGTTACCTATTTTTATTTATTACAGACAACGAATGTGGGTTAACATTTGCANGGTTTAAAAGTAAAAATGAAATATTTGTTACCTATTTTTATTTATTACAGACAACGAATGTGGGTTAACATTTGCAATACGGTAATTGTAGTTCTTATCACACTTTGGATGTTACAGCTAATATGTTAAGACTGGAAATAACAGTAATTCGGGAAACTTGCTTGACAACGCACTTTTCATTCGCCAACAAACAACTTACCAACGACTTTTGCAAAGCAGTTATTCTGCTATTACTGATACTAAACAGCTTGAGTTAGAAATATGTGGCGTGGAATAACGTAAGAATTGCCTCAAAACTACCCACACGCATCCCATTTTCTTTGTTTTATTAATACAGAATAGTAACAACACAAAAAAAAAACAAAAATATTGGTTTGCGGGAGGAGAACTTTGCATGTAATGGACGTTAGTGTAGCAAAAACAATTACCAGCCCATTATAAATGACTAGAAATCAAAATTGCTATACACGGAAATACAAATGATACTTAAAAATTATACAGAGCTCGCGGTCAAACAAAACCATCAATATTTGTTCGTAAATTTGTTATTTTAAACAATAAAATTATATTTTGTTTGTAATGTGGCACGCGCACAGTTATACCCGTCTTTATAATATTGTAGCCACACAGTTAGGCCGCCATATTTGTTATGCAGCACGTCAAAGTATTGACGTCTGGAAGTTGCCACTCTTCTAGCTGAGAGGTAGTAACACNGCCATATTTGTTATGCAGCACGTCAAAGTATTGACGTCTGGAAGTTGCCACTCTTCTAGCTGAGAGGTAGTAACATGAGACTCTTTAAAAAGGACGCCAATTAAATGTTAAATAAAGTCAAGTTCCGGTTTATGTGTTCTTTACTTTAATTTNGCCATATTTGTTATGCAGCACGTCAAAGTATTGACGTCTGGAAGTTGCCACTCTTCTAGCTGAGAGGTAGTAACACGAGACTCTTTAAAAAGGACGCCAATTAAATCAATTTATTTCAGTTCAAGGCCAAATACACAAGAAATCTTTAATTTATTAACCAAGATGCAACAGTTCACATAGTATTCACGTATGCCGAGTGCGAACAGGTTTCACAGATTCACAGATAAACGAGAGAGCAGCGCCAAAGTTGTCGTTGATCAACTATCTTATAAAAGTTGCCCGAAGAAAAAACAAATGCAGCGACCTCCCACACTGGCGAAGAAATAATCTAGCAAGTTCAAGTTTGCCGGTGTGGGAGTTAAGCGCCACGCCCGACGCGGCCTAGGCGAGCACTGAATGACAACTGACTTCAATGGCAACAGGCACACATGTTATTGTCGCTGCCCATCACCCCCCCTCTACACAGATAAGGACCTTGCGTGGGCTGCCACGCATGCTCTCCACACTGCGTAGCCTGCTTAACTGTGCCGTCAAGATAAAGATAAACGAACTTGTCGGGCAAAACTGTCGATGCAGTGTGAAAAAAGTTAATCTAATGTTGAATCATAACAAAACNAGATAAACGAACTTGTCGGGCAAAACTGTCGATGCAGTGTGAAAAAAGTTAATCTAATGTTGAATCATAACAAAAACTAAAAATTTTAAAATGGCAACCGGATGCCTGATAAACGTTAAATGGCAAACGTATGCCCAATAAACAAACTATCACGGTAAACGAACCACCACAGATTTAATTTTGAATCCCTATAAAAAAAATACGAAGCTTGGCAAAGCGAAAGAAAATAAAACACGNGAACCACCACAGATTTAATTTTGAATCCCTATAAAAAAAATACGAAGCTTGGCAAAGCGAAAGAAAATAAAACACGTGCCCCGAAAAGTAATAATACTGCGTCATTACATGTTTCTGACTGGTTGTAGTTCAGGATCTGGCTGACAGGTCGTGTGGTAGGGCTTGTGAGCCGAGCTTTTACCTCAACAGGTAGCAGCACGTTGACCTGCCTCTTGATTCAGTCTTTGTAAAAGTTCACTTTTCTCCTTTTACTGGCTCAAAACGACAAAAGTTTGAAATATATTTTGTCAAATTATTTTTTAAAATTATTAAACTATACCCTCCGATATTTTTTGTAGGCTTTTGGAATTAATATCAAGCATGTATGGAAGGTGTGGAGAGTGGGGGTACGACATAAAAAGAACTNGTAGGCTTTTGGAATTAATATCAAGCATGTATGGAAGGTGTGGAGAGTGGGGGTACGACATAAAAAGAACTTCCATTGTTTGAAGTTGCATTTCATTAAAAATATTTAAATACAAAACGTTTTAATGTCTGTTTCATTTTGAACTCATAAATAACTACTTTAGCATGAAGTTTAGTATGCAACACTAATAACAGCTGGTTTGTGTACACTTAAAATAAAATGTATTAATTCATCTAGGAACTCTTTTTCTTATCCAAGTATTTTCTGCTTGTTTGATGTGCATCGGCAGTGCAGTCAGAATAGCCAACGTAATATTAATTTTCATTCGTTCATACATCAGCTGATACAGGATTTTGTAAATGGCAGGTTGTTTGTTATGTATACGTCAAATTGCCACTCACAGACTCAAAATCTCGCCAACTTATATGAGAGAATAATGTGATAAATGATGTTCTGTTCCTAGATGCCTAAAAAAACTTAACTAAACAAAAAAAAAACTATATATTTACACACTAGGAAACAAGATTGTGGATAAAAGCTATTTAGAAGTATTCAAATATATAGCCAACAGTTAAAATAATTTAAAAGACACTTTTTACCCACACAAACATTTGACTAATTACGGTAGGTATATACATACATACTTACTTCCATACATACGCATGCATACATTTCATACATTTGGAATGGTACGTAGCCTTTTTAACAATCGCTGGGACCTAGTTTAGATGAGTTATCGCTTTACAGAAAAAGTTATTGGGCGACATTTGAACATCCCCCTTCTTCTGTTCATACAATTTTATGTAGCACATTGTAGCTGCTCCGACAGCTTGCCGGACTGGAGAGTTTCTCTCTTCATCTGGATCATTTCCNATTTTATGTAGCACATTGTAGCTGCTCCGACAGCTTGCCGGACTGGAGAGTTTCTCTCTTCATCTGGATCATTTCCTTCAATGATGTTTAAAAAGTTTTCAAGATTTTTTTAAAGCATCGTTAATTTTTTTTCCCTGTAAGGATTTTTGTTGGTGGTTCCGGACAGTCATCATTTTGAGCAGCTGTGGATGCTGATGAATTTTCATCTTGAATAGCAAGTAGATCTTCATTTGTCAATGGCTCTGAATGTGAGGCCATCAGATCATCATCATCTTCAAAAGCAACCTCCAGATACAGCTGATGCATAAATTTAACAATTTTTTCTGTTGCGCTTTCTGGGGTTTCCTCGAAACCTTTGAAATTTGGCACCAGATAAGGACACAACTTATTCCAGCAATCACTCATTGTAGATAGCTTATTTTCTTTCCAAGAGAGAAATATTGGTGACGGCATTAAAGACATTGTAGTTTTTCCAGAATTCTTGAATGCCAAATTCTTTTGCTTACAATAATCTTTCACTTCAGGAACAAAATGATTCACAAACCAGTCCTTAAATAATGCTGAAGTAACCCAAGCTTTTGAGTTTGATTTCCATATGACCACTCATGTGGAAATCAAACTCAAAAGCTGGGGTTACTTTAGAGTTTCCTTTCAAAGCCCTGAGATTCTCACAGTGGTACACTAACAGAGGTTTTAGTTTACAATCTCCTTCAGCATTACCACCAATTAGAAGTGTCAGTCTGTCTTTAGATGCCTTGTGTCCATGTGTAACAGCCTCTTCTTTTGCCAGGTAAGTTCTTGAAGGAATATTTTTCCAGAATAAGCCTGTCTCATCAACATTAACATTTGGTGAGATGAGTAATTTCCCTCATTAACAATGTTCTCAAATATTTTAGTAAAATTTTCGGCAGTTTCAGTATCTGCACTTGCAAATTCCCCTGTAAGTTTTATGTTGTGCAGGCCTGTGCTGACTTAAACTTGTCAAACCATCCTTTGCTCACTTTAAACTCTGGAGCATTAGCAGCTGACTCACCAAGCTGTTTTTTGCAATCTTCATACAAACTGAGAGCTTTGCCTTGAATTTTGCAAGGGTGATAGATATATTTTTTCTGGTGTTGATCTTCTAACCACACTTTTAAAAACTGTTCCATCTCTTCCATCGCTGCATTCCACCGTTTTGAAATTATTTTAAAAGAAAGATTTCCTGAATTTATAACAAAGTCCCTTACATTGTCTTTACTTTTCACAATGGAACACACAGTCGATCGGCTCAGGTTGAAAGACCGTTCTATAGCTGCAATTGATTTGCCACTTTCCGATTGCATGATAATTTCTAATTTCATTTGTATGCTATTTACAACATGTTTTCTCTGTCTCTTAAACATCGAGTCTTCATTACTTTCATTTTTACGTTTCTTATTTATTGCGTAGTGAAATAATTACATACGTGCACCAAAAGATAAATAACAAAAAAAAAAAAAATTGTTAGAACACCGTAATAAAAACAACGGAAGTTCTAAACAGGAACAACATTAATGCATAGAATCGCCATAGCGTAGTAACACCTCAGACTACACACAACTAAGTATCCGCCAAACCCTCATACGCCACCGAATGGCATTTAGTGTTGTGAGACCGGAAGCCGAAACTCCCATAACTCAATAGGTGTTTGTGAAGCAAAAGCACCCTGACACTTTCTCAAATCATTGGGTCGGCGGCAGAGGCAGTGTACTGTCCCTTATTTAGGCGAGTTATTTGGTGTTGCCTATTTTAAGTACAATTACGTCTTCGTGTGTTCGGCGGGGGAGTGAAGCTCCCCTCCAGTCTCCCGGCTGGAGTGAATGTTGTGTCGTGTAGTATGTCTACCATGTTGAAATGTTGTTTGCAAGTGTGATAATTAATTTCGCATGTAGTGTGTTGGTAGGTCCCTAGTCTCCCGAGGTGTCCTATACAGGTCTCCCTCGGGGTACGATTAGTTTTTCCAAGTTTGTGACAGTGGANTCTAAACAGGAACAACATTAATGCATAGAATCGCCATAGCGTAGTAACACCTCAGACTACACACAACTAAGTATCAGCCAAACCCTCATACGCCACCGAATGGCATTTAGTGTTGTGAGACCGGAAGCCGAAACTCCCATAACTCAATAGGTGTTTGTGAAGCAAAAGCACCCTGACACTTTCTCAAATCATTGGGTCGGCGGCAGAGGCAGTGTACTGTGTGGCCTTGGGCACCGGGCCCTTATTTAGGCGAGTTATTTGGTGTTGCCTATTTTAAGTACAATTACGTCTTCGTGTGTTCGGCGGGGGAGTGAAGCTCCCCTCCAGTCGCCCGGCTGGAGTGAATGTTGTGTCGTGTAGTATGTCTAGCATGTTGAAATGTTGTTTGCAAGTGTGATAATTAATTTCGCATGTAGTGTGTTGGTGAGTCCCTAGTCTCCCGAGGTGTCCTATACAGGTCTCCCTCGGGGTACGATTAGTTTTTCCAAGTTTGTGACAGTGGAGTAATAAAACCCTTATAAATAAATTAGAGTTGGAGGGGCCCCTAGCACCAGTCTCTGAACCCAGTACCAACAATAGGGCCCCCCTTTCCCAAGTCGTCTTCTTCCCGACCTGCAACAAACTATCAGGTTGGTGCATTATTATAGGTAATTAGTTTAAAATTAAAGTAAAAATAAAATATATATTATATATATGTGATTGTATGTATATATGTGTGTGTGGAATTTTTTTAATTATTATTATATAATTAAATTAACTTAGTTAGCCCCCGACTCCTACCTCGACTGGCATGTGTTCAGTTATATAGAAATCGTAGTTACATATATCTACACCAGAGGTCTCTAAAAATAAGTCAACTTTCCCGCAATATTATTTGTGAAGCAAAACCTATAGAATATAAGCCATCCATATATCTTTGATGTTTATGTTTGTCGTAATGTAATGGTGGCATGAGCGCGGTATGTTTTTTGGTTATGTAGGAAAATGGGAATTGCACGAGTCGGATGTCCAAAAGTAGAGGACTGCCCGTATTTCAACAAAATATTATTTTATAATAAACACATGTCATCTAAATAAAATAATACTACAAAAAGATGTGTGCAGTGACCTCCCTTAATGCCAATCAATTACAAAAACTATAACAGTGAAGAAAACTTACATTTTGCCAACCAAAAGTTCGATTTTTGGTGGAATCTTGCAAGAAAAATACCAGTGGTTATATCAATTAAACAACTTATATTAATAAACAGACATCTGAATAAACGATACCACATGTATTTATATGCGGTCTTTGTCACCAGTTGATTACAAAAACCTTAATATTGGAAACAGTGTACTTTACGGCGAGGAAAAATTTAATTTATTTTAATAAACTGATTTCTCCCAAAACAAAATTATATTACAGAAAGATATGGGACTTCCCTTGTTGCCAATCTATTACAAATACTCTAAAATTTGAGACAATTTACTTTTTGCGGAGCGATAATTCAATTTTTGATTACCTTTTGCAGAAAATCTATAGAATATTTCAATGAAAAAATTATTAATATTTATAAACAGATGTATTGCGAATTAAATGTTACCACAGAGATTTCTTATGCATTATAAACGATGAAACTTTGGATATATTTGTAAATATGGTATGTAATGTACTTCAGGGATTGGTTCCAAGCTGTTAAATTTGTTAAAAATAATGTGTATAAATGCAGTGTGATTGTATCATTTTGGTGTAAATATGAATGAGGATATGTTGCAGTGAATTTTAACACAGTTCAAGTTTGTAACATTTTGCAAGCTGATTAAGCAATTAAATTATAAATTTTTCTGACTTTTTTTTATGTAAATAGAAAAATAACGGCACGTGTTAAATAAACTGTACTTTGCAAAATACAATTAATGTTATTAAAGTATGAAAATAAATATTTTACATAATTCATTGTTATTGTAAAAGTATCACGTGAAAATAAGTGGACTTGCGAAGTGCTGCAAGCAATATGTAGTCATAAAAAGTTGGCGTTGCACACGCTCCAAAAATAAGTGTTCAAGCGTGAGGGCTCGATGGGCGGCAGTTTACATGTTTACATTATTCTCCGTTTCATATAACATAAGTAAATTTTTACAGTTCTCGAACAGAAGTGCGGCTACGATGTATCCCTCTGCCACAGCTTATCTGTCGGTGAAGAAAACAATCTTTGTAAACAAACTACAAATTCAATAGCAGGCATTGAAAGACTGACAACTTCAGTCCAGTACTTTGGCTACTATAGCTGGTTGCCATTCCCCAACAGTTTTATTTTTGTTATGACCACATAATATACTAGTTAGGATTCTGTGTATTTCATTGGTGGGGTCGGGAACTCTAGTTTGACATATTTCATGATACGTGATTGCNAACAGTTTTATTTTTGTTATGACCACATAACATACTAGTTAGGATTCTGTGTATTTCATTGGTGGGGTCGGGAACTCTAGTTTGACATATTTCATGATACGTGATTGCTTTGCGGTTTTTCTTATGAGACAGTGGTGATTGGAACTTATTGTTTTGATGATGCAGTGGAAAATTTTGTTTGTATGGAAATAACATTCAATTTACTTTAACTCTATAGTTTTAACTTCATTGAAAGAAGTAAATGTGATGAATGTGTCACTGTTCATACCAATGCGATAATACTCGACACATAAAAACTGTCAGATTTTTTATTTAATAAACTACACTAAATGGGCGTTTATTTAGGCAATGCACATTTGAAAAACTCGCGCAATAAATACGTCACTGTAAATAACAATGTGCTACATGCACAATGTAAACATTTTCAGCAAATTTAATTTCCCACGTAAATATAGTTAAGTATTAAACAAGGTTTTTTAAAAGGTCAAATACATTTCAAATATTCTAACAACAATTTAAGATGACGTGTGACGCTTATTCTGACTATAATGAACACAACTTTGCCTCATCTGGACGTGCCTTCACATCAGGGGTTTCAACCCTGAAACAACTTGCTATGAGTGCCTACAAGTACGCCCCTTGTTGCGGGGGCACCAACGGACACGTCAGCCAAGATTGTTCGCCCTGATGTCAGACATCACACCAACCCCTCCGACATGTGAAGGAAGCCAGCCCAATGGCCGAGACCACATTACAAAGTGACCTACTTAAGCCATGAGTCGAGGGATGGCGTTACGGAGCGCAGCTCCGCCCAGAGGCGGAGCTCATTACCGTCTGCACCTCCGCAACCCAGATGAGTCTGCGGGCAAGTAGAATATAAGGCCTTGCACCGCAGAGGAACATCAGTTGTTCTCCAGTTCCAGCAGACTGCTCCACCACCTCGTGTGCTGGCACTCTCTGCTGATACCGACGTCTTTGTGACCTTCCAGAAGCTCTACCAGATCTTCACCAGCTACCCTGAAGAAGTCTTTGACCCTTTTGAACTGCCAATACCCTTCTGGTAACTGCAACCACACTACTCTTCTGGTAGTATTAAACACCCTACTACTCTTCTGGTAGTGGCCTCTGATTTCCATACTGGACAACGGCATTGAGATAGTTAAGGACAGTTGTAATAGCTACCTAGCCGCATCTGCTTTGTCAGGTCAGACCCAGGTCCCCTTCACCTGGTTTACGTAGTTTACTTCTGGCCAGTTCTTAGTTAGTTAAGCGGTAGTATGGGCCACCGTGTTTATTCTTTGCTGAATAAATACTTTTTCTCTCCAACCTCTGCGTTCTATTTTCTAAGGGTGGCTGATTTTATTCTCTGTTGACGTCAGCCCACCAGGGTAAAGTAAGACCGCGTCTTTGACAAACCCATTACAGAACTTAGTGTAGAACTGCGGCCTCCCTTATCTGAGCACGTGTATGTCATAAACACACCCAGTCGACGGCCACCTGTACTGTGCACCTAGTGCGCAGTAAGGTACAGCCGCAACCACTAACAACACAATCCACAATGCGGTTAGTCAACCAACCCACCCTTCACTCTGTCCACTGTGCTGAATTGTCGCCGGACGGAGTGCTAGACTGGTTCTGGAGGTCTGCCCACCTTTGAACTCACATCCAACATTGTCGTCGGACACTCAGAGTAAATCACCTCTCCAACTACAGCGCCTCATGTCGCCGGTTGGAGTAAACTCGTATGGCTCTGGGTTAGCTCTGCTTCGACTTTGGTTCTACACCTAGCCAGTGACCATCGTTGCCTGCTTCTACTGATGAGGCCAATACTTGTACCTACCTTTATGCCGTACGCCCAGAGGATTGTTACTTGTGGCAAGGAAGTAAGACAACTATGGCCACCAAAGCCAATGGGAGCTACAACACAGCCCCAGCTGCACTCTGCTGCACAACCCCTCGGGAATTAGCTCAAACCACCCACCAACTGGAGAGACCTCACCCCCAGCTCCCTCCCACTCCCTCTTTCAGTTCCCGATCAAGACAACCGACCGCACCCGATCTTGGCCGACTTCCGCCAAGACCGGCATGTTCTACTAGGGATTGCTAATTCCTGGTTCCAAATTCGCCAGGACAGCAGTACTAGTTCGAGGCACCTGCTCCAGTCAACTCCAGCAGCCACCCCCAGGCCACCTTCAGTAAAGGTAAACCCGTGGCTGTGTGCCACCCAGTTTGCCGGACCGCTAAGCCCGCATTTGACTTTGTACTGAGTCGCCAGGCCACGCACCCAGGGCCCGGTCAGCCAGCAGTATAGTCAGCCAGTGATATCAACCCGTGTCTCTGACCGACACGTCAAAACTTGTCCGACTGTGACGTCGCCGTCAAGAGTTTTTGTGGCGCCGAACGTGGGGCCACAGCGTGTTTGCTAGTTACGATAGTAAAACAAAACAGACCTAGTCCAGCACGACCCCGAGATTAAAGTCATTCTAGCTGGTAGTCAAACTCCATTAACCAGACTTCGGAGAGTATGAAAACACCCCGTGGCACTCAAATCAACCGCACTAGTCAATATGTCCGAAGCAGACACTAGCTTAGTCGACCAAGACGCAAATAACACCATGGCTGAGCCTACACCCGAAAGTTGCCATAGAGCCAGCTGCCCTGGCACAGAGTTAAATGAGATTATATGCGCACACTGTCAGAATAACTTCCACTACGAATGTTTAGGATGGACAGACGAACCCCGATATACAGACGGACTAGAGTTGCCCTGTAGCGAATGCCGCACCTGCCAGACTGTGCATAGTTTGTGCGCAGACCTTCCACCACATATGCATAGCCTGGCCAGATGAGCGCATCACACGACCGGGCCTGGTATATGGATGTAAGGTGTGCAGGCAGGCGGAGGAATACTGCCTAGACAACTCTGACACTTGCTAGAGCTCGACCAGTGTCCGAACTAGCAGCGAGCTTCAACTACCGGAGTTTGCCGGAAGGCCGCACGAGGACCCGATCACATTCACACTCGACTGCGAAAAGGAACTCCGCCAGAATGAGGTTCCCCCTCAACAATGGGTTGGGAGGACCATTCTTGGCCTTTTTGTACTGTAACCGCTGCTGGTATAATGTATTCACGGTAACTTCAAGATTTTCTGAAGCCCTGCTAAAGATCTACTTTCAGGGAGCCGATTATGTATCCTTCCGCAGTATGTAAATAAAACATTGCCATGTGACACCTGTCAAACGTTTGTAAACAAAAACAGAGTCACATGGGAACTGTCAAATATTTTGTTAACAGTGTCCATGTGGGAACTACCAAAATATATTTTTGAAGAGAAACAATGCCATGTAATCTTAACTATCATATACTTTAGTAAAATTCTCCAAATGTCTAAAATATGCTAATCAATTTAGCAAAATATTGTAATACATACAAAAAGGTAGATTGAAGTATATATCGGAACTGTTACTTATATAATTTCATTAAAGTTTACTTATTGTATTAAGATTTATTAACATGTTTGGTGTCAGGAAAAAGTTAAATTTTACGTAATAAACTTTTGGAGGTAGCACTCAAGTTTAAGATTTCACTGTGATAAATAAGTCGCACATTTTATTTAAAAAATATTATTGAAAACTCGGGGTGCGACNGTAATAAACTTTTGGAGGTAGCACTCAAGTTTAAGATTTCACTGTGATAAATAAGTCGCACATTTTATTTAAAAAATATTATTGAAAACTCGGGGTGCGACTTATATGTGAGAAAAATTCCTCCAGCCCCGCATTAACGTTTCATTTACTACGAATTCACGGCCCGCGGCTCGATTTCCAAACTCTTCAGCGAACAAAATCACTTTCATTTTGAAACCTGCAGTGTAGGTACATCGCTCTTACATCAAGAAACTGTCGCACTTCTTCACTGCAACAACATTAAAACAACACTACGTGCGGAGCAAAGACGTGTAAGNAGGAAAAAGTTAAATTTTACATAATAAACTTTTGGAAGTAGCACTCAAGTTTAAGATTTCACTGTGATAAATAAGTCGCACATTTTATTTAAAAAATATTATTGAAAACTTGGGGTGCGACTTATATGTGAGAAAAATTCCTCCAGCCCCGCATTAACGTTTCATTTACTACGAATTCACGGCCCGCGGCTCGATTTCCAAACTCTTCAGCGAACAAAATCACTTTCATTTTGAAACCTGCAGTGTAGGTACATCGCTCTTCCATCAAGAAACTGTCGCACTTCTTCACTGCAACAACATTAAAACAACACTACGTGCGGAGCAAAGACGTGTAAGTCACAGCTAACATTTGGTACTCAAGAACCAACGCTAATGTGCTGCTATCTCTTGAGATCCACAACAAGCTTTCGAAAATAATCGATTATCAGTTATTAACCAAAAATCGATTCCTTTTCATTCTTTTAAAATATTTTTTTCTGTTAAGGATTGCAAAGGGAATTACGTAACGGAAATATTCAAATACCTTTCTATATTTTGCAAGTTTATTTAAAACTTACAAAGATAAACTGCAGAAATAACAACGCTAATACTAAAATTACATCTTAACCTAGAATTATCTTATAAATAGAAAGGATGTGTTACGTTGGTTTTATAACCACAATTCAGCGTCTCCAATATCCAATATGGCGTGGTTATACTTCTGAAAAAAACGTGCCCAAACGGACAAGATGGAGTGTATGAGTCCGCTGGACAGACACTGAAATTTATTTAATTTCAATTAATAACAGTGAAATCTTTACCCATGAGTGCTACGTAAAAATGTAAATATATAGTTTAGCAATATTAACTTTACAATTACGGCATTAAATTTATACATATTAATATTTAACCTTCGAACTATTTCTTTTCAGCTATAACCAACATGTCCCTTCTAAATCCGTTGTTAATTCGTACGGACTTTTAACAAATTATTATAATTTATTAAATAAATATACTTAAAACTTAAAACAACCAATTTATATAGTGCTTCAGTGCTAAAAGCAAGACAAAACCTTTTTCCATATATAATTTTTTTATAACCAATTGAACATGTAACTCCTAGGGTGATTTTTCAAAGGTTCTTTTCAAATGTATCGAAGATACCGTGAATGGATTATAGGCCTTGTGAGTCAAGTTCGCTTTAATTTGCATTGTATACATGTAACTCTGTACACTATTCGGCAATACAATTTACTTGAGTTAACCAAACTTTGTGAGTTCTCATTTAGTGTTGTATTTCTGGCCCTGGCCCTATCGAGGAAGTCATCGACACCTCAAGAAGGCATCATTCATTTATACGGTAAAAGGTAATACTAAGGCAATCTGGAGAGCCTGAATACCTTTGGTATATATTTCGTTTTCCTGTAATGTTTTACTGTGTGCATCAGGGGATACAACCATGTGGTCGTTTGACCCACGATCCTGAGAACTGTGGCTTCGTGCTCATCCAGTGAGCAGGCGCCCATTCTATTTCAAATAGGAATATTGTGTAATAATCTGATTTTTCTTAACATAGTTGCAGGACTACATCTGCATTATTATCCCCGACCGTTCAGGTAACGNCCTGAATACCTTTGGTATATATTTCGTTTTCCTGTAATGTTTTACTGTGTGCATCAGGGGATACAACCATGTGGTCGTTTGACCCACGATCCTGAGAACTGAGGCTTCGTGCTCATCCAGTGAGCAGGCGCCCATTCTATTTCAAATAGGAATATTGTGTAATAATCTGATTTTTCTTAACATAGTTGCAGGACTACATCTGCATTATTATCCCCGACCATTCAGGTAATGTTAAATTAATACATAATATTACACTGCACATCAACAAATACAATTTAAATGTGAATGGCATTAAATGATTGTGAAATAACTCAGGTGAAAAATTCTGAATTTTCAAATAAACATAATTAAAACACTAAATTGCTTACATCCACCCAACTTGTTTGTCTTTATTTTGCCTTTACTTATGTGATCTTAAATTGCCATACATTTATGTGTGCCGAGTCCTTCATAATGCACCCACATAAACCCTTTTGGTGCGGTGTATGAGGTTGTGCGGCACTACTCTGCACTCTCCAGCTCTCGATCTATACTACTTGCGGCACTGCATTGTGCACTGAGGGCACACTGGTGCTGGTTAATGGGCTGGATTCGCGGCGTGTAAAACGATCTGGAAGGCAGGGTGCTGTGCTGCGTAAAATATTTACTTGTATATGAATTGTGATAACTTGTACTTCAATATAACATAGACATAAAGTATTTGTTGATCTTTTCGAATTAAGATGTGTGCCGTACATAAATTGTACTGGATTGTTATATTTATTTATAAAGAAATGTTACCGAGTGTAAATATCCAAATTGTATAACAACTATATTATTTTTGACAAATTTTTTCCAATGTATATTGGCTGTATGTGAGATGCAAATTCATAAATAAAATAAATAAATACAAATTTTTTGCACAAATGCAACAACTGCTTAACATTGTCAACATGCATGTAATTTATATCGCAAGGTGAGTTATTCAGTCATTTTCTTACAGGTATTGGTGATGTTTAGATAATAGGTGTTTGTACTTAATTTAGCTATGCAACTGTTGGGATTTTGAACTTACCATAAATTAACCCCTAAAAACTTAATTTTTGCCAATCTGTGCCACTCTGTTTTGGGGAGCGCAAGTAATTTCGAGTGTAGAGGGAATACTGATTTACCTGCTTCACACATTTTTTTAGCTTCTTTGTATGTAACTTGTATACTTCTATGACACAGTTTAATCGCTGTGTCCTCTGTGCCAACTTATCGCTTGTGCTCAGGCAATTACAGCAGTGCAGAATTTGTGTGAATTTACAATCTTAGGAGGAATTAGACATTCTTCACACCTTTCTGTTTCTTTTGTCGAAGAGGTGTTTTCATATCTTACAACTTATTACCCCACAATTTTTCTGATCTTCTTAGTCATCCCAATTATCACAATTTTAAGTATGTACTGTAAATATAACAATGTGTATGTGCAATTATAATTCACCACGATTAGTATTAGTGTCACATAGTCACATTTATGTGTCTATGTGCTTATATATGTATAAATATATATATACACTGAAGAGCCAAAAAAACTTATACACCTGCCTAATATCGTGTAGGGCCTCCGCGAGCATGCAGAAGTGCCGCAAGATGACGGAGCATAGACTCGACTAACGTCTGAAGGTATGCAGGAGGCATTGAAATCTGCACCAATTTGAGAAAGGGTTGTACGTCTGTCACATTTAATGATTCTCGTCAGTCGTCGTTTGTCCCGTTCGTTCACGATATTTTTTCCGGCCGCAGCGATGTCAAAGATTTGATGATTTACCGGATTACCGATATTCACGTTACACTCGTGAAATGGTCGTATGAGAACATCCAAATGTTATTGCTACCTCAGAGATTCTATGTCCCATCTCTCGTGTGCATACAATAACACCACGTTCAAACGCACTTAAATCTTAATAACCTGCCATTGTAGCAGCAGTAACCGATCTGGCTGCCGACAGCATCGCGTTACTCTGATTGGTTCCATACCTCTGATATTTGCATACGCACACTTGTACCAGTTTTTTTTTTTGGCTCTCCAGTGTATATGTATATATAGGTCAAGAACAAGATAGCATAGAAGATAATGCGACAAAGAAGAAACCATAGAGATAGAAGACCTGAATAGTGGTGCTATCATAAAGAATTGTACTTAACACTTAAAACTAGATATTTTAACACTTTCCCTTGCTAAATAAAAATTCACAAAAAAATACAACTCTATATAAGTTCCATCTTGTCACACAACATCCGCAAACGAGGGGCGGCTAGTGGCTTGGTCATGATATCTGCAACTTGATGCTCTGAAGTAAGTTCATCGACAGCCAGTCTACCTTCTGCTACATGCTCTCGAATGAAGAAGTGCTTTCTTCGGATATGCTTGGTTCTACGATGATTTTCTGGATTTTCTGCAAGTCTGACAGCTGCAGCATTGTCTATCTGTAGAACTGGAACTTCTTTTAACTTACTCATTTGGCTCAATAGACGACTAAGCCAAATTATTTCTTTTGAGGCTTCACTAGCGGCGACAACTTCTGCTTCTGTGGTAGAATCGGTAACTGATCCCTGACGTTGACTTAGCCATGAAACAGCAGCGCCTGCATAAGTTATTAAAACACCTGTTGTTGATCTGCCTGTTTTGAGGCATCCGCCAAAATCTGCATCAGAAAAACAGCCAAGAATCCCTTTCTCTGCATTGTGCTGATATAGAAGGCCATAATTAAGGGTGCCTGCTATATATCTGAAAACTCTTTTAAGTCTGGTAATATCTTCAGCAGTAGGATTTTCAAGAGATCTGGATAAAAAATCCGACTGAATAGGCTAAATCAGGTCTAGAGCCCAACATCAGGTACATTAGTGAGCCTACTGCTTGGCGATATGGAAACTGATGTGCTCTTTCTGTTGCTTTCCCTGAAATAAAAGTCTCTTGCCTCTGAAGCATTGGTGAAGAAACTGATTTACAACCGACAAAATTGAAACGTTCAAGTATTTTCCATGCATAGTACTTTTGACACACTCATATATAACAATTTGACTGTCTCTCAATTTGTAGTCCTAAAAAATAAGACACTTCTTCAGATGTAATTTTAAACTCAGCTTGANACAATTTGACTGTCTCTCAATTTGTAGTCCTAAAAAATAAGACACTTCTTCAGATGTAATTTTAAACTCAGCTTGAAGCTGATCTAAAAACTTCTCTAATTATACTCTACTGGTAGAAGCTATGATGCCATCATCTNACTTCACACTAAACGAACGAACTTTAATAATTCACTGAATAACAAATCATCCAAATAAAGCGACTGGGCCCATAACTTATTGAAGTAAAATGCCTTGAACAGTTAGCTTGTTAATAAACGAGTCAAGTGGCAGGCAATAGAATTTCACTTCTTTTGCTATCGTTATAAGTCGTCTATACATGTAACTCATTTTACCTACATGCTCCATAAATTATAATTTTCCCGAAAACTTTGAAAAATTGTTACGGAAACATGATATTCGAACTTTGTTTTGGTANGCTCCATAAATTATAATTTTCCCGAAAACTTTGAAAAATTGTTACGGAAACATGATATTCGAACTTTGTTTTGGTCCCTCCGCAAGTCAGATAAGTTTATTCCTTAATTATCCCACAATAACCTGATTGCCATGTGGAACTGAAAGAAGTATGTCGCCTGAGTGCGTTTCTTGCGTAAGTTTTCTCTTAAGAAAAACATTTAATTACCATAATTCCTGATTAAAATTATTATTTTTTAAGTGCTACAATTTCGCATACACAAGGCTAAGTTATATTTGTTTTCCCTACCTCAATATAGGGAGTCAGGTAATTCCACTATTTTCAACTTCCACTCACGATAAGCTCTCTTTCACCATCCTCTCATATTTTTCGCCATGTTTCTGCGACTTTACTGTTCTATGCTCGTAGTTTTGTTGTTTTTTGAAATCACTATATCAAAAGTTGATCAATTAGGCTGTTCTTATTATAGCTTATTGCGGTGAAGGTTTAGATTTTTGGACATTGGCGTAGGGNAAAAGTTGATCAATTAGGCTGTTCTTATTATAGCTTATTGCGGTGAAGGTTTAGATTTTTGGACATTGGCGTAGGGATAGCGGCGGTATTTTGTGTTTGTGCCGTTTTGACCGTTTCTGGGAATTGAATAGACCTTCGATTTTTTTATATTTCGTCTTATGAAGATGTCGTCTTTTTTGGGTGTTTCGTTTGGAATTGTAGATGTTGGCCGTGGGCACACAACCCGTAGGCTATTATAACTCCCTAAATAAAAAGTTGATAAATTATCGCATCATCACAGTCACTTGTAATTTGCCTTGTTATGTCGACTAGTAGCTTAAGCACATCAGGCAAATTATTGTCAGTAATAGATGACATAGAACTGATATCCAAGTGAGTTTTTTTTTTTTATCAATTTCTCGAAATAATAAATATTTTACTCTCTGGCTTAATACTGATAAAAATGTTTAAAATAAACTTCATGTTGATCTTCAAAATGTTTTATTGAGAACACTGCATTCAATTGCAGTATCCTTAAAGCCCACGTTTATAAAGATGGGTAATTATCTAGTTTAGGGGCTTTTCTGAAAAACACAATAAAATTTAAAATTATGATATATTTCTACCCTACTAATGATGCAGAACACGAATATACTAGGGGCATTAACGTCCGACTAATTTCGTAATATGTGCCCACCTAACCTAACAAAACCTAACCCCACGATGGGCGAATCACTATTTTACATTTTTAAACTAACCTAGGATTGTTGGGTTTTACACTAACCTATGATGTTAGGGTTTTAAACTAACCTAGGATAGTAGGGTTTTACACTAACCTAGGATGTTTGGGTTTTATACTAACCTAGGATGTTTGGGTTTTACACTAACCTAGGATGTTTGGGTTTTACACTAAAATACGAATGTAGGATTGCAGGGATTTAAAGGAACCGTAAAACACACCAAAAGAATGTAAATTGACTCACCTAGGTAGGGGGCTGGTATAATTCCTCTGACGTTAATAGACACAAACAAACATATTTCGCAAGTTTTTTTTAATATGTTCTACTTATTTTAACACTACGGCCGCTTCAATATCAACTAGGTAAGCTATGCTGAATTCATTAAAACAACTTTTGTTGGCATAAAACGTTTCGTTCATAAACGTAAACAAACTGTCAGAAACAGTCATCTCACAAACTTGTTCAATTTTTAAAAATATGTTGCACTTATTTTAAAGCGATGCCCCTAGTATATTCGTGTTCTGCATCATTAGTAGAGTAGAAATATATCATAATTTTAAATTTTTATTGTGTTTTTCAGAAAAGCCCCTAAACTAGATAATTACCAACCGAACTAACCTAATTATTGAAGGGGAGTGTTTGGGTAAAACCGGAGTTAAACAGCCTGACGAACACGATACCAACACGACGTCGGAGTTTGACGGAATTTAATATATTTTATCCAGTGTTCACTTTACCACAACGAAATCTGCCTGACAAGTGTGTTAGTTGGCTGTGGAAAATCCTAAAATGCCAATTTACCCTTATAATAATATCTATCATTTACTTTTTTAAACTCACAATAAAGCAAATGAGGTAATTGTATAGAATATGGGCTTTTCTGGAAATACAGGGAAAAAATCACCGAAAGTGGTATATTTCCACTCTTCTAATTACACAGAACACAAATATACTAGGGGCATTAATGTATTACCAATACAAACCACCAATACGATAGTGGGGAGGGCTATGAAGATCAGGGAAATTGTGGGGTAAAATCACTAAAACTGCACCCACACAAAATAAAAAAAACACCTCAATTTAATATTGGTCCACCCAATTTCGTAATATGTGCCCACCTAACCTAATTGAATCTAACCCCACGATGAGCGAATCACTATTTTACATTTTTAATCTAACCTAGGATTGTAGGGTTTTAATCTTGGCTACAATTTTAGTCTAATGTATGATTTTAGGGTTTTTAAATAACAGTAAAACATACCGGAAGTATATGAATTAACTCACCCAGGTAGGCGGCGAGTACAATTCAACAGTCCTTGGCCAATTCAACTACAGTCATGCATGACTTGCACTTTACCTCACCCAACAAAACACCATGATCTACTAAAACGACCAAGTAACATCTGCCACATAGACGACTGTCACGCACAGAAGCACTAGTTCTTGCACTCTCCATTCTTAAATCACAAACCTTCGGACGTTACAACTCGTGGGTGCAAAAACACACAGCACTCGCCACGAACCGCACTGACTCGCATCTAAACTGCAACTAACATATGGTGATGTCTACACATCCACAGCTGGTGACTGCAGGTGACTGCAAGATTCACATTTGTTTACGGTACTACAGTATTACAGGACCAAATATCATGGCGTCCGACGTAAACAAAGTGGTTGAACTCTTATTTTATCTATTTTATTTAGTACGTTCACTTATTTTACCATCACGCCCTCAATATTAAAAAGGTAAACTGTGCAGAACCTATTTATGTTACTTTTGTGGGTCTACTATGTTTCCTTCAGAAAAGGCCCGGTGATTATCTAGTGTAGGGGNCCCCTAGTATATTCGTGTTCTGCATCATTAGTAGAGTAGAAATATATCATAATTTTAAATTTTTATTGTGTTTTTCAGAAAAGCCCCTAAACTAGATATTTTATTTTAGTACGTTCACTTATTTTACCATCACGCCCTCAATATTAAAAAGGTAAACTGTGCAGAACTTATTTATGTTACTTTTGTGGGTCTACTATGTTTCCTTCAGAAAAGGCCCGGTGATTATCTAGTGTAGGGGCTTTTCTGTAAAATAAAAAAACCCAGAAAAGTGGTATATTTCCACTCTACTAATTATGTAGTACACGAATATTTTAGGGGCATTAACGTCCGACCGATTTTGTGATGTGTGCCCACGTAATCTAACTGAACCTAACCCCACGACGAGTGAATCACTATTTTACATTTTTAAACTAACCTATGATTGTAAGGTGTTAATCTAACCTAGAATAGTATGGTTTTAAACTAACCTAGGATAGTAGGGTTTTTAACTACGCTAGGTTTTTAGGTTAATCTAGGATTTTAGGTTTTAGTATTAGTTAAACCCAGTGGAAATCTATGAATCAACTCACCTAGGTAGGCGACCCATTCAACTGCCGTGCATCTTACCTCACTCAACAAAACACCACAATTTAATAAAACATATANTTGTGATGTGTGCCCACGTAATCTAACTGAACCTAACCCCACGACGAGTGAATCACTATTTTACATTTTTAAACTAACCTATGATTGTAAGGTGTTAATCTAACCTAGAATAGTATGGTTTTAAACTAACCTAGGATAGTAGGGTTTTTAACTACGCTAGGATTTTAGGGTTTTACACTACGCTAGGCTTTTAGTCTAATCTAGGATATTAGGGTTTTAAACTACGCTAGGTTTTTAGGTTAATCTAGGATTTTAGGTTTTAGTATCAGTTAAACCCAGTGGAAATCTATGAATCAACTCACCTAGGTAGGCGACCCATTCAACTGCCGTGCATCTTACCTCACTCAACAAAACACCACAATTTAATAAAACATATAGTAACACCTCCCACATAGACGAATATTACGTGCAGAAGAACTCGTTCTTGCACCCTCCAATCTTAAATCACAAGCCCTCGCATGGTAGGGATTCGGACGTCACAACTCACGATCGCAACAAACACATCCACACTATCTGGCTTCTGAACTGATACTAATGGCTTCTCAACGTCAACGTAAAATCCAGTAACGAAGACATATACAGTAAACAGCCAATAAGGTGACGGCATGATGCGCATTTGTTCACATCACTAATGCATTACTTCACCAAATGTTAAGGTGTCCGACGTAAAAAAAGAGGCGGGCCGCTCGTACTATTAACTATTTTATTTAATACGTTCTACTTATTTTAACATTACGCCCTCCTGAATATCTGCGGCCGGTAGGTAGCATGGGAAACAGCGATGCGCAGGCATTAGANATACGTTCTACTTATTTTAACATTACGCCCTCCTGAATATCCGCGGCCGGTAGGTAGCATGGGAAACAGCGATGCGCAGGCATTAAACTGACTGACGTAAATATAGGGGCTGAAGTGCTCGTACTTTTGACGAATTTTTTAAATATGTTCTACTTATTTTAACATCAAGGCCTCTTCAATATTAAAAAGGTAAGCTGTGCAGAACCTATTAATGCTACTTTCGTTGGTCTAGGATGTTTCCTTCAGAGAAGCCATGACACTAGATAATTACCAAAGCCCCTATTCTATACAATGACTGCGAAGGTTAACTTTACTTTTGACAATATTTGAATTTATGCAAGAGAGAAAAAAAAGTATTTAAAAACCAACTGTAATGTTATTTTGGCGGCTAGTTAGTTTATCATTGGTAAATGTAAAGAATAGCGACTTTTCTGGGGGAAAAACCCTAAAAGTAGCATATTTCGACTCTACTAATTACACGGAACACGAATTTACGGGCGGNACTTTTCTGGGGGAAAAACCCTAAAAGTAGCATATTTCGACTCTACTAATTACACGGAACACGAATTTACGGGCGGCATTAACGTATTATGCTTACAAACCACAAAAACGATAGTGGGGAGGGTTACGAAGATCAAGGAAATTGTAGGGTGAAATCACTAAAAATACACCCATACAAAATACGAAAACACCTCAGTTTAACATTTGCCCACCCAATTTCTTAATATGTGCCCACCTAACCTAACTTAACCTAACCCCACGATGAGTGAATCACTATTTGACATTTTTAATCTAACCTAGTATTGTAGGGTTTTAATCTAACCTAGGATTGTAGGGGGCTTTTCTGAAAAACACACAAAAAAAATTCAAAATTATGTTATATTTCCACTCTACTAATCACGTAGAACACGNGGGGCTTTTCTGAAAAACACACAAAAAAAATTCAAAATTATGTTATATTTCCACTCTACTAATCACGTAGAACACGAATATACTGGGGGCGTTGCTTTAAAATAAGTACAACGTATTAAAAAAAATTGAACAAAATAGCGAAATGAGCAGTAAAGCCAGTTTGTTTACGTTTCTGAACGAAACGTCCTAGACCAACAAAAGTTGCATGTATGGGTTCTGCACAGCTTACCTTGTTCATATTCAAGAGGGCGTGATGTTAAAATAAGTAGAACATATTTAAAAAACTTGCAATATATGTTTGTTTACGTCTATTAACGTCAGAGGAATTATACCTGCCCCCTACCTAGGCGAGTCAATATACATTCTTTTGGTGTGTTTTACAGTTCCTTTAAATCCCTACAATCCTACATTCATACTTTAGTGTAAAACCCACACATCCTAGGTTAGTGTAAAACCCAACAGTCCTAGGTTTGTTTAAAAATGTAAAATAGTGATTCACCCATCGTGGGGTTAGGTTAGGTGGGCACAAATTGCAAAATTAGTCGGACGTTAATGCCCCTAGTATATTCATGTTCTGCATCATTAGTAGAGTGGAAATATACCATTTTCCGTGAATTACTTTTATTTTTACAGAAAAGCCCCTAAACGTAATAATTACCTGATTTTATTCTAATTTAGGATTTTAGGGTTTTAAAGTAACAGAAATGCATACTGGAAGTATATGAATTAACTCACCTAGGTAGGTGGCGGGTACAATTCCACTGTCCTCTGCCAATTCAACTACCTTCGTGCATGACTTGCACCTTACCTCACTTGACAAAACACCATGATCTACTAAAACGTCCAATTAACACCCGCCACATAGACGACTGTCACGCACAGAAGCACTATTCTTGCACCCTTCATTCTTAAATCACAAACCTTCGGACGTCACAACTCATGGGTGCAAAAACACACAGCACTCGCCACGAACTGCACTGTCTTGCATCTAAACTGCAACTAACATACGGTAACATCTACACATCCAGAGTCAATAAGGTGNGGGGCTTTTCTGAAAAACACACAAAAAAAATTCAAAATTATGTTATATTTCCACTCTACTAATCACGTAGAACACAAATATACTGGGGGCGTTGCTTTAAAATAAGTACAACGTATTTAAAAAAATTGAACAAAATAGCGAAATGAGCAGTAAAGCCAGTTTGTTTACGTTTCTGAACGAAACGTCCTAGACCAACAAAAGTTGCATGTATGGGTTCTGCACAGCTTACCTTGTTCATATTCAAGAGGGCGTGATGTTAAAATAAGTAGAACATATTTAAAAAACTTGCAATATATGTTTGTTTACGTCTATTAACGTCAGAGGAATTATACCTGCCCCCTACCTAGGCGAGTCAATATACATTCTTTTGGTGTGTTTTACAGTTCCTTTAAATCCCTACAATCCTACATTCATACTTTAGTGTAAAACCCACACATCCTAGGTTAGTGTAAAACCCAACAGTCCTAGGTTAGTTTAAAAATGTAAAATAGTGATTCACCCATCGTGGGGTTAGGTTAGGTGGGCACAAATTGCAAAATTAGTCGGACGTTAATGCCCCTAGTATATTCATGTTCTGCATCATTAGTAGAGTGGAAATATACCATTTTCCGTGAATTACTTTTATTTTTACAGAAAAGCCCCTAAACGTAATAATTACCTGATTTTATTCTAATTTAGGATTTTAGGGTTTTAAAGTAACAGAAATGCATACTGGAAGTATATGAATTAACTCACCTAGGTAGGTGGCGGGTACAATTCCACTGTCCTCTGCCAATTCAACTACCTTCGTGCATGACTTGCACCTTACCTCACTTGACAAAACACCATGATCTACTAAAACGTCCAATTAACACCCGCCACATAGACGACTGTCACGCACAGAAGCACTAGTTCTTGCACCCTCCATTCTTAAATCACAAACCTTCGGACGTCACAACTCATGGGTGCAAAAACACACAGCACTCACCACGAACTGCACTGTCTTGCATCTAAACTGCAACTAACATACGGTAACATCTACACATCCAGAGTCAATAAGGTGNCCACGAACTGCACTGTCTTGCATCTAAACTGCAACTAACATACGGTAACATCTACACATCCAGAGTCAATAAGGTGACGGCCGATTTGCATTTATTTACATTGCTACAGCTTTACAGGACTAAACATCATGGCGTCCGACGTATACAAAGTGGCCAAACTCCTCGTATATTATCTATTTTATTTTCGATGTTCTGCTTATTTTATTATTATGCCCTCCTAATTATGAAACGGTTAAGGTGTGCAAAAGCCATTTATATAACTTTTCTATGTCTCCTTCAAAAAAGCAGCTATTATTTACATTTACCTTATTATTTACTACAGTAGGAAAATACGCTCAAAATTTTGTTTTATAATGTTATATCTACATTGTTTGCGCACTTCAACGAGCCCGACACAACGGAAAGTAGAAATAGAACCTACTTTTGTCGTGTTGTCGGGCTGACATCACAGTGACCTTGCTTTTCATTGGTTGCTACTCAAATTTTGTTGTGTCGGGTTTGTTGGGGTATTGTGACTTCAGCTTCAGTGAAAACTTTGTATTACACTCTGACTGTAGGCTGTACATGGTTAACTGAACACTTTTTGAAATCAACCTTTGAAAAATATTACTGCCACTACTTGCATATATTTTAATGGGCACACTTCTCGGCATGCACCCAGTAAAGTTGGTAATTGTCAAAAATCATGGCTTTTCCAAAAAAAAAAATTATAAAATGGTATTAATTGACATTACTAATCATACTGTACTCAAATTAAATGGGAGTATCATCATATTCGCTGTACATACTATTAAACTCGATAGTGGGGAGGGCTATGAAGATCAGAAAATTGTATGGTAAAACAAGAAAAAATTATGTACAACGTTTGTCAGTCTGGTTGCTTTACTGCACTTAATACAGGATTACCTAACCTAACTTCATGTAACTTCATAACATGTTCAAAACAGGNTCTGGTTGCTTTACTGCACTTAATACAGGATTACCTAACCTAACTTCATGTAACTTCATAACATGTTCAAAACAGGCGTGTGTGCCGACATGCTACGCACTCCCCTGTAATTCTGTTTACATGAAACTCCAAGCTTTGCAGATGTTGAGTGATTCACGCTTCTTACTTACAAAAAACTGTGCATGCCTTGAATGACTGTTTTGTGTATTAAATATGTTAGGATATTATGTTCGTTCAGTCCTGTTTTATTTCTCCTCGGTATAGTTAAAACACTGGTTGGTTTAAAAACGTCAAATTTTCTCTCGTCTGAAAAAGTTGTTCTTTTTCCAAAAGTCTAGTGGTTTGTCTGTAAGTTTGTGTGAACTCAAGTCTTTTTCACCTGTTAATTTCACTTATGAATGGCTTCTTTAATGGTTGCCTTCCTCAAACACCTGTGTCGTGGAAAACATTCCTTACCGTGTGTGATGCAATGTCATTAGCAATCTGTTGTACACTGTTCTTGGGTTTTTTCTGTGTTTCTTTGANTTCCTTACCGTGTGTGATGCAATGTCATTAGCAATCTGTTGTACACTGTTCTTGGGTTTTTTCTGTGTTTCTTTGACGATGTGTCATTCCTGTACAGTGAGGACGTGTGGACGACCTGTGCGGACTCTATTTGCAGTTGTATCTGTCCTTTCATGTCTTTTGATAATATACCGCACTGTAGAAAATAATACATTTAACTGGCTACCTATTTCCCAATAACTTTTGTCAACACGTTGCAATGCTTCTTCCCTCACTTCCACTGGGACCTCTTTTCGCTTTGGAGCCATTTGATGTACACCCGNTTCTGTGTTTCTTTGACGATGTGTCATTCCTGTACAGTGAGGACGTGTGGACGACCTGTGCGGACTCTATTTGCAGTTGTATCTGTCCTTTCATGTCTTTTGATAATATACCGCACTGTAGAAAATAATACATTTAACTGGCTACCTATTTCCCAATAACTTTTGTCAACACGTTGCAATGCTTCTTCCCTCACTTCCACTGGGACCTCTTTTCGCTTTGGAGCCATTTGATGTACACCCGTCCAAATCACTCGCTGAACTGGAAGAACATTATGTACCTATATTGGGAGGAGTAGATAGTACCATTTGGTCACATTTAACCTCCCCGGGATTGTTTACACTGACAGGAGACTCAATACTGTGATCCTATACTATTTGTGCAAATACTTTTTTCGCAGTGTAAATTAACATAATTATGAATTTTCTTCTTTTGTTTTGTCATTGTTAAATACATTTTTGTTCTGTGTAATGCTGTTTCTTGTTTTCCTTATGAATTAAATTAATTTAGCAAACAATTCAAACATGTTTTGTGAGAAACCCCAAAAAAAACTGTTTTGCAAATACTTTTTTTGCCTACTGTAGTGTAGAACAGAATATTCAAGTGTTACTTGGTCTAGTATTTACCTTTTAATGCAGGGTGTTTGCCTCTGATAAAATGTAACTTTCTAAAAATATATCTGGGATGCTCTCACACCTGACTGTAGCTTTCCTTAACATTGCTTCCTCAGAAGCACAGTCTGGCATATCTAGCAGATATTACATGACAAAATGTTATATATTGACAATATGTTTTATCAGATTTTTTTTTTTGGCATCAGTGAACAGACAAATTTATATATGCATGCCTAAATAAAATAGCCTGCAAAAAAATGTGCAAAATTAAATTTTTGGAAAATAATTTTGTTTGTTTATAAAAATGTGTGGTAGATTATTTTCGAGTACTGTATTTGAGGTAGTCTTATTTTTGAGTACTTCTAGTATTTAGCATTCCAATTTTCTGTAAAATAAGTCCTACATTTGAGTAATAAAGATATAAATTTGAGGGGAAATGTCCAATATTCTAGGCAGAAAGTTCTATATTCTATGGAGAAAGTTTGATAGTCTACGAANTGTATTTGAGGTAGTCTTATTTTTGAGTACTTCTAGTATTTAGCATTCCAATTTTCTGTAAAATAAGTCCTACATTCGAGTAATAAAGATATAAATTTGAGGGGAAATGTCCAATATTCTAGGCAGAAAGTTCTATATTCTATGGAGAAAGTTTGATAGTCTACGAAGAAAGTTTGATAGTCTACGAAGAAAGTTTGATATTCGAGGGAGAAAGTTCAATATTCTAGGGAGAAAGTTCAATATTCGAGGGATAAAATCTGATATTTGATGGAGAAAGTTCAATATATAACTGTAAAAGTTATTCAAAATATTTTTTTTGTATAAACAATTTTCTCATAATTTTGTATAAATCCACAAAAATTTCACGATCGTGAAATTTTCCAGTCCGTAGCTATAGAGCTATAGTGATCTAAAGAATAAAATTTTGGTTTTAATTACTTAATTATTCTTATTATCTATCGTGTATATTATGACATGATCATCATCTTTTTGCAGACTTGTACCAACAAAAAAAGTCACTAGATGCTGTTATCTAAAAAATTTATTTTTTTGTTGTGCAGTTTTGTGTGTTTTCGATATAAATTCTTGGAATAATTGGTACATGTTTGGTTGTATTTGTAGGGAACTGATAGAAAACACACTTCCACAAAATAACAAGAAGTTGTCAAGCAGTGAACATGCTCTGTTAACAGAACTGTTGGTATCGAAGGACAAAGAACTTAAAGAAACACTGCAGTTGGCAGAAGAGCAAGCAAAGATCAACTTGAAAATGGAGGATTTGAAAGCAGAGGTTGATCGACAAGATCAGTATATTCAGCAGCTACAGCGGCAACTGAAAGAAGCAGAGCAAATACTTGTGAGTGCATATTGTATATCACTGTGTGTAGATCTGTGTGTGTACACATGTATTTGTGTGGTCGAGGGCATCAGTTTAACTATAAATAATTACAATTTCTCATTGTGTTTTTGTAGAGTTGTCATTTATGCATGGTGTTCTAGCGTTTTATATGAATATCACTCATATTTCCTTTAAGTTTGTAAACATGAGCTTAGTTTATGATAGTTTTGTGGAGCTGATAGTTAAGCAAAGACGAGCATGGTTTCACAAGAAGTTACGCGACATTCGAAAGTGTGGAATTGGTGGTGGGCACAAAGGTCCTCTTGTTCTTAGCTTCAGCATTGACCTAAATTGCAATGCTAGTTGGTTCACCAGAATTCTCCATGATATACACAAGGGACACTTATATTCTGTTAATTGGTTAGCAGTGAAAAGTGGTGAGAATTAGAGTAAGCGACACACATGCTAAGGACAAGATATCTCATCAAGTTTTCGGCTTGTGCAGCACTGTGGTTATCTTGCATTTTGTGGACTACAGATACCTTCTGTTCTGTACTAGAATAAATTAAGTTGTTTTGAAAGCCTTCCTGACTGTGCGGGAGTTAACTACTGATGATATTTCTTTCTACAGCTTGATAAAATAACATGCTCCTTGGGGCTTAGCAGAAGGCACACGGGGCTAGATTTTCATATTCTGGTGCCAGTTTAGTATGTGTTTTCTGGCTCACTTTTTACAGTGTTCAGATTTGCGTACGCACATGTAACTTGTTTTTTATTCCAAATGTGTGTTTGAATGCAGTTTTTTCTTTATGATAATTCAGAGCAGAAACATGAGTATGAAAAAAATTTTATCAGATCAGGAGGCATTAGAAATTTGGNAGTTTAGTATGTGTTTTCTGGCTCACTTTTTACAGTGTTCAGATTTGCGTACGCACATGTAACTTGTTTTTTATTCTAAATGTGTGTTTGAATGCAGTTTTTTCTTTATGATAATTCAGAGCAGAAACATGAGTATGAAAAAAATTTTATCAGATCAGGAGGCATTAGAAATTTGGTTTTACTACGATTGACAATGAACAAGAGAGAGTAACATCCAGTGACTCTGATGAACACACTTTGGATAAAACTGTATCCTTTGATCAGCCGTCAACATTGACTGGAGAGGTTTGTAGCGTTCAGAGATTTGTAGCAGAAGAAATATCATCATCATCAAAAGAGGGAAAGGAGAAGGAGAAGAGGGAAGTATATACTTTTGCAATGGATAACCATTTTTTTTACAACCTGAGCTAGCAGTTGACAAATCACAAATATTCCATGTAGATCTTTTTTGTTTGGCAGACACCAGGGCCTTGGCATTAAATGCTATAAATCACTAGCAAAAAATCACTGTATATTTATTTCTAAAGGCCCTTTCACACTATCCAATTTTTCCTCAAATTACCTTCAACTTTTATTGAATCAATTCATTGAATGCTATATGACATCATACGAATGTCGTAATTGCGGCCATTTTCTCTTTCAGTTTCTTGAAAATCTTGTTTCCCTTCAATATTTTTGTTTTGAACATGTTCTGTATTTTTTTGAATCCAAAATTTGAATCGCCAATATTGTTACAAGGATGCCTGAGGGGCGTATCTGAGTTTGTGAGGGATGGAGGCCCTAGTAAAAAAAAAAAAAAACTAAATTTGATTTTTAATTTATTCACACAGCTATTATTTACAGCATTAAATTATCTTTCTCTACTATTGCTCTTTTTATTTCACATTGACCACACTATTTAATATATATTTCAAACTCTAATTACCATCCTTCTTAATTTCTCTGNCTCTTTTTATTTCACATTGACCACACTATTTAATATATATTTCAAACTCTAATTACCATCCTTCTTAATTTCTCTGTTTAGTTATAGTGAATTAACTCATACTCATCATTAACACACGTTCAGTCTATCTGTTGCCATCAATTGTAATGTCTTTCACTCAAGCATCCAGTCCAATAGTCCATCCTGTAGTCGTACTCTTCACTGCTCTGATGTTCGCAGTCACAGATTTTCCTCCCTTTGGTCACTTCTCTAGCCGCGCTCTTCTTTTCTCACTAGTCATCTATCACTAAAACTCATCAATTCAACAACTCATCAATTCAACAACTCACTTCACTCATCAACTGCCGGCTCGGAGGCCTGTCACACTTTTATATCAGTCGCCCTGACCATCTGGAAGGTTCAACGCACCCTGAGTCATGCTAAAAGAAACGAGGTCAGTAATTCAGAGCATTCTTCAGATAAACGCAGAAATCCTATCCGCAGAAGGTTAGGAGCAGCAAGCTGCCAAAGGGTTATTGCAGCAGAATGCTTTCATAACTCAAAACAATGTTAGGATTATTGCTTACTTGTCATTCAAAACATTGGCGCAGACCAGTGACACGTCACACTGCCCCCTCCTCAAGCATGTTCGTTCGGAACAGACTCTGCGACATTCAGACCTTGGTAGAGTGCTAGTCGGTTGATGTGTACAACAACCTTCGGCTTCGTCGTAGAGCCTTGATGACAAATACGAAAGACCACATCGTTGATCTTCTTCAGAATCCTGTAGGGGCCTTCCCAACATTTCTGTAGCTTCGGGCAGTACCCTTTTCTCCTCTGTGGGTTGTACAGCCACACCAGTTGTCCTTNCCTTCCCAACATTTCTGTAGCTTCGGGCAGTACCCTTTTCTCCTCTGTGGGTTGTACAGCCACACCAGTTGTCCTTAAAATATCTCGCCCAACATTCTCCTATCATACCACATTGTCATCCTGTCACTATTTATTTTGAGCTGCTGTCGAGCAAAATCATGAATGCCAACAAGTCTGTTCGTAATTCGCTGGTATAATCAGGGGCTCTTCTGTCGGCCGACCAAACAGTAGGTCACTAGAGAGGCGTAGCGCTCTTCCAAACAGCATTCTTGATGGTGCTAGTTCTAGTGACACCCCAAACCTCAAGAAGACATGCTCTATGATTGCCTCAGGCCACTTAATAAAGTAATCTTGGGCCACAGGAGATACTGATTACTTCTCTCTGTGACAGGCAAGGGTCCCCGAATATCCATTGCCATCCTATTGAATGGGGGCTCCAATATTGTACACTGAAGAACCAAAAAAACTTGTACACCTGCCTAATATCATGTAGCCCCCCCCCTTACCCCCTACGAGCACGAAGAAGTGCCGCAAGACGACGTGGCATGGACTCGACTAATGTCTGAAGGTATGCAGGAGGCAATTCACACCATGAATCCGGCAAGGCAGTCCACAAATCCAATCTACGCNCTGCAGGGATCCAATCTGCGCCAATTGGAGAAAGGGTTGCACGTTTGTCACATTTAATGATTCTCGTCAGTCGTCGTTTGTCCCGTTCTTTCACAATTTTTTTCCGGCCACAGCGATGTCGAAGATTTGATGTTTTACCGTATTCCAAATATTCACGGTACACTCGTGAAATGGTCGTGCGCGAACATCCAAATGTTATCACTACCTCGGAGATGCTATGTGTCATCTCTCGTGCGCCGACTGTAACACCACATTCAAACTCACTTAAATCTTGATAACCTGCCATTGTAGCAGCAGTAACCGATCTAGCTGCCGACCACATCGCGTTACCCTGATTGGTTCCATACCTCTGTTATTTGATAAGCACGCCTGCCTATACCAGTTTTTTTGGCTCTTCAGTGTATTTCTGGATGTGACCTTGTCCCCTGTTCCTTGGGCCCCTACTCACAATGCAGGTGTCGCACATCTGCACCACTTCTCAACATTTTCTCGACAATGAAGCCAGTAGAATTTCAGTCTAATTAACACCAGTGCCCACTGGCAGCCGCATTATGCAGTTCCTTCAAGACTTCTAGAATCCTGCATTCTGGAAGGACCAACTGGAAATGTGTGTTTCCATCATTACTTTCCCAGTTTCTGTAAAGTACGCCATCCTTCAGTACGACAGAATTCCATTGTGCCCAGTATGCTTTGACTGCTGCACTCAGGTTAGATATCCATTTCGGCCGACAGTTATCTTCTTTCCACTTTAATAATGGCTGCAAAATGGGATCATTCAACTGATCTTTCCCTAATACCCNACAATGAAGCCAGTAGAATTTCAGTCTAATTAACACCAGTGCCCACTGGCAGCCGCATTATGCAGTTCCTTCAAGACTTCTAGAATCCTGCATTCTGGAAGGACCAACTGGAAATGTGTGTTTCCATCATTACTTTCCCAGTTTCTGTAAAGTACGCCATCCTTCAGTACGACAGAATTCCATTGTGCCCAGTATGCTTTGACTGCTGCACTCAGGTTAGATATCCATTTTGGCCGACAGTTATCTTCTTTCCACTTTAATAATGGCTGCAAAATGGGATCATTCAACTGATCTTTCCCTAATACCCTCATCACTTAACAAAGAAAGATATTTTAAAAGAATCAAATGAAATAAAAGGAATCAATTCTTGCCCAATAATTGACAATCAATTGTTTTCGAAAGCTTTCTGTGGAGTGTACAGAGATAGCAGCACATTAGTGTTGGTTCTTGAGTACCAAATGTTAGCAGTGACTTAACACGTCTTTCCCTTGTATCGTCTTTGCGCCGCACGTAGTGTTGTTTTTATGTTGTGGCAGTGAAGAAGTACGACAGTTTCTTGATGGAAAAGCGAAGTACCTACACCGCAGGTTTCAAAATGAAAGTGATTTTGTTGGCTGAAGAGTTTGGATCAAGCCATGGGCTGTGAATTCGGAGTAAATGAAAAGTTAGTGCGGGGCTGGAGGAATTTTTCTCACTTATAGGTCGCACCCCAAGTTTTCAACAAAAATTTTTTTAACAAAATGTGCGACTTTATATGCGATAAAATACGGTAGCTTACTGACGTATTCTAGTGGTCTTTCCTTCCCATATTGAACCTGAGATAACACAGCTCCAATGTCTACATCACTAGCATCAGTGTCCAAAATGAATACACCCTCACTTTTCGGGAAACCCAGGACTGTGCTCCGTCAGTTCATGTAGTGGCTTGGCAATGGTAGCGAACCTAGGTAAAAATCGATGGTAATAGGCACATATACCCAGAAAACTCCGCACTTCAGTTTTGTCAGTTGGTGTCTGCCAATTTCTTATTGCTTTGTTCTTCTCATAGTCTGTTTCGATTCCATGGGTCAACACTACATAACCCAAGAAATTAATTTTCTTTTAGAACAGGTGGCACCTATTAGGAACCAGTTTCATGTTGGCTGTGGCCACTTTCTGGGGAACAGAGTCTAGGCGTGATAGGTGCTCTTCAAATGTCCTTCCTGTCACAACGTTATCTAGGTAAACCTGACAAATATCTAAAAGCAGAACTTTTTCCATCAGGCGTTCGAAGATGGCAGGGGCATTACATAGCCCAAAAGGTATAACTTTGAACTACCAGATTCCTTTCCCTTGGACACAAAATGCAGTCTTCTCTTGGTCCTCTGGAGCCAACTCGCACTGCCAGTACCCACTCTTCATGTCCAAAGTAGAAAACCATTGTGAACCTGCTAGACTATTTAATGTGTCATCTATCCTTGGAAGCAAATAAGAGTCTTTCTTTGTCACATTATTAAGCTGGCGATAATCTACACAAAACCTCAGCGAGCCATCTTTCTTCTTAACAAGTAGAGTTCCCCTAGTACTTCTGGTAAATGACATTCTATTTGTTTTACTCTAGAATCTTCTGGAACGTTTGGACATTTGGAAGTACTTGGGTGACCTACTTACTAACACCTATCATGGCCGCCTCCTCAAAACGTATGGCACTATCAGACAAATTTATCATTCTAACCGGAAAACTGTCAGAATTAGAAGAGACTAAAGTCCTTACTACAACTACTTTACCTTTTTCAGGATGCCAATCCTCTCTGCTGGCTCAATAAGAACCAAACGTCTGTCAAACTTTCCTTGACATCTGCCTGTAATGACAATTTCACTAGAAGTGGGCAGCACAGTGGGTTGACCACATACTACTGGGCAGCTAATTGGGGAGTACAAATCATGCCGTGTTGACACCACCAAGCAAACCGGGTTCAACCGCCGGCCGGGTCACCAGATTTTCGCATGTGAGAATCGTGCTGGATGATACTGCTGGTCGACGGGTTTTCTCTGGGATCTCCTGTTCCCCGCCCCTTCATTCTGGCGCTGCTTCATACTCACCTCAATCACCCTCATCGGCTCCCAAGACTTCATTTTTAAGAGCCGTCCAAATCTCTTCACTCACTCACTCTTACCTTTAACTGATGTGGTTTCACCTGTTACTGCAGTCAAATAGCATTGTTTCATGTTGTCGTCGGGTGATCACTGGCGGGGGGAAGGCTTGAGGATGTCTGGTATTATTATGGTTATGGTCGCCCCAGTATCAACAACCATCTGGCAAGGAACTTCATTAGGCTCCCCTCCACCAGTATTGCATTCCACTCCTGTTTCACTAACCTTACATGTAAGAACATTTGGGCCTTCCTTCAGCAGTCACCGACCTTCTCCCCCTAAGGTCGGTGTTTACAAGTCTTCCGAATGTGCTGCAGTCTCACCTGCCTCTCACTGTCTTTTTTCTCGCTGCTGCTTCTGCTGCTGTTGTTGTGGGCAGTAGGCTCTCAGGTGCCCGGGTTCTCCTCATGACCAACGCTCCGACCATTTAGGTGGGCGGCGGCTAAGCTCTGTAGCACGGACCCTGGAAGCGATGTCCCTTGTGGCTGTCTGCATCTCCTTCAGTGTCTTTAATAACCTGTCTTTGTCTTCTTCGTTCAGCGTCACTGCCCATACCAGACGTCGGGGTGCGGCTCCCTGTCTTGCTGACTCATTCTCCAGTGCTCGGGCCAGGGCGTACTGCATGTTTTGGGGTGCAGCCAGTCGTACTGCTTGTCGTACTTCAGTGTCGGCAATGGCATCGATGATGAAGCAACTGCGATGATCTCGCACGCTTCCTCGGAGCACCGTTACAGTGCACTTCTCTTAAATCATATATCTCTTAAATTATGTATAATCGTAATTTGAAAATTATCTTAATTAATAGTCTCCACAAACAAATAATCCTAAACCATAAGGTAATAATAATAATATTATAATATCTGAAAAACTGCATCATTACACAATAACACTCCCCCCCCCCCCCCCCCC
>NQII01000033.1:729755-819644 GCA_002778355.1 Clitarchus hookeri
ACAAATTTGATGCATTTGGTCCAAACCGAAACAAACCTAAATGTTGATTTACTATAATTGCTGCAACATTTTTTTTTTCCCCTAAATCTTAAGAAAATTCATAATCATTATGTATAGGTTACAACATTACAACAGCAGATTGAAAATAAAATAAAACATTGGTTTACAATGTTTTCCATATGACTTACCAAGTTACTTTTTTTTTCTATCTATAATAATATGCAAAAGTCTTTTTTCTCAGAAAACTCAATATTTCTGTTTCAATACAAGAAAACAAACTGATCTCTTCTTTACAAGTAAATTTTACATAACTTACATATATATACTGGAGAGCCAAATAAACTGGTATAAGCGTGCGTATGCAAACAACAGAGGTATGGAACCAATCAGAGGAACGCGATGCGGTCGGCAGCGCCTGTATAAGCCAACAAGCGTCTAGCAAAGTTGCTAGATTGGTTACTGCTGCTACAATGGCAGGTTATCAAGATTTAAGTGAGTTTGAATGTGGTGTTATAGTCAGCGCACGAGAGATGGGACAAAACATCTCAGAGGTAGCGATATAATTTGGATTTTCGCGTACGACCATTTCACGAGTGTACCGTGAATATCGGGAATCTGGTAAAACATAAAATCTTCGACATCGCTGTGGCTGGGAAAAGATTGTGAACGAACGGGACAAACAACGACTGACGAGAATCATTAAACGTGACAGACGTGCAACCCTTTCTCAAATTGGCGCAGATTTCAATGCTGGGGCATCAACAAGTGCCAGCGTGCGAACTATTCAACGGACCACCATTGATATGGACTTTCGGAGCCGAAGGCCCACTCTTGTACCGTTGTTGACTGCACGACACAAAACTTTACGCCTCGCCTGGGCCCGCCAACACTGCCATTGGACTGTTGATGACTGGAAACAAGTTGCCTGGTCTGACGTCTCGTTTCCAATTGTATCGGGCAGATGGACGTGTACGGGTATGGAGACATCTTCATGAATCCATGGACCCTACATGTCAACATGGGACTGTTCAAGCTGGTGGAGGTTCTGTCATGGTATGGGGCATGNGACTGCACGACACAAAACTTTACGCCTCGCCTGGGCCCGCCAACACCGCCATTGGACTGTTGATGACTGGAAACAAGTTGCCTGGTCTGACGTCTCGTTTCCAATTGTATCGGGCAGATGGACGTGTACGGGTATGGAGACATCCTCATGAATCCATGGACCCTACATGTCAACAGGGGACTGTTCAAGCTGGTGGAGGCTCTGTCATGNGTGCAGTTGGAGTGAAATGGGACCCCTGATACGTCTACATACGACTCTGACAGGTGACATACACATCTCAGAATAAAATATTTTCATTATGAACTGTCAATACAAGATTTGGTCTAAATAAGTATAATGGTTCCCAAGATATGAAATGGCATCCAAAATATTAAAATGGCCCCCATTTTGAAAGTGAGCACTTGGCGTGGTAGATAACTTAAGTCATATGTCCTTAAGTATGAACTGTATATGTGTAGAGTTTTGTGAAGTTTAGTTCACAGGTTATAAGGGTGGGGCATACATCCCAGACAGACATTCACACAATTGCATAGGCCTATTGTTCAAGATAACACACACATGTATTATAAGTTATGAACTACCAACACGCTAACAATCAATGAAAATGTCCACAGTTTTCTGAGACCACATACACCCATGAAATCGCATTACCTTGTAGAAACAGTCTTTCACATTATTGTTGTCCCAGCCTCTGTATGGTAACACTGAACACTGCCCCTTGTGCACTGCANAAGATAACACACACATGTATTATAAGTTATGAACTACCAACACGCTAACAATCAATGAAAATGTCCACAGTTTTCTGAGACCACATACACCCATGAAATCGCATTACCTCGTAGAAACAGTCTTTCACATTATTGTTGTCCCAGCCTCTGTATGGTAACACTGAACACTGCCCCTTGTGCACTGCANGTAGAAACAGTCTTTCACATTATTGTTGTCCCAGCCTCTGTATGGTAACACTGAACACTGCCCCTTGTGCACTGCATGTCCACCCATAATTTCAACCACCCGACCAGCAAGCAAGCCCAACACACACTGTCCCTTTTTGTTACAGCATGGCCACCTTACAGTTTCAAGTTGATCAACACTATCCAAAGTTCACCAACACACTACCAAACTTGATACCAAACATACTGCCCACCAAAAATTAAAATTTTTCTACATTTGTCAGTTTTACTGCTNCACACTACCAAACTTGATACCAAACATACTGCCCACCAAAAATTAAAATTTTTCTACATTTGTCAGTTTTACTGCCAGTACTTCAATTTTGTTGTCACAAATGCACTATGATGATGCCCTCTACTGTGTTGGACGAGGATACAGCTTCACTAGTGGCATAATAAATTTGGTCACACAAAACTCATCAGTATATTCCCAGTAATACGAAGTATAATACAAAAACACTTGCAGACTACTTAACTTAAACAAGATTGCTAACCCCAGGTTGACAAAAAACTAGTTAAGGTAATGAGACCTATTTGACCACACAGTGCGATGTCATTCTAATGCCATTCTACTCAAAATGACTTGTAAAGAATAATGCAGGAATTTTGCATCATAAAAGGCACAAACATTTAATAAAATCTCTTGATATTAGCATAAACATTCCTCAAAAAATGCAATTCAATACATAGTTCATTCTGACTGTAAAATACAGTGAAATGACACAATGCAAAAGAGAGTCTGGCATGAGCACCAAGTCGGCTTGGCTAGGCCAACTTCTGAACCTATGGTACCTATGCACCATTCTTTAACATATATACATAATAACATAGTCAAAAGGAAAAATCAAGTAACCAAGGCTGAAGGCCAAGCATTCTGAAACAATGAGCAAAACAGAAGAAAACATGAAACAATACTTACATTATGATGATACAAACAGAGTTTTTACAAGGTGGGTGCTGAAACGAAATTTAGAACACACACAATTAAATAAACATTTAACCCTGGACAGCCCATCACACCTGCCTCATGATGGGTTACCGAACCCAGCAAAACGAAACGACTAAAAGAGAGCTGACTACATTACACTAGCAGTAGAAAAGCAAGAATAAGGATGAGCCCAGTGAAACAGTAGGTCATCTGGCCTGGCAGATGAGCACTGTGCAGACACGAAGGTGAAGAAAGAGACAAGAGAGGGAAGGGGTAATGGCCACCATGTGGAGCTAATAGCCAGGAAACATATTGATTAGTGTGTACTTGCTTGCACAACGCATGAAAGATTTCTCAAAAATAAACAGAGGTGGTTCAGTCTCATTAAAATCCTCTATTTCAGCATCATAGCTACTGGGAACACTTGCTTCACTCATTGAAAGTATTCATACACCTCTTAACCAGTTGCTGGTGCACCTCCAGTTGTTTCTATGACATTGTGGTTGTATGGGAAAAGAATCACATGCAATAAATTGTGTTGACCTTGCGACGACCGTGGTCGAAGGTTACTGCTTCAATATGTCCAAGTCAGTGAACATGATTTCAATATATATAGTGTGTGACATCATACTAACACTGTTAACCTTTAACTGGTGACATCGGGCCTCACAGGCCTTGCAACAATAACAAAACATAATTTCACCCCCTTCCCCGCGCGTCCCATTTTTCAGCGTTTCGGTAGCTTCGAGTTTAGTTGCGCCCACGCCGCGGAGAGGGATAGTTGCATCGGTTGGAGCGAATTCGGTAAGTTGGATCGATTTAAAGCCTTACGTCACCACTAACGTAAGTTTTTTAAAATTTTACTTATACGCTTTTTTCTGTTTTTCACAGCGTGTTCCTACAAATATACATGATGGATGACACAGGACCATCTAATAAGAGGCGTAGAGTGCTGGTGCAGATATATTCGGTACAAAGTACCAGTAGGCAAGCTGTAGCAGCATCAAGTTCCAACGTCGATAGTCAAATCAAAAAATGGCTGGCGAACGAAGACTGTAGTGGATCTGAAGCAGATGATTTAGGAGAAAACTATGTCCTGGAGCAATTCGATCATAACTCGGAAACTGAAGAAAGTACATCTGAAAATGAGGAACAAGAAGAAGGCCAAGAAAATCAAGCTTCAAGCAGTGATACTGATGACGAGCCTTTGTCGAGTACGGCAAGTTATTTCTATGGAAAAAACTGATACAAGTGGGCAAAAAATCTGCCAAACAGAGCTGTACGTACAGGTCAGCATAACATAATAGCTCGCGAACAAGAGTCGAGACTGAACGACAATGATGAAAAAGACCCCTTCTCTCCATGGAAAAAAAATTATGAGTCAGGACATTTTAGAAGAGATTTTACTATGGACTAATGTGAAGATTTGCCAACTACGGACGACATATAATAGAGAAGATCGGCCTGAACTACAACACATGGACATGATCGAATTACATGCCTTTCTTGGTATTTTGCTATATACCGCTGTGTTTAAGTCAAACCATGAGAATATAGAATTCTGAGAATATAGAATTTGCAACTGATGACACAGGAAGAGACATCTTCAGATGCGTGATGTCAAAGAAAATATTTCTGAATATACTATTGTGTTTACGCTGTCGCTACTAGGCCACCTGAGTTGTGCAGGGTGGTGGCCAGTAGTTCATATAGTTAAATTATTTAGGTGCAGACTAAGGGTACCTGAGGATGTTGCTTTAGGGGTAAACAAATACTTGTAACCTCCGTTATTTAACACATCAGGATTTTATTGATCAGAAGGTCACATAGTTATTTACACACACTGGCGAGACTGAGCCCCCTACTAGTTGTAGCCTGAAGGGCTGGTGGGCTGAATACTATGCGTCGGGGAAGGTTGTTGAAGGGAGACATTTATCTACTTATCTGTGACTGCTGCTTTTGGTGAGTTGTCTTCGTTGGCAGCTGAGGCATGGTGAGTTGGGTGGCCCTCGGACTGGCTCTCGTTGACGTGCTGTACTAAGTTGGCTTTTCCCTGCGGTTTTGACGGTCTCTCTCTGAAGTCCGGGATTGATTTTCCCGTGACTTGTACTTTCCCTGCGATCCCGGCTGGCGTTCCTGGTTGGAGAGTCCGTCCTCCTCGGCCTTGTTCCGGCTATTGCGTTTCTGTCTGCATTCCTAACTGCGTAAACTGCCACTACGTTTTCGGAAATGAACTCATAAGTTCGCGGTACTTTTACTGAGTTTGTGTGGGGAATTTACACATGAAGTTTCGGGTGCCACTCGGACTGGAGCTACCACTCGTTTCCGGGAATTTACTCCTATTCTCTGCACTGTTCTCGTCACACGACTGTTTACTCCCGTTTTGGCTGCATCTATCTCGTCTCGCGGCTGTACCACCGAATAACTCCCGTCTCGGCTGGCGATAATTGCTCCCTAACAATTTACTTTGAACAACTGATTACAACTGACTGCCTGGGCCGGGCCCGAACTCCGGCCCGTTGATACGACTGCCTCTCGCCTAACTGCCTTCTCTGTCTTGCATCGCGGCTGAACAACTCCGCTCGAACGACTGCCCACGACTGACGACAACTGAATGATTGCTCGCGACTGAATGATTACGAACCTTGGCTGCTCCCGAATTTAACCCGTCTCCCGATACATTCAAATTGGCTGTCAGCAGATTGTGTCGAGAGAAAAAGGGACTTCCCTGGTGTCCCTCGCTTGTTTTTTGTATAGGATTCCGTGTCATGTCAGCGGCTCGCTCGCTCAAACTAGGGGTGGAGGTAGGGGTGCGGTAAGCGTCTCGGGGGTTCCTGTAAGCTGTGTCGCCACTAATCTCGGCCGGTGGGTTACCCTGTTTCCTTCGCCGAGGGCTTATATCAGCTAATTTTTGGGTCTTTCCCGGTTTTTCTCTCGCTGCGGTTCATCCCCCGCATATTCTTATTCGGCGGGACTTCCCGGGGGGTTATTTCTCAGGGTGTGTATACAGCGCAATTCCTATCTCCTGTGAACTCGCCACGCGTCAATCCCCCTGTCTAACTTTGCTGTTGAGCACCCTGTAAACAGCGTTGGCTATGTGTTTTGAATCTACCTGGGTCCACTGCTGNCCTGTCTAACTTTGCTGTTGAGCACCCTGTAAACAGCGTTGGCTATGTGTTTTGAATCTACCTGGGTCCACTGCTGTGTGTCTGCTTGCTCGCCGTCCTCGTCCAATCTTTAGGGGCGCGCCTCTGTTGTGCGGTCGGCTATTTCCACTCCTACTTCCCCTCGTCTAGCTGAAGCCACCCTTTTTCCCCTGTTCGCGCTCTGACCTACTGCGGGAGGCATGTTATCAGTGGAAAGGTCATTGCCTCACACGCCTCTGGTTTGTCTCATGACTTCACCCTTCACGACTCTTAGAGAGGGGGGTGAGGTGGTCTCAGAATCTCGCAAATTGACATTAGTTACAAAANGACTTCACCCTTCACGACTCTTAGAGAGGGGGGTGAGGTGGTCTCAGAATCTCGCAAATTGACATTAGTTACAAAAGAAATTCCAAACATAGTAACTGTGGTTACAATCGCCCTTTTCTTACATTACTACAAAAAAAATTACAGTGTTTAATTACACATTCTCCTCTGTTCTGCAGCCTCATTTCTCTGGATAAACAACATAACACTGCCCTGGCAGCGACGTGAACACACTTTATTTATGAGGGCTGGTAGGCCTCTCAACAAAAAAAGACTTCCTAGCGGCCTTTTTCACACTCTGACTCTGGCGGCAAAAACACACATATTCTTATTGCGGCCACATCGCTTAAATCTCTAATTTTAACACATATTACACTAACAAATATCCCTCACTTAACAACAAGCAAACCTGGTGGCAAACAGTTGTGATAAATATCGATAAACAATAATAACAACACTCAAACCTTGAGGGAAAACCACTGGTAAACACCACTGGTAAACAATTCTTAACCTCTGTAAAAAGTAAAATAACTGTTGATACACAGTGGTAAACAAAAAGTAAACACTAGTAAACAGTGCAACTGATCTCTAATCCTAGCACATACTTAACTAATATCCCTCACTTAACAACAAGCAAACCTGGCGGTAAACGACTGTTAAAAAATATATAAACATCGGTAAACATAAATTAACTGGTGACACAAGGCTAACAAAAAGTAAACACTGGCAAACAGTGCTACTGTTGAATTGAACTCTGGTACACAAGACTGACGTCCCGCATCTTTTGTTGAGGAATTCTTAGTGGTCTTACTGCCCGTGTTTGCACACATAATTACACTATAGAATTGACCTCGATAACTGAGCTGAAGGCCTCTTAACACTTAGCATTTACGGTTTTGAAATTACTGTAATTAATCGTTCACTGTGCACTCGGTAAACAAAAATATNTGGCTTCACTCGTTCGCTCGTACTGCTTTCTTCACTCGCCCGCCTACGCCATCGCTTCTTCGCCTGTCTTCTTCACATGGTTATCCCCGCATGCGCTACAGTTTCGTCGGCGCTCAGGCCTCCTTCATCTCTTGTTCGCATGGCTCCACACTTCTCAATGTTTGCTTCCTCTCGCGTTGTCTTCTTCACCTGGTTATCCCAGCGCGCGTTAAGTTTCGCGGCGCTCAGGCCGCCTTTTAAACTACTGGCGCGCTCGCTCATGTTTATTTATCTTTGGGCACCGACNCATGCGCTACAGTTTCGTCGGCGCTCAGGCCTCCTTCATCTCTTGTTCGCATGGCTCCACACTTCTCAATGTTTGCTTCCTCTCGCGTTGTCTTCTTCACCTGGTTATCCCAGCGCGCGTTAAGTTTCGCGGCGCTCAGGCCGCCTTTTAAACTACTGGCGCGCTCGCTCATGTTTATTTATCTTTGGGCACCGACTGCTCGATAACACTGGGTTTATTTTGCATCTTGCTTTTACCCCTATCTCGCAGTCTCTGTACCATACAGTGAAACTATTTTCCAACCCTTTCCTGCCGCTCATCCGAGTGTCCTTACGGCGGGCGGAAATACTGGCATACTCTTTCGGAAAACGTCACTATTCACCATCCAGGGAATTAGTACTTACTTTTTCCTACTTTTTCTTTCACCGGCGCTCCGGTTACTGTAATTTGTCGGCGTGGTATATTTACTTGTCCGCTTGATCCAACGTCATTTCCACCATCCAGAGAAAGTGACCTCCTTTCTTCGCTGAACTCCCTTTGCTGCTACGTCTTTCGCCCGTTCCTCGCTCCCGTTCGCTGATTTTGGCCTCGCTAATTTCTGCACCTCGTTTCGTCTCTCGCACTCTCGTTCTCCCTTCGGTCTCTTCGCTACTTCACTAATCTCGCCCGCCCATGCTTTCGTGTCTCTCTCGTCGTCTCTCGTCATGCTCGCCATTTTATTGCCCACCATTCATGTGGGCTGAGGCCTATGGTTTCGCTAATCTCCCTTTGCTCTCCCGCCTTACTCTCTCGAACTTGTACCTCCCGCTCGTACTCAATAATTCCTCGGCTGCCTGCTTCGGTAATTGGGTCTCTTAAGGTAATGTTGCTGGGCGCCACAGGGCTTTTTTTTTAATAGACTCCCTGAAGTCTGGTTTTAGCCTGACTAGCTCATTAAGGGTGAATCGTTTTTCTTGGGTTTAGTCTGGTTCTTGTTACAGTCTATACAGACTTAACTATGCCTTAGCATGCCCTGCCATGCCTTAACACGCCCCACGTTGGGCGCCATTTTAACTTGTCGCTACTAGGCCACCTGAGTTATACAGGGTGGTGGCCAGTAGTTTAAATAGTTAAATTTTTTAGGTGCAGACTAAGGGCACCTGAGGTTGTTGCGTTAGGGGTAATCAAATACTTGTATTCTCCATTATTTAACATACCAGGATTTTATTGATCAGAAGGTCACATAGTTATTATACACACTGGCAANCTCGTCATGCTCGCCATTTTATTGCCCACCATTCATGTGGGCTGAGGCCTATGGTTTCGCTAATCTCCCTTTGCTCTCCCGCCTTACTCTCTCGAACTTGTACCTCCCGCTCGTACTCATTAATTCCTCGGCTGCCTGCTTCGGTAATTGGGTCTCTTAAGGTAATGTTGCTGGGCGCCACAGGGCTTTTTTTTTAATAGACTCCCTGAAGTCTGGTTTTAGCCTGACTAGCTCATTAAGGGTGAATCGTTTTTCTTGGGTTTAGTCTGGTTCTTGTTACAGTCTATACAGACTTAACTATGCCTTAGCATGCCCTGCCATGCCTTAACACGCCCCACGTTGGGCGCCATTTTAACTTGTCGCTACTAGGCCACCTGAGTTATACAGGGTGGTGGCCAGTAGTTTATATAGTTAAATTTTTTAGGTGCAGACTAAGGGCACCTGAGGTTGTTGCGTTAGGGGTAAACAAATACTTGTATTCTCCATTATTTAACATACCAGGATTTTATTGATCAGAAGGTCACATAGTTATTATACACACTGGCAAGACTGAGCCCCCCTGCAAGTCGTTTGCCTGAAGGGCTGGTGGGCTTGAATACTATGCGTCGGGGAAGGTTGTTGATGGGAGACGTTTCTCTACTTATCTGTGACTGCTGCTTTTGGTGTGTTGTCTTCGTTGGTAGCTGAGTCATGGTGAGTTGGTTGGCCTTGCGTCCTCCTCGTCCTGCNGTTATACAGGGTGGTGGCCAGTAGTTTAAATAGTTAAATTTTTTAGGTGCAGACTAAGGGCACCTGAGGTTGTTGCGTTAGGGGTAATCAAATACTTGTATTCTCCATTATTTAACATACCAGGATTTTATTGATCAGAAGGTCACATAGTTATTATACACACTGGCAAGACTGAGCCCCCCTGCAAGTCGTTTGCCTGAAGGGCTGGTGGGCTGAATACTATGCGTCGGGGAAGGTTGTTGATGGGAGACGTTTCTCTACTTATCTGTGACTGCTGCTTTTGGTGTGTTGTCTTCGTTGGTAGCTGAGGCATCGTGAGTTGGGTGGCCTTGCGTCCTCCTCGTCCTGCTTCCGGCTATCACNTGCATCGCGGCTGAACAACTCCGCTCGAACGACTGCCCACGACTGACGACAACTGAATGATTGCTCGCGACTGAATCATTACGAACCTTGGCTGCTCCCAAATTTAACCCGTCTCCCGATATATTTAAATTGGCTGTCAGCAGATTGTGTCGAGAGAAAAAGGGACTTCTCTGACTTCCCTGTTTCCTTCGCCGAGGGCTTATATCAGCTTATTTTTGGGTCTTTCCCAGTTTTTCTCTCGCTGCGGTTCATCCCCACGTATTCTTATTCGGCGGGACTTCCCGGGGGTTTATTTCTCAGGGTGTGAATACAGCGCAATTCCTATCCTCTGTGNTCGAACGACTGCCCACGACTGACGACAACTGAATGATTGCTCGCGACTGAATGATTACGAACCTTGGCTGCTCCCAAATTTAACCCGTCTCCTGATATATTTAAATTGGCTGTCAGCAGATTGTGTCGAGAGAAAAAGGGACTTCTCTGACTTCCCTGTTTCCTTCGCCGAGGGCTTATATCAGCTTATTTTTGGGTCTTTCCCAGTTTTTCTCTCGCTGCGGTTCATCCCCGCGTATTCTTATTCGGCGGGACTTCCCGGGGGTTTATTTCTCAGGGTGTGAATACAGCGCAATTCCTATCCTCTGTGNCGTATTCTTATTCGGCGGGACTTCCCGGGGGTTTATTTCTCAGGGTGTGAATACAGCGCAATTCCTATCCTCTGTGAACTCGCCACGCCTCAACACTTTGACAATGCGCTTGACAGGCAGTAAAGAAGAGAAAACGATAAACTGACTGCGATTTCGAACATATTCAGAAGATTTGTGAGCAATTGCCAGAATCTATACAACATTGGTGATTGTGCTACGATTGATGAAATGCTGGTTGGTTTTTATGTCGATTGTACCTGGTTATATACATGCCTAGCAAACCATCAAAGTATGGTTTGAAACTGGTGTGTTTGTGCGATGCGAAGACTAATTACTTCTACAATGGCTATATTTATTGTGGCAGAGGATCCGATGGTGATACTTTGACAAAGGNGACTAATTACTTCTACAATGGCTATATTTATTGTGGCAGAGGATCCGATGGTGATACTTTGACAAAGGAAGAAAATAAATTATTGGTCCCATCACAATCAGTCATAAGTCTGACGATGCCCTTGTTTTCGACGGCAGGAACTCTTTAGGTAATTCTCTTTTGTTTTTTGTCCGAGGGCCCACACAAGTCAGGCCTCATTTGTTTAAAGCATCAATCAATTCTATTGATGTAANCTCATTTGTTTAAAGCATCAATCAATTCTATTGATGTAAACCAATTGTCACAAGTATCGTTGCGGTTACTTGCACGGCAGTAACCGCAACGTTACTTGTGAATCCTTGGAATGGAACTCATTGTTGTGGATTGAAAACAATTTGCCTCTCTTCCTATTAGAGCCAGGATTTTAAGAAAGTGGCCCATTTTTCCTTAGTTAGAATCATTCTTTTTGCAGAGTCCTACTAGGTAATGAAAACAACAAGAATTTTTACATTAGTGAAAAAAAATCTTTAACTTNAAACCAATTGTCACAAGTAACGTTGCGGTTACTTGCACGGCAGTAACCGCAACGTTACTTGTGAATCCTTGGAATGTAACTCATTGTTGTGGATTGAAAACAATTTGCCTCTCTTCCTATTAGAGCCAGGATTTTAAGAAAGTTGCCCATTTTTCCTTAGTTAAAATCATTCTTTTTGCAGAGTCATGCTAGGTAATTAAAAAACAACAAGAATTTTTACATTAGTGAAAAAAAATCTTTAACTTTTTTACAACAAAATATTTTTATTAAGTATTTTCCATGTAAGTGCAGTAAACACAGACTTCTCTTATTTTGCCTCTGCAGGTTCATTATCTGTATCAAATATGCTTGTTGTCAACCAAAGTGTGCCTTAAACTATGCTGAGATCTAGTGGGTAACTGCTGGGGTGCAAACCCGCTTTGTCTGTTAGTGCTGCTCCCTAGAGGCGAATGGTAGGACTGCATCCACACAGAAAATAGAAGTTGTCTCCATTGTTAAAATTGTTATAAGAGGTGATGTCATTTCATCGTACACGTGCGCAAATAGTCCAAGAACGGAGTACAAACCCACTGTGCATTGCAGCATTGCAGCATTGCAATATCACATCTTTCAGAATAAAAATGCCAGACGTTTGTAATTGATGGAATAAACAATAATAATGTATTGCCGTAAAAAATACAGCGAAAGTCATTAAAATATGACTAAGAAATGTTTTACAGAAGACAGGGTGTGCACATGCTACTGTGCTCTTTAATACCGGCTGCTACTGGTTATACCATTAATATTGATGTGTAGAAAAGTTCTGGTTATTTGTTGTACAATTTTTACATTACATAAGCTTCTAAGAAAAAATTATTTTTATTTTAACACCTTAATACAAAAGTACAGTATTCTGTATTTTTTTTCGCTATTCTCACCTAAGCTTAAAAAATGTTTTTCCAACTTCAAGTAAGGTTTTGGACCTTCCTCATGAAAATAGTACTCCCATTAAGCTAATTTCATAAATCTAAACTCGCACTGTGATTGTAATTTACAGTTAAGTAATAACTGAGACAGTTAAACATATTTGCCTACCCACTTATTTTAGACTGTTAATGTAAGGAATGGATGGTCTTAAGACCTTGTACAGTATAGCTGGGAAATATCAGGTATAGGCTGTTCACGATAAATTGAGCACTTTTCAAAGCACTGCTATGATCTGCTTGTAAGCACAATGCATATTCTTCCACCATACGTAAAATTAACATTGCAGTGGGCCTGAGCACTTTATTCATGTACCATTCAAGGGAAACTGTAAAATTATTAGAAAAGTAAACATTTTACAAATTTGCTCATTCTTACACTTTATGTAAAAAAAAAATGAAAAGTTATAATTTCAGTATTTACAAATGTTTACCAAACACTTTTAATTCAACGTTAAGACATGAAACTACTTTCCCATCACCGTTGCCAACTTTACTTGGAGCATACCAGTCAGTGTGCATGTTAAAATACATGTAGACAGTGTCAGTGACATTTTTCAAAGGTTGATTTCAAAAGTGCTCTCTTTACTGTGAACAGCATTTAGAAGCAGTATATACTGTAGTGATTATGGTGTAAGTTGTCTGATTAATTTTATATTGTATTGGTTGAGAAATTGTATCCATCCAAAATAATTACGCAAAGTTGCTCAAGGACTTCTTTAATGAGCAATGTGCAGTGAATAATTTAATGGCCAATCATCACATATTTGTGGTGTATAAGTATTTGTCTTCCTATTGAACAACTGGGGAGTACTTTGTTTTGTGATGTTTTAGAATTTTTAACAGGCAACAGCAATTTACCAGGCAAAGCAGAAACTACAGTCAATAGCCAAGGCCAACAAGCGGCCTGTCCCTTCAGAAGAGCTCATAAAGTTTGCTCATCGCATCAGTGCATCCAATGCAGTTTGTGCACCTCTGACATGGCAACAAGGGGATCCACGACGACCATACCCGACAGGTTTGTACAGCATCTTCATGCTTCACCATTGTACTGTGCCATTGCAGGTATTTGTCAGAGTTCATCTTAGTAGCTGTTTTCAGTTGTTGAATTGTTTGTTAACAGTGTTAATTACTGCAGTTTTGTTGGGCTGATGTTCAGATGAAGACAGTAATAAAACTGTAGATGCTGACTAGGGGGAACCCAAGAGTCTCTCATATGTCCCCGGTAATAGCCAAGATGCCCCTAATCATTGACTGGCACAAACAACCTGTAATGAGAAAGAATGAGATAATAGACTCCTCCTCTAATAAATTAAACATGTCAGTGTCTATGGTAATCAACTTATATTTTAACAAAGATGAATTTACTATACTAAACGGATCCAATTAAGAAAGAAAGTTATAAGAGTAATTGAAAAAAGGCAAAAATTAACCAAGGTGTTTGTCCTAACTCAGAAACTGCTAACACCACACTCACCAGACTCATTTCAATTGAAAGAGTGCCCCTGAAAACTATAGAAAAAGGCTATCTTTATTGCACAATCTTACCAAAATGAAGATGAGAAATAAGGAAAACTAAATAGTAAATAAGCAATATAAAACACAGCTCTCCAGTTTGGACATGTGCAGTTGCAATATTGTATAACTGACAAAATCAAAGAGCACTTATGACACTCCAATAATATATGATTTAGAGGATTCCGTGGATCCATAATTAAAAACTGCATGTTATTAGCTTATCCAGAAGTGCCCACACTTTTGTCAGCAATTCAGTCTGCATGTAAGAAATGGTGATTGTGACTGGCAATCACCATTTCACAAAGCTGTCAAAAACATTTCATGTTTTTTCACACCTTTGTGAAATGAGAATCTGCTTTGACAGGGTGGTGTTATCCAGTAACAGTTTTTAAAGTGTTTATTTACTCTTCTAAGAAATGTTGATGTAACACCTGTTGTAATGTGTGAACAACAGAATCCCCCATCCATTTAATTGTAATTTAATTGCAAAATTCATTTTAAACCATTTTTATGCACTGGAGGTTTACAAGTTATTTTATTCAAAACAAATTGTTTTTTATTTACCTATTCTGGTAACTGTTAAAATCAAACACTATTGTGAAGTATGGCTTGTGGAGTAGCTAGCATATTTAGTGGGTCTACTGGTACTGGCACACCATCATTGGGGTATGCCACAAATTTAGAGAATCATTGCTGTAGAGGTCTAAATGTTTCTCCCGTGGGAAATTGATACTATTTTTAAAGTTTAAAGAAAAAATGAACTGCCACACTAACATAATGTTAAATCTGCTGTTAAACTAACACAGCGATTTCCTGTATTTAAAATCCTAATGTGCTGTTAGCAAAAGTATGATGGTTGCTAGAAGACATATTTTACAAGCTATATTACTAAACAAAGATTACAGAAACTTGGCAGAACCTCAAAGAGTTGTGAACATATGAAGAATTGACTTCTGGGATCTGCCAGAAAGCAATTTTCTTGAAAAATTCCGGATATCTTAAGGTGTGACCGCAACATTGCTTAAATTCTTTAAAAAAAAAATTTTAAATATGAAAATTTTAAAAATTCCACGAATTTTTGCATTTGAATTAATATGAATGGGTGTCAAAGTACCATTATCTCTTTGGAAACTATCAATTTTATCCTTTGCATGGCTTTTCTTTGCATCAAGTTTCATATTCTTATGGTATTTTTTTCTTTCACCGTTGACAGTGTTAGATTTACTATTAAACTTGTTGGTCAATGTCAACTACTCTTTCTAACTTTTTTTGCAATAGTCACTTTTTTATTTTTTTTTAACTACTATATAGACAGTATTATTTTTCTCATGCTTTGTATAATTCCTTGTTCTTAACTTGTTAGTGGTATTTATTTTTAATTTTGTACACAATGTAGGTTATAATGGCACTTGCTTAACAGTAAACACTACCGCCTTGATAAAGATACACAACATATTTGCGGTTGCCAAGCGTATACAATAGGTGCATTCTCTTCTCTATGATACACGAACAAAGCTGTTAACATAATGTTAGTTAACCAAGTATCTGCAATTCTTGGTGAAACACCACCGACACTAACATATATTACAGTATAACATTGCGTTAGCCAACACACTGATAGTGCCGTTTGAACAACGTTCAGTGAAACCAGGTATCAGTCAAATATTCTAGGAGTAGTGCGTGCCAACTGTGCACCCAATTTCTGCATTTATGCTCCAGGGAAGGGACAGGCATGTTTTACGACTGACTTCGCTCTGTGGATGAACAATATCCAGAGGGGGTCACCACACACAATTCATACAATTATCACTTTTAACAAAAATTGTAACCATCAGCATGAGTGCCTAATAGGGGCTGTAACAAGTTACAAGCTTCATCAAGGCCCCATTGTGTCCGAACCAGGCACACATCTGAGTACTGCTGGCTGCCTGCCTCGTGGGGAGTTTCTGCCAGCGGCCAGCCTGCAAAAGCTGTTACAAGGGAGGCTGATGGGAGTTTGGTGGGACAGTGACCAATCGGACACATGTGTGCAGTCCTGATGCAAAGGACAAATCAGTTTCAGTATTCCTTAGTATGCCTCATACAGACAAACATGCTCTTAGGCATGCTGAAATTCGTGAATAATAAATATGCCTCAAAGACCATAATTTTAAATCAATAAATTTGCAGGTGATTAAGGTGTGCCTGAGCACACCCTGGGTGCACGCCTAGGCTTTATGGGTGTATATTCTAAATGCCTTGAAATACAGTTCCCAATTGTAGAATCATACTTATTGTGATGTTTCTAAATACTGTATGTGTTGATTGGCATCTACCTATAGGATGTGCTGTATACAGTCATGCTGCACTGGATCAATAAGGGTGGAAGTTGCAATCGCAGTTGTAGTGAATGCCAAGGTACCAGAAAGTGCTTATGTGCACTACCATACAGTAGAACATGACTCTGTTCCCATTGCGTGATCATTGCTACAAGGCCTGGAGTTTGTGATGCCAGGTAGCACTTATTGCCCCGTTGTTGGCTATGGGCATGCCATGTAATTGTAAGCATATGCTTTTTAAAATTTTAATTTTTAAATTTTTTGAACTGGCAGTAATACATCTCTGCCAAGTACAGGTCCTATATGTACAAAATAAAGTATTTGTGTGTTTGTAATGGGCACTCGTGTGAAGTCAATAGCGTGTATTGCAAGAAATATCAATGGGCTGAGTAAAGTGTTGGCCTTGCTTGCTTGGTCTGTTACAGTGTAATTTGATTCAACTTTACTGATAGCATATTTGTTGGTCAGCAGTGGTTGTTCCTGGAAAACGGAAAAGTCAGGGAATTCTAAAATGGAATTTCAGTGGACATCCTGTAAAAATTGCAAAAGAAGACAATGCAGAGACCAGCCATTTTGATAAATATAATGATGTAGTCATACGTGAGTGACGTCAGTGCGTTTATTTAGTCAGAAGGGCTAATTGTGTTCTGATTTGTAATTTATTTTGAGTAATTCCACTTACCCCGTGATTATCATTGTGTTTCCATAATTTGCAACATGTTCTGTCAAGTAATTAACCCAGAGGTCTTGGAATCCGCTCCCAATTTGAGATAGCATGCGGTTATTAATTTTCAATTGGCTCAAGACTGGGTTTGATACAAATTGGAACTGAAATTATATTTAAATGCAGGAATTTGGAAGTGAGACCAGTGTAAATAATTTCCAAGAATTATATAGCATTTTTATCAAAATTTTGGAGCCCTAAAATCCAAAGCAGATACGCTTACAGCACAGACAGTACATTTTGACCTGTGGACGAATAAGACCATCTGAGAACATTTCAGTGGGGTTCACGAGCATACACTTACCTTGTTTGTACCTATGGAATATGATGAATTCACTGAATTAATAATTTATCAACTTCCGATAAACTATTAGAGGCAGTTCACAGGCCACACCTACCATGACCTATCTGAATTCAGATATATTTTGTTGAAGGCGGATCAACTTGAGTGTCAGATTTGTGTTACAAATAATAAAGACCATGACAGAAATCAAATCAACCTACCTCAACCACTTAACTGTTAAAATCAATACCGTAACACTGGCCCAGTACAGCACCCAGGTCACAATATTAACTCTTGGATTACACTCACTGCACTGACAGTATGACACTGTACATTCAGATGAAACATCGGTGGAACAGAATGGCATGAACTGCCAGCAATATTGCAGCCATTCAGGTCATGCCAATAATAATTGGCATCCTGAGTATCAGAGGAAAACAAGAGGTTACCAAAAGGAGAAAGGCAAGGGAGGCAGTCAATACAGGTGATCATGAGTGCAGAGATACAAGCCACCACAGAACCTTTGAGTCAGCAGGTGGCTTAATCCCACCTTCTACATCACCACCTCACACTTCACTACCACCTATAATGCAGCCGTCACCAGTGCTAAGGTAAATACACCAAGCACTTGTACCTATGATGCAACCACCACCGGTGCAAGGGCAAGTGCGCCAGCCACATGTACTCATGACACAGCCAGTACCAAGTAGTAACAACTTAATTAGACTACCATAAGAGGGGTATTTGCAAAGGCAGGAACTGCTCAATCCTCTCATGCCACCATTCCACGAAACCAACAGACAGTACAAATTGATATCTGTGCTATATGGTTTTCCAGTTTGGTCTAATAGAGTGAATTCTCTATCCGTCGTTTCTCAGGATACTGAAAAAAATTTCATTTCATGTGGACTTCAATGAATGTGGGTTTGAAATGCAGATAAATAAAACATAGGACCACAAAATACGTTCCATAGATGCGGACTTCCAATCCATCTGGGTTCAATACATAAAGGTTCCACTGTACTGTGTTAAATTAGAAAGGTCGGAAACTGTAGTCACAGAAGCTTTACCTAAATTTACCTTGAACATGAAGCTTTTCAAGAAACCAGTGTTGGTAACAAGGGAAGAAATCCTGGATTTAGTATCTAAAAAGTTATACAGCTCAGCCGAATCAAGAAAAGGGCACCAGAAACTGTCCAAGTTATATAAATTTAACGTAGAAGACATGGTATTACAATGCACCAGCCACATTAGTTCCCTATGGGACCGCATCACCAGGAAGCCTTTCTACTGTTTGATGGTCCATTTGTAGTAATGGAGATTGTCAGAAAGAACTGCTATGCACTATCAACAACAACAGGTGAACTGGTGGAAAGAGATAATATTATGCACAGGGTCGTTGTCCCAAATTTTGTAGTGCCGGAGCTATTCATATTTCTGCTTTAAAAAAAAATTTGTTTCTTTGCATAACAGGCTGTAAATTAATTATTAAAAGAGAATAACATATTTGGTAATATGGTAACTAACAACACTAAAACACTATGTATTTTGATAAGTAACGCTGTCTACAACGACCTGAAAACTAATTGAACACAAAACAAAACTGAAACTGAACGAGGAGTGTGAAACACTGATCATTTTGTACACACTATAATAAAAATAATTGTCATCTTATAAAAAACATTTTTTCCAGTACATAGTTTTTGCGTAGTTAGTTGCCGAAATTGCTGTGTCAAACCATTTAGGCAATAGTAACAAATCAACCTCTGTCTATTACTTTTTGTATTATTACACCAGACGATACAACACATGCAACGTGATTAATTCACTGTTAGTGAAACACATTTACATGCTGTTACTGGATGACTTAATGAACTTCTAACAGCTCTTCATTCATACATACAGTAAATCAACGTGTAAAATACCATGGATTCTGAAGGTTTGCTCTTTCTGCAACCATTTGGTCACCGTAAAACAAAAACCAGTAACGGAGCTGAGCTCTAGCTGCTCGGAGCAGTACCGGAGCAACGCTCCAGCATGCTCTAGCATCATTACACTACTGATAATGCAGTTTGAAACCTTACCTTGCACCTAATTTGTAGCCTAATTTGTAGCCTAATTTCTTAGTATGTATGACATTGGGAAATCTACTATGGGATGCATATGCTGGATGAAGTAGCAAATAGAAGTTTGTAACCCTAAAGCGATATGAGCGAGTTACTGTAGGGGGGTCACGCTTGCAGATATGCGTATTATGTGAAGTGTTACATGATGTATTTTTGTTAAGTGATGCTGCATATGTATGTATCATATTTTGAGCAGCTAATAAACATCAGATACATGTAGAGCTTGAGGGATTATGCTGTTGCCTTGCTTTGTACTTATACAGGATGTATCCAGGTTGATTACAATCTTTCAGGGATTATGGAAAAGAGCACTAGCATCCATTTCAGATATGCAACCCCAGTCCAGGAACGCCTCTGTCAAACGTTACAACCAAAACAGTGTTGTGATGACTATTACAGTAGAATGTGACAAATTAAAAGACTTTGTGAACTAATTTAATGCGCTAATGTATTTCATGCATGACCAACAAGCTATGAAGACCACAGTTCACAACAGGTGTTCAAAGGTTTGTATTCCAGCTTCGATGCAGGCATGATGTCGCACGGAGCTTTGTTGCATCTGGTCAAATAGGAGTTATGCTATCACAGACAGTTAAAATTCTTGCCACGAGCTCCTCTTCCATCTCCACAGATGTCTCGCAGACAAGGCTTTTGACAAGATCCCACAGGTAAATATTGAGTGGGGTCTAATAAGGTGAACGAGCTGCCCAAGATGCAGGATGGCCTCTTCCTATCCACTTGTCAGGGAATGTCTGATTCAGGTAATCACGAGTGGCATGTGCAAAATGAAGAGGGACCCCATCATGTTAAAACCACATGCATTGCAGAACATCAAGTAGGACATTTTCCAATAACTCTGGGAGTGTGGTACTCATAAACACAGTGTACACTGCTCCAGTTAAGTGTGCTGGAAGAAGATATGGGCCTATTAAGTAATCATTCACTATGTCTGCCCATATGTTCATTGCAAATCGTACCTGATGGCTCTACACATTCATAGCATTGGGTTTCACATCTCCTTATGCATGACTATTCCCACTATTAAGCATTCCATGTCTCATAAAACAGGCTTCATCTGTGAAAAGCACATACACAGGAAAGTGAGGGTCGAACACCCTGCGCTGCAGTGTCCATTGACTGAACATGACGTGAGGGGTGCAAAGTCAGTTGTATGCAAGGTGTGGAATTTCTGAGGATGGTAGGTGTGCAGCTGATGTTCCCGTATTACTTTCCACACAGTACTGTGTGCGACACCCATTTCACATCACAGTGCTAGAGTGCTTATTGCAGACTCCTCTGCAATGCAATATACCTCAGATTCTTCGAAGTTGAGTGTCCGTCCAGTTCGTCTTCCTCCCTGGTTGTGGAATTGTGGGTCCAATCACCCAGTTTCCTGTAACTGTTGGAAAAGTCTTGGAAAACTAGTATGATCTGGTTTTCACTAAGTGGATACTTCACCCTATACAATTGTGCTTTCCATTAGCTTGTCCGTACACAAACACCATATCAGCACGTTCTGTGGCAGTGCACTTAATTTCACTCAGGCTGATCAAGTGCACTCATCTGTATGTAAACATAGACTACAGTCTACCCACACTCGTACCTTAGGACCCACCACGTCGACACGCAGCATGCCATCTACCATGCATTAGTGGAGCATACATTCCCCACCCTTGTGCTGTACTACACCTACAGGACATGTTGGCCAACTCGTGGCATCTGGGTTTACATGCTAAACTGTCCCTCCCCTCCTCCCAGGTGCCAAGGTCAATTTCAGACTCAGGCAAGGATGTTTATCCTAGTTTGCAGGCTTCAAGGTAATGTTAGTACTTCACCTTATGACATTAAGCACAGTACATTCTTCACTATGTCCTGACTGTTGTCGTATTCCCACTGTAATAGGCATCTCATCACTGTTGTAATGACGCAGTAGTCTTAATTTTTCGGGACACGGGTGTAAAATTCTTTCGTGTGTATGAAGCTTTGGAAAGCTTCGTAATATTTTTATCGGGTTTGAAGTTTAAAGCCGCGGTGGCTCGTTTCCCGTGTTTGTTTATCCGGCAGACGTGCGTTTTGTAGGTTATCGGGCGGACGTCTGCTGTTTACATTTTATCAGGACGACGGTTACAGTTTTCGTTTCGAACTTTGGAGTTTTTGTGAAGCGTCAGCATTAATTAGATATTTTCAGACAACATCGACAAGTTTTAGTTCCTCCGGTGCCGTTTTGTTGTACGAAAGGTTAATTTATGTTGACGGCGCAGTCTTAGTTACGATAACGTTGTGGAGAGCGTGCGTAGCTAGGCGCTTATCTCAGGAGAGGGGGGCGAGAGGCAGAACAAAAGACGCGTCTGTCTGTCGCCCTTCCATCAGTTTCGTCAGTCGTCGGAAGCAGTCGCCGGCGAGGGCCGTTAGAGGCGTCACTTCAAGTCAGTCGCCCTTCAGGGCAGCGGTACAATGCTCGCTTAGGTCGCGTTCAGGCGCGACGCTAAACCCCCACATCGGCCACTAGACTTTATTATTTTAATTCTCTGCCGGTGTGGGAGGTTGGAGCAGCATTATATTTCTTTTGATGCAAGTTCGGAGACATTAATAACCTGTAAACGACTGTGGCGCTGGTCTTTACTTTTATATTAATCTGTGAGAGGTTCGTACTCTGCATACTGGAACATCGTTGGTGAACTGTGTCGCTAAATGAAATAAACACATATAACAACTAATCTGGAACTTTATTTCTTAATTAATCTGCGTCAATGTACTGAGTCTCGTGTTTCTACCTTGAGCTAGTTGAGGCAAAGTAAACATAGGCAAGCTAACATGGGGCAAACATTACACTGTTTTGGTTGTGACATTCTAAAAAAATTATTTAAAATTAATTAAATAATTACTGCTGAAGATTCAACACCATTAATTCAACAAAGAGATGGTATCTCGTGAAACGTTCATGCGCACACACATTATGTCACCCGATAGCCATAGCACATTTTACACACGTCACTGCGAATAAACTGCCAAGATTTTATATTGTGTTCTGCAGACTGACACTTTATAAGTTGGTAACAGTGCCAGTACTCTGAATACTCACTTCTACTAAAACATTTTGTAAGTACAGGCAACGAAGCCTACAAGAACAGACTTATTGGGTAAGCATGCGCCAAAATTTGAGTTGATTGTTGGGTTAACTGCAGACTTGCCCGCCATCTTCAAGATTATGTGCACTGCAGCCAATCAGTAGGTACTGTGAAATCTGGGTAGTAAGTGACTGACGGTAGTGTATTAAGTATTTTTCTTCACAGCAGGACATGGTTTAATGTTCAAATAAATTAGGAATTATTTCATTATTTCTGTTTTTCCACGTATATTTTCTTCAATTTATATGTGTAATTTGTTTATTGTTAAGGATACTATGTTTATTTTCTTTACAAGTGCAAGGACTTCATGATTTTGAGTGTGGGTAATGTGTTTTTTTTCTCTTTCCACCTCTCCTTTTTTAAATTTAATATTGACATTATGTTTACAAACATTTACACATGCTGACATGCACTAAAATTTAATTTGCTGTATTAATTTTTCAGCCTTCAGCAGGAGTAGCTTTCAGTACCAGATTTTGTGCAGAATTGTTTGTTTTGAGGTTAAATAACTTGTTCACTTAGTGTTGTGAATTTAATTTCATTTTTCAGTGTAATTTTTTTAATGTAACTTTAATAGCCTTTTTTTATTTGTAGTAACATTCTTAATGTATATTCTTAACCACATTTCTGATTTACATGGCTGTGGCGTTTACTTAAATTTTTACCTAAATTTATAATAATTAATTTTGGTATTTTGATTGTGTTTTGTTTTAATTTAAATAAGGTTTGGATTTTAAGATCTAGTTGTAATTTAGATTTGTTTTGGTAGTTTTTGCATTGCCCCAGGGGCTTATGGACAATATGTGTCATCCTTGGTACTAGATAGGTCATTGACATTGCCAGGAAGGTCGAGGCTTGCTTGGTGGGACTTTTGAACATGATGAACGCTGCAGCCTATGCTCGGATTTTAGTCTTAAATCTCCGGTGTCATCATAACTTTTTGTTTAGTTATATTGGTACCAATTTTAAGTAGTAATTTCAGGATAGTCAGGCATACACAAGAAGAGGTCTGAGGGCTTAGGGCTGAGGACTTATGCCAGTGTTATGTCCGGAGATGCTCATGATAAGTAACCCACCCAGTTGTTTTATCATGGCACCCAACAACAACACATAGATTAGATTAACACATTTTTAATCCTTATATCTTTATTTTCAACCATTTCTACTGCAGCTTCTGCCCTTATACTGTACATCCAAAAATGCCTTATCTTACTTTTTACCTCCATTCTTATGAAAAGTAAATGTTATTCAGTTACATGGAATACACAAGGAAGCGAGTTTTATATATTATTTCAATTAAAACTACTGAGACAAAAACTATTAAAATTCACACAATTTTCGAAGGTAGTAAAAAGAAAAAAGAAAAAATAAGTTGGGAACAAGTAATGTTTGCTTATGGATATACACTATGATGAGCCATTACATTACGACTACCCAGGCCGCCAAGAGAAATTCCAAGCTCCTTAGCAATGCGTGCTGCCCTACCCCCCCCCCTCCCCGCCAACAACCATTTACAACCAACAACATAAATAGTCGCCAGTCATGCAAAAAAATTAAGAAACAGCAAATGATCAATAAGTTAATATTAAAAAACAAATTATTCACAGAATGTTTTTAAACACTTAAAATTATTATTTCTCTTATTCCAAAACAGTGTAGGCGTTGTCTAATGGACCTTGTTTAACTTAGTGTCTGTTTAGGGTCTAATTGTGACAAATAAATACAATCGTTTTTGCAGAGTAAGTACTGTAGCATATGTAAGTGTGTGTGTGTGCAGGTACGCACGTGCGTGCGCATGTGTGTTTGTTTATATTGGATCTCTGTAATGTATAAATTTATATTTATACATTACAGAGTTTAAGATCTAAGGAACATATTATTTAAACAAACGGTAATTATCTAAATAATAAAAAAAACTCCAGAAAGTGGTATATTTCGACTCTACTAATAACGTAGAACACGAATATACTAGGGGCATTAACGTACGACGAATTTCCTAACATGTACCCACCTAACCTAACAGAACCTAACTCCACGATGGGTGAATCACTATTTTACGTTTTTAAACTAACCTAGGATTGTACGGCTCTAAACTAACCTAGGATTGTAAGGTTGTACAGTAATATAAGATTATACAATATTAAAAAAATCTCCGATCAACACCCTACAATCACAGACTACATGGGAACCCTATAATCCTACGTTATTTTAAATAACTACAATCCTAGGTTAGTTAAAATCGCTACAATCCTAGGTTAGTTTAAAAATGTAAAATAGTGATTCACCCATCGTGGGGTTAGGTTCTGTTCGGTTAGGTGGGCACATATTATACAATTAGTCATACGTTAACGACGCTACTATAGTCGTGTTCTGCGTTACCTACGAATACTCCAAGGTTAGTATAGAAAGAATGTGAAATTGTGCTGTATAAACGTCCGGAAAAAGCCTTGTTTGACTTACGTAATATAACTACATTTGCAAGTTAAGCTACCGGATAGGATATGTGGGTTTCACACTAAACTACGAAAAATCCTAAAATCCCTAAATTTCCTTACATTTTGGGTGTGTTTATTATTAAATGCACTCACCAATGTAGGCGGATTGTACATACTCTGTCAACGGCCCATTCAACGTCAGATCACTCGATGAAATCACAGTTTTCACGAAGCACCCACATACGCGAATATAACGCACTGAAACACTCATTTACAGCCGAATATATATACAGAAGCACTCGTTAATAGGCTAATATAACGCAGAAACGTAGTCTTGCTTGCTTTTTTTCCGTCTTAAATCACGAACGAAGCACCATCGAACTGACCACGACCGCTGCCTGCATGCATACTAACGTATGACTCGTGATGTCTTATGCGCCCGGCAGATTGCGTGAATATGCTATGCGTAGCCATTATTAATGGCGGCAGACGTTAACAGGCGTAAACATCAACTTTCGCGATTTCTTTAAATATGTTCTACTTATTTTAACATTACGCCGTCTTGAATATCAACAAGGTAAGCTATGCTGAATTCATTTAAACAACTTTTGTTGGCATAAAACGTTTCGTTCAAAACGTAAACAAACTGTCAGAAACAGTCACCTCACAAACTTGTTCAATTTTTTAAAATATGTTGTACTTATTTTAAAGCCATGCCCCCAATATATTCGTGTTCTACGTTATTAGTAGAGTCGAAATATACCACTTTCTGGAGTTTTTTTTATTATTTTCAGAAAACCCCCTAAACTAGATATTTACCAAACAAACAAATTTTGACTTAAAAAAAAAGGTAATTTTTTATTTTTTACTTTAAATATTTATTTATTCATGAATATCTATTTTGTCCCCTTCAAAGTAATCCCCCTCAGATATAATACACTTGTACCAGCACTTTTTCCAATCCTCAAAGCACTTCTCATATGCGCTTTTTGGCATGGCCTTGAGCTCTCCCAGCTATGCAGTCTTTATCTCCTCAATCGTGGCAAACCTCTGTCCTTTCATGGGTCTCTTCAGTTTTGGGAACAGGGAAAATTCGCAGGGGGCCAAGTCCGGTTTCCTTCGTATTGCTTCGCACAAATGGCGCATAACTTCAAGGTAATATTCCTTATTGACCGTACCACCTTTTGGCAAGAACTCACTATGAACCACGCCATTGTAATCAAAGAAAACAATGAGCAAAACCTTCGCATTTGACCGAACTTGGCGTGCTTTTTTCGGTTTTGGCTCTTCTGGCCGCTTCCATTGGGGTGATTGGGCTTTGGTTTCGACATCATAACCATAAACCCATGTTTCGTTACCAGTTATGACCCTTTTGAGCAAATCTGGATTGTCATTGACGTTATTCAACAGCTCCTGAGTGATGCTCATGTGATGGTGCTTTTGATAAAAATTTAGCCATTTTGGAACAAACTTTGCTTCCACACGTTTCATGCCCTAAACGTCCGAAAAAATTGCATGGCATGAGCCAACCAATATGCAGACATCCTTAGCAACTTCTCTAATAGTGATTCAACGATTCTCCATAACAATTTTCTTCATTGCTTCAACGTTTTCATCGGTTGTTGACGTGCTGGGGCGTCCAGGGCGGGCATCGTCATTAACATCTTCTCGGCCTTCTGTGAAGAGCTTTTACCACTTATAAACATTTTTTTTGCTCAAAGTAGACTCGCCAAATACCACAGTCAACATTTTAAGTGCGTCGTATGACTTAATTTTATTTTTCACACAAAATTTAATACAGATTCTTTAATCCATTTTTTTTATAGCAAAAAATCGCCAAGCACATCAAAACATGTCTAACCCTTATATCTGTCAAAAACAAACTAAAATGCAAAATATATGATATTGTCAACATATGTTGGGGACATGTGTACCAACATAACAAAAAAAACAATCAATAATCAAATGTACATAGCCCACGAACTTTGAAAAGTCACCTTTTTTTTTTAACGTACCTCGTATAGTATACATATATAGCCTACTCAATATGTACTGCCTTCAAGTATAAGTTTTCAGTTAGGCTGGACTTAACTGAAACATTAAACATTACAGTCAATTCTTATAATAAAAATTGATGAAATACTAAAAAACACAGAAATGCTAAGTTAATTGTTTACTAGCTTATTTGTGACAAATGCAATTTTTTGACAACAATTAATTAGTCATAATGTTAAACACAAAACATTTTACATGACAAAATAATAGAGTATTTCATTGTGAACAAACTTAAGAAATAAATCACTTCTATAAGTGTTTCCATAAAAACCTTGGGCTATAAAATTAACTACGTCCTATTCACTACATTTTCTTACATTAATATAGTGATGACCCATCTGTCTTCTGTTTGCTGTTACAAATTAACTGTACTAGCTTTTTGTAGGCAAACTTTTTTATATTGTCATTAAAATCAATTTGATTTGCTAGTTCTGATTCTAATGCAAGTGTAGTAAGACCACACAATCTTTTGTATGCCATTTTGGATCGATTTAAGTTTTTTATCCTTTTCAAAGAGCTTAAATACTCTTTTCAACTCCAGCAACTGACACAGGAAGAGTACAAAAAACCCTTATAGCTATGCATACATTAGAATAGAGTGAATCAAGTTTTAAAATTGTTAACTTATTTAATAGTTCAATTGGTTTCAGTGTCTTGTTCCCCAGGTTAACTCAATGAATTGATCTAAGATGTACAAGTTCATCTTTGAGGTCCACAGATAGGTCTTCTGGAAACGTACTAAGCAAACCCAAGCAAGCTTCAGCTATAAGTTTTTCTTCTATACCTATATACTACCACAAAACTTGAGATATGTCACTTAGTTTTCTTGCTGTTTTGATTCTTTCTGAGAGTCCCAATAAAACTGAATAAATTATTATGTAGAATACTTTCACTCTGAAGTTTCTTTCTTCTCTTTTCTCATTTTCGTTTACATGGCCTCATCACTGAAAATTTTCCTTTTCTTCAGAATTAGTTTCAGTACAATTGTGGAGATCACTACTGGCCACAGCACCGGCTATAAGTTTAGCCTCAGTTAAAATGTTTTGAAATTTGGCAACTTCTACATCAAGTGTTGCATTTCTGGTTTGAAGTATTATGTTGAATTTATTGGTTGGTACCAAAATTTTGAACCAAATTGATGACATTTATATGCATTTGAATGATTCAAGATATCTTCCGGTCCCCATTACTTCAGTTTTCGCCTCTGCACACTAGTCGAGTTCCTTACATTTAAAAACAGCACGTTTTACCCCAGGAAGATTTTTGGCAAATGGCTTAACACCAACTCTTGATGACCACCTTATGACTGACAAATAATGCAGAGAACAGTGGATTTCTTATTCGAGAATTTTCCATCGTTGAAGGGATTTAGCAAAAAAATTAGATAAATGCTGCAATGTGCCAAAAAAGGAAACTCCCTCTTCGCAGCATTTGGCAGCATTAGCTCTGCACAGCAAGAATTTTTTTCAGATATAATTGCTCTAACACCTTTATAAATCCCAGCCATGTTTGACCCATTGTCGTAACCTTGACCACGACAATTGTTCAGGGGAATCACAAGCTTCTCCAGTTCTTTAAAAATCTAATCTGCAATATCTTTCCGGTTTTTTACAACAATTAACATAGCTTAGAAACCTCTCTAAAATTTGGAAATGAGTCACATTTTTCGACAAATATCTTAAAAAAATAGTGATTTGTTCATCGTGAGATTCATCTAGTGTGGCATCAACCAGTATGCAGTAATATTTGGCATTTTCCCACTCAGTTGAAATTACTATTAGTACTTTATTTCTACAAACCTCTATAAATTCATATTGAGTTTTCCGTGACAGGTAACGAGCCTGCAGCAGTTTGCCATCATCTTGTGATTCCTTTACTTTAGTAACATGTTCTCGAAGCAGAAGGTCGTAAATAGATAGCAACTCAATTATGCATAAAACGTTTCCATTGTGGGGATCTCCAATTTTTGATGGATCTCCTCTGAGTGGTAAGCCTCTTTCGGCTAAAAACAAAATTACAGATAAAATATGTTCTAGCAATTTATGCCAGTACTTGGGTTTTTTCTTCCAATTCTGTATCCAGTTGAGAACAAGTGTCTGTCCCTTCATTCAATCGCCTTTCTAAATTTCTCCATTCAAGGTAACATTCTTATGATGATCACTGATTTCATGATTGGGCAACTTAGCATAAAGTTTTTGCCAGGAATATTCTTTGTTCCAACCCTCATCACTCATTAGTACTGATCAGTTGCCTTCTGACAAGTTACTTTTTCAGCCTAACAAACGACAAGTAAAGTAGGAAAGTGATTCATTACTTTCATTCCAAGTTAACCAGTCTCTTGAACGAAACTCCATTCTTGGTTTTGGAAAGCAAAACACTCTTTGGAAAAACTCTTTTTCCATCACTCTGCAAATTGACAGGGACATGATTAGGACCCTTCGGGACAAGATTTTCAATTGGCCCTGAGCTGGGATACCCAGGTATTTTTGCTAGATTAATAGATGGAGACGTTGCAGTCTGTAGAATCAGAATCAACAGTTTCTGGATGTTCTGAATCAACAGATTGTGGGTGTTTATTTTCACAAACATCCTCAACATCTTCTTTATAATACAAACTTTTATCTAAAACTAAAACCTTATTAGGCCTAGTTTCATCATCTGTCAAATGTTGAGAAATTTCCTCAACCTCAACTTGTATTTCAGCAATGTCATTTTCAGTACAATCAGGATTTTCACTTTCTTGTTTAGCTTTCTGGGTTTTTTAAATTCCAACCTCAAATAAGGTTCTAATACCTTGTTTTCTCACCTCTGATCTTTGTTGCCGGACTTTTCTTTTTTGAATCCCTGATTTATGTTTGTATGCATCCATGTTTAAAAACCACATGGCACACAAAACCAGCCTACTCATAAAACTGTGGTTGAATAAAACACATTATTTACAATAAACATTAGCATTCTGCGCTGTTACTCATTTAACATTATCCGCAACTCAACATGTGAGAACAAAACGAGGAAACATAGGGCCAATACCCGCTATAACGAAGCGTAACTGCTCACCGCACTGCTCGCTCCAAAACGCCATCGGTTCATTGCGCCTGTAATTTTGTATACAGTAGTGTTGCTGCTCACTGGCACACAGTGGTGACCCCAAGACAGCCGGACTGGAGCAGTAGTAATGATTACTTCTCGCCACGACACGTGACGCGAGGATTGCAAGCTGCTCCGTACGAAGTTAATTAAGTTTTGAGTATTGAAATTAGATTTTTAGGTAATACTTTGCTTTATAAATAAAAATTTACAAGTCAGGCCCAACCCGGGTCCCCAGGGACCTGGGCCCCTGAGCGTTGCACCCCCTTGTCCCTCCCCCCAATTAGTGTGCCTGCGACCAACTGCCTAATACAGTGTAGGACCACCTTTAGCCTGCAGAACCATGGCCATTTGGCGAGACATTAATTCAGCGAGGTGGTGAAAGGTATCCTGGGGTATCTGATACCACAAGCGCAACAGCAGGTTCTCCAGTTGACGTACAGTGTGGGGCAGTTATGATATAGCATGAACCTGCTTCTCCAAGTCATACCACAAATGTTCAATTGGGTTTGTATTTAGGCTATTTTGGGGGTCTGGGCATTGGTCAATGTAAATTCACTGCCATATATCTTGAACCGGTCCTTCACAATCCTTGCAGTGTGGCATGGCACATTGTCCTGTTGGATGTGGCTGTTGCCAGCAGAGAACACTGTTGACATGAATGTATGAACTTGTTCCCCAATAATCGCCAGATACCGAACATCTGTCAGGGATTGATGTTTCGGAATAATGGGCCCCAATGTTTCTCATGAAAACGTCAACCAGACCGTCATACCTCCTCCGACCTGTCTCCATTCAACAGTGCACGCATGTCTACGCATGCTCGGCCATCAATGTGATGAACAAGGAATTAGGATTCATTGGACCAGGCAACCATTTTCCATTCATCCACAGTTCAGTACGTGTGATTGTGTGCCAACCTCATGTGCTGCTGTCGATGATGTGCAGTCAACATAGGGGTACAAGTCGGTCTTCGACTCTACAGTCCCATCTGTAGCAGTGTTTGATCAATTGTGTGCTGTGAAGCATGGTACTGGTCACCACTGCTGCAATTTTTTGCAAACCATGGCCCTGCAATCGCTCTAAACAATGCACTGTAGTCAACACTAGGATGGGCAGCGTGTTGTTTCCCCATTGTTGCACCTCTTTTGATACATGCTTAGAGGCAGATTCCGCATTAGGCATAGCATAACAAGAAAAATAGAAGAAAAAATAGTTTAATTGTGCTTAATATATAGTCGTGTGCTAGAATAAAATTAATGCAAATTCTAAAATGAATCCAAAAAGAGTGACTTGTAAGGACTTGAGAGTCAATTGTTTATGATAAACATAATAAAAGTCCGTGTTGCCTCCGTACCCGCCAGTGCGTTTCCAGTTTATTTTTATCAGGGGACAAACTGGCAAGGAGCATAGACTTTCTAGTCAATCTTAATTGTATTCAGGTTTTCAAATTTCGCTCTGCTAGTACCTGACGAATGGTAATAGTTTTTCAGTTCCATCAAATTTATCATATATTGCAACACAAATAAGGTCTCGGAGTTCGTGCTTTATAGTTAGAAGGTTATACTGATCCGAAAACAGATGGTGGCGTGAAAAATAGCTGCGTGCAACCAGATATTAAAATGGAAACTAATAAATACACTTGACAATAAATTAGCATGAATAATTTAGTACATAATAATTGTATTACCAATGACAGTGATAAAAAATTACGATTATAATCAGAACTTACATGAATTTCATCTGAGCTGTAACAAAAAAATGTTCGCTGTCATAAAAATAGATAATTAATTGAAAACACAGCATTTCACTTAAAAGGAAATGCTCATAGGCATTAAATCTAATCTAGAGATGACTGAAATATCAGTATTGGTGAACTTGAAAAAAACCATTACTGGCAGTGTCTAAATAGCTATTCATTGCAATGACAGAGAAAAATGGTCTGCATGGAATGAAGGTGTGGTACACTAACTTTTACTTAATTTTCTTAGCACGTCCCCATCATTTCCTTACGGTTTGCCAATATTACTTTCAAATTTTGTGATGGAATGGTGACATGACATTTGATTTCATTTAATTTTACAAAAAAATTAGAGGCCACAGTGGCTAGATCACTCACCCTCCACTAAGACTTAGTCAATCCTGAATCGTAAATATTTGGCTGGTGGGTTTTCTCAGGTACTCCCGTTTTTTCCACTGTTGCATTCCATCTCTCCTCCACCTGCACCTCACTTTACTCTCACTGACACTGAAGACAGCTGTTAGACACCGCTATCTCATCAACAAATCCATGCTTTTATATTTTAAAATTATTTTTTCGTATCTAAATGTATGTTTGTCACATTAAAACTCTCACAAGAAATGTAACAAATTTATAGCACACATTCAGAGCTGTTAGCCTGCAGGTAAAGATTTTGCAAATACTCGGCCAACGGGCCAACCCACGGTTAGTACCTTCCTGTACATAAATTTTGCAAGAATTCATCCTGCTGCAATGTGCTCCAATTTTTTTTGCAAAAAAAGCTGCTCGAACATTTGCATGTTGGTTCCACAGTTGTTCACGATTAGTAGCCCATTGCTTGGCTCCACCCTCCAATCGAGAGACAAACAAATTTAGTTTGTTTTTCTCAGAACATGCCAGCTGCTTTATAGTCCTACCACATTTTTTAATTAACTGTATTGCGTGCACACTCCTCTCATTACCTTAAAATTTAGGAACCATCTTGACGCTATTCCCCACCTGTGGAATGCAGGATGGTTTATAGGGTCAGAGTTAATTCCTCCAGGCACAGACTATAAGGTGCCTGGGATTGAGGGTATTTCAATAAGGTAGTCTTTTGACGTTTCACTTAACTGGATGGATATATTGTCTCGAGTTTAAACAAAAACAACATATAGAAACACTTCCGAGGTGTGGTACTGTATTTTGGCTAACTCGAGTTAACTGTGGGCGACTTCGTAGTGGAAGGGGGGCTTCTCTGGGCTGCGACTTGATACTTAACTCTGCTGTTTGGTGCTGGTATGTTGTCTGCTGTGGGTGAGCTCCGGCGATGTGGGCGGCCTTGGAAAAGGCCCGCTTTTGGTGCCGTCTCCCCTGGACTGCTGTTCTGGGCTCGTTCTCACGTCCTCTCGCGATTCCTTGACGCAACTCTTCCCTTGGCGCGGTGATAAGGAACTGTCCTGTTCACTAACTGTCCTACTGACGTACTCATGTACTGAGGTACTGTTGTCGCCGGGGGTTCGATGTCCCCCAGCCGCACTGGCACGGCTGCTCTCTCTGTGTGGTAATAATTAACTGATCTAACCTCTCTGTGCAGCGATATTCCTCTGCGCTTACAAATTCTACTTAGCTTGCTAGAGGGACGGGGGAAGTTGGGTGGACTACGCAGCAGTGACACGTGTAATAGCCGGCACGCGCATCTCACTCTGCTTGACCTTTCTCTGCTGTGTTTACAACCGACACATGTCTCTCTAAGTCCNGGGTGGCAGCGCCGCTCTAATACTCCTAATACGTCACGCGTCAATCTTGTCAAAAGTATTTGCATCCTCGACAGCGAGACCAACATGTCTTCATTCCAACACTCGTGTGTCGCGTTGTCCCGAATTGTATATTTGTAAAATGTCTTCAGCTATCTGTGCTTTGACGGTCTCTAACCTTTCTTCCAACTGCTGTTCTAATTCCTTTACCTGTTCCTCTACCTTGTGGACAATATTTTCTACTTTATTTGTTTTATGGTTTACTGTTTGAAAGTTTATATCAATATTTTGAAATTCCTTTTGTAGATTTCCCTAAAATTCTTTCATCTCGTATTGTGTTACAGTAGTTTCCTTTACTTGTCTGTTTTAATTTTCTAGTCTGGTAACTAGACTACCATTTTCATTTACCTGCGTTTGCAGAACGACTGACTTTATTTTCTGTGAACTTAACCTCTAACTCTTGTGTTTTTTCAAAAGTTTTAATACCCAACTGTTTTACCTGTTCTNCCCCCCCTCCCGTTTTCTAGCCTGTTTTCCAAATCTGCAATTTTGTCTATTTGTCGCCTATTGTCTTGTTTAATCTCCTGTTTTCCTTTCTGTAAAGACAACAGAATATTAAACATTTCTGTCTGTTTACATTGAGTTTCCTGTGAAGATTCTGGGGCATTTCCGATATCTACTTTATCTCTTATTAAATCGCTATCGGCTATTTCTTAATTTAGGCCTACCTCACTGTCTTGAGTAATGCACCATTTCTGTTCCCGATTGGTTGTTTACCGATCCTATATATAATTCTGTGTCAGACTGGCTACGATTTGTATTCAAATTCTGTGACATTACTTTTAACCTTATTTATAAAAATTTCACATTACCTAACATTGACAAACTAAACTGATGATGACGTTACTTGTATTGGTGGCTTCACTGATGATTTTCCCGGCGGGGATTGATGAATTCTTACAGTTTACACTGCTGTTGTTGACTGCAGTTGTCTCGTACCTGTGTCTGCGTTGTTCACTGGAACTGCCGGTAACTTAATGAAGTGATGCTTCGGTGTTTGTAGATACCGAGTCTTCAGGTGCGGCTACTCGCGCCTCGCGGCTGGTTCGCCATATTTATAATGTTGCACCACGCTGTTTAGGGCCGCCACGTTCATAGCATTCCTTGTCTGGGTATGACGAATGGAAATACCAATTCGGTTAGCTCAGTTGGTAGTAACATGAAACATTAAAGGCGCCAATAAATATAAATAAAGTCCAATGTTTGTTTATTAGTCTGTACTTTAATTGATCATTCCAATGAAACTGTTCACATACAATCGTCAGGTATGCAGAGTACGAACCGGTTTATAGGCAAACCAACAGAGAGCAGCGCCACAGTCGTTTAATTATTCATTTACGTCTCGAAAACTTGCCTCGCAAGAAGAAAATACGAAGGCAGGAGGGACATCCATTCCCTCCTGGCACCCTATCGACCTCCCACACTGGCGGAAAGAATTTATTAGATTATAAAATGCCGAAAAAGAATGAAGTTGAAAGATTTAGCGGTTGCGGGTGCTTGCCGGTGTCGGCGAAATTCGTCACGCACGATGTGTCTTCCTTGGCTGCCTGTTACATTTCTTTTTCCCGGCGACAGACACACCAAGTATTTATGCTGCGGGCCTACCACCTCCCCTCTCCACAGATAAGGGCATGGCTGCTGGCCCATCCGAACTGCATCATCATCAGTAAAAAATAATCAAATCTTCTAGAAATAAAAACTGTCACCTGCAGTTCGGAAAGCTTCTGCGTAGCCATCCAAACTGCATCGTAGGTAAAAGATAATACAACTTCTCGAACAAAACCTGATGACGCAGTCAGAAAGTTTCTAATCTAATGATGACGCTAACTGAAAACTACGACTTTCGAAACGGCAAACGGATGTCCGATGAACGTTATTCCACGATAAACTAACTACCACGGCTTTAATTTTGAATCCAGATAAAATATTACGAAGCTTCGCAAAACAAAAGAACATGAACCACGTATCTCAAAAATTAATAATACTGAGTCATTACAACATGTAAGGAAAAGGTGATACGAGCCTCAAATGCAGCACATATTCCATAGATAAAACATTTCCCATGTCAGGAGAGAATATGAAGTTTTTATATTTGATACAGGAAAATGGCACTGATATGCAAAAAAGAGAGAGATATGTACTGTGTGTGACATCAATGCCTTTGCCAAAAGGAATACTATAAAAAATGCCTGCAAATAAAAGTTAAATTAATATAGCTTACCGTCATAAATTATAGGATATTATAACAGGTTAGCTTTTTTTAAAGTAATACTTGTTTATCGGCTTTCAAGACCTCGCTGTTATCTGTTCACTCACTCACTCACTCACTAATACTCGTTTGTCATTGTAATTCAGTAATTTATTTATAATATAGAATGTGGTAATTTAAATTATGATGTATCTGGTCTCATTGCTGAGGATTGTAAAGTAATAAATGAATAAAACAAATGGGGGAAGGCAGCAGCACTTTTTCATGGACCTACGGGTGGCAATGTGGGAAATCCGGCCCTGTACATGCTCACAACAGCGGCAGCGGCATGTTAACAGCCAACAAGATAGGTTGTTTCAGAGATGTTGGTACCAAGGCACCTGGACATTACAATCTGACTTCTGTCAAACTCGGATAGATTAGTCACTTTTCCCATTCTGACACTGCAGACACTAACAGTGAGTCTTTGGACCTGCCCGACGTATTCTATTCTGCCAGCGCATCACGTGCGAAAAAGATTCCCGTGTCAATCAGGTGGTCATAATGTAATGGCTCATCTGTGTAATTCCTTACAAAAATACAGAGTTTACAGATAACCAACACCCATGCACATTCATTTCTACTGCTTTGCATTAGCATTATGTTTTAGACAAAATTTACTAATGTTTTTTTGTATTTTGTTCCAAACCATTCCAGTGATATGTGTGTGTATGTAAAGAGTGCCTTTGAATGACTGTTGGGCCTTAGTAGAGGGACACTAGTTATTTACAGTATTACAATGTTAGTGTTATATTATTTTTTTTGTGAGTGTTATGTTTATTTTGTAATATCTTCTGAATCTCTAAGTCCACAGCTGCACAGTACAATCACACATTTCTATATACGTATTTTACTAAATCTCTTTTTGATCCTTACTGTGGAGTTATATCAGGGTCCTCCTAGCAACTTTAGAAAGTTACCTTCTGCCAAGTTGTATGCATCATCCTCTATCACAGCTGCTCCTGTGGCCCCTGTCCCATCTCCCGGTGCACACTGCTGACCCAGACCCACACATGCCTCTGCTCTCCACTGCAGGAGATAATTTAGTTCAAAAGAACATTTTTTTTGTTAAGATGTCTGCACACTTAGACAAAGCGCTGTGCCGAGAATAAGAACAGTATAGCTCCACCACACTACCACCCCTTGCCCCCTGTCATTACATTCCTGTTGTGTTGTCTACTTTACCCTTTGGTATCTTGGTCCTAAAGACCAGTGCTGTGCAGTCATGAGCAGCTCATCAGATGGGCGTGGTAGCTTTGGANCTCCCGGTGCACACTGCTGACCCAGACCCACACATGCCTCTGCTCTCCACTGCAGGAGATAATTTAGTTCAAAAGACAAGGGCAATGGACAAGGGGAGAGAAAAAAGTCTCTGGTTTCGTGATATAAAAAAAAGGATATGTTTGGTGAATTGTCCATCTTATGTCATTGTCATGCAGGTAGACCAGCAGATTTTAAAATGGGGGCAAGAATTGCTGAAGACATACCTGATCTTTTCCTCGCTTTACGTACCCCAGCACTTTTGTACGTTGCGAAGCAACTTTTGCCACCTGCTTGTCCTCCAGACTTCTCATGTACCCATGCATTTAGTGGTTACATTTAAAGATTTTGTTAAATGCAAAATTAAAAGCTCATTAAAATTTTTATTAAACATGTTTGTCATTTCCTGTGAGCTTAGGAAATGAAAAATAAATGTTGAAAGGCATAATATGAAGATAGAAATACTGTATGCAAGATAGAATGGTGCCATTGTATCTGTGTTAATTCTTTGTTGGCCACACACAAGTGGGCAGTACCCCAGGTCAGCATCTGCAGGCAGCTGGAACTGCTATTGCTTGTGTTGTTGCCGGGGCAGCACCATGTCCCACTGCACAGGGTGCTTGGAATAAGTGACTGCCTGTTGAAAGCTGCATGTGTAACAGGTGTGTTTGTGTGATAGAGCAGTGCTTCTAAACTGTAGCCCGTGGACCACTGGTGAACTGTGGCTAGGTCCCAGATGGTCTGCGAAACCTTCTCAATGTGCCATCAATATTCATTGATTTGAAAGGTTGAGTTATGAGAGTTGATATTATGGTTAGTTATTTTTTGTGCAGTGTGGTGTTCAGTGATGTAGCTTGTTAGTGTTTGAAAATGTAATAAGATATATTAATTTATTTTTATTTTTTTTAATGAGTTGTTATATTATTATCTGTTTACTTTATTTTAATGTGTTAATGGAAAAAGGGCAGAGGTAGGTGGTCCGTGTTAGTTTGACAGTCTACACGTAATGGTCCGTGATTGAGAACCACTGATAGCACGTGACCATGGGTGGGCTACCTCTCATTTATGCCTTGCCTGGCAAAGTGGTATGTAAAAAATTATAAAAAAAAGTACATAAATATTTGGTGAAAATGTTTAATTTTCATGGTTGTGTATTTTGTTTACAGACATAGAGATGAGACTTGGGTTCCTGGGACGGTTAAGTGACATGCCAATCAATGGCCACCTGCTGCAGCAGCAGAGCAGCTTAGGAGACTTGCACAGGACGGGACATGCTCCAGGTACTAGATTTGCAAGTGCTTTGGCAACCAGCTCGCTGACTGGGAAACACATATTATTAAATTATTTTAAAATAAAATTTTACACAAAAATTTTTTGTCTGTTTTTTTTATATATTTTAACATTTTGGTAGTTAATTCTGTTCGTTGAACAATACAAGTGTGGATTAAAGTATTAGTGTGCTGAAAAACAATAAATTGTAGTATTTTGGTATGTCACTAATGCTTCTCAGCCAAAAATAACTTCCTAGAAGCTGTACTTTGTTGAAACAAGGTTTTGTAAATTTGTATTCCACATTTGCTAAAGATCTTTTTAACCTCCCATTGCTCACCTCCCACCACGGCAAACCAGGTTGGATTCCTGGCGGGGTCACTCCTGTATTTCACATGTGGGAATCATGTCTGAAAATGCTGCTGGTTGGTGAGTTTTCTCGACAATCTCAGATTTCCCCCACTCGTGCATTCCTACGCTGCTCCATACTCACATTACTTTACCCTCATCGCTCTCATGACTTCTCCACTCCACTTCACATTCCATGGTATTATTTTATTTTGTGTGAGTGTGCGCACACGTATGCGTGCAAGAGGAACCGAGATCGATAGCCAGCACCTCTACCAGTTTTATGAATAGATGGTTTATATGATATTGTCATTATAGGCTGTTCGTGGTAAAGTGAGCACTTATGAAATCAACCTTTAAAAAATGACACTGCCCCTACCTACATATATAAGTAATTCCATGTTTTAACATTGAATTAAATGTGTTGGGTAAACATTTGTGAATAGTAAAATGATTGTAAGAAATAGCAAATATTAGAGATATTTAAGTTTCTCATAATTTCACATTTTCACTTTACTTACGCATGAATAAAGTGATGAGGCGGAACGTTAATTTTACGTACAGAGGAAGAATACACAAAGTGCTTACAAGTAGATCTTGAGCAGGGCTTTCAAAAGTGCTCAGTTTACTGTGAACATTCTTTACCAACCATACTCAAATATTAGTTGGGACAAGCCAGTATAAGAGTACTCAAGAAATATAAGGGAATTTGAATAAAGAGAAATGTTAGTAAAGAGAAGTATAATTACGTATTGGGCAACTGTTACAACCAATATTATCTACTATTTGGGGAACCTGTAGTTTATATTATTACTACCTACCTGTCTAATATTGAGCCACAATAGTCCCACTTTAGTTCGAAGTTAGAAGCTGATTTGGATTGGATGTGCAGATAAGAAAGTCTGTACATTAGTCTTTGTGGCAGCTTTTTTGTCTTGTTGCTCGGCTGGCATTATGTAGAAAAATACCCTTATTAAGATGTTGCATTGGTATATATATTATCTCGGAGACTTGTGCAATCGTTCCCTGGTTCCCATTTCAGCATAGGTGATTCTTGCTCTTTCCACCAGCAGACTTAGGCAATAGCATCTCCAGGGTGCTGACAGGATGAGAAAACCTGGAATAGTAGGGGAAACTAATTTCTGCAGAAACACAAACTTCAGTGCCTTTCATATAAAAGGTGGAAGGGACATGTATGTATGCACCCATAGTGTGAAGCTGTGAAGCCAAAGTTACAGAAAGATGGAAGTTACCCGTTAACTTGAAAAGGGGTGGGGGTTAGAATGGGTGAGAAATGAAACATGACAAAAGGAGATAAGGGGTTGCAGTCGCCTGAACAAGCACCCAGAGTTTTACTGTGTGCAGCCGATGTGTCAGCTGAGAAACAAAGGTGAAGATCATTCCAGCAAAGCATCTCGTGAATATTGCACTTTTAAATATTTCTTTGCCAACAAAGTGTGAACAAAAAAACATTTGTGTGCTAAGTATTTTGATTTTTTGTGTGATTATTAATGCATATTACTAGGGGTGGGTCAAATAACAAAAAATATCAGTTCCGGTACCGATTCTACAATTTAAATATTGGTTCCAGTATTTGGTTCTATTTTGAATACTTGCAGTTTGCTTGCAACTTCATTAAACCAATGCAGGGAAAATTCATTAAATGTTTGATTTAACCTATGGAATAATTGAACAATAACAAAGTGTGAAGATAAGATTTAATGTATACAGATAAATTTGTTGTATTAAATTTATTTAACGTTAGTAAATATGTAACAAATTATTCTTTTTTTACATTAATATGTGGTGATTGTGATATGTTTGGAAAATACTTTAAGTAACTCGTGGCGCTAAAAGCCAAAATATTGTGGCGTGCTTTACGATAACGGTAACCTACGGTCGTTAAAAGAACATCAACAACTAGGTGGGCGGCCAGCTTCCTTTTTCTTTTTGCTTCTTTTATGTAGTGACGTGCTGGAATGTGACACACCTCAAAAAAGGTCACTTATTCCTTCTCCCCTCCTCCTCCCCTAGGCTTACGCGGAAACAAAGAAGACTTGGAGGAATGTACCGATCGGCTAGCAGTGTTGCTTACTGGAGAGGGCTGAGTGATAAAGAGAGCGAATGGAGAGGAGTGATGAAGTAAGAGCGAGACATGAGATAACAGACTTTTCCCCTACACTTCCTTCTAGACATCACCAAACAGTTTACAACTACCGCTCTTTTTTTTTTCTTCTTCTTTCTTGTATAGCGCGCACCTCAGAAATTGTTTCCTTTGTTTTGGGAAAAAAAGGCGCGCTATAGCTATACGCAATGTAAATACTGTAGTTATTTTTGTAGCGATAGAGTTTTGCCATTGCTGTGTAGAAACGAGAAACGAGTAGTTGTTAACCGACAACCCGGTTCCAAGTCAAACCTCAAGAACCGGTATAAATTGGAACCGAAGAACCGAACCGACCCATCCCTACATATTACCATTTACATAATCACTTCTGATGTAAGCACTTGTGAGCTGGCAAGGCTGCAAATATGTTATGCGTTTACTCTTATCTGAGTTTCAATATCAGTAAGGCACATGATAAACAAATATATTTCTTGGATTTCCCAACCGACCTTGGGACAGCAGGATTAATATAATGTGCAGGGAAATAGATCCGTGCTGGTTTTCGTTCACACATAATTTTTGTGGCCTGTTCATTAAAATCATATTATATTGAAATGTAATGTTTTCAGATTTTATAAGCACAATCCATGTTGTATGTATGTTGTTATAAATATATTACAAGAATACACAGGCGTACAGTTGATGTAGGACTTTTAGTGGTGGTGCCAGTAATGGCTTGAAAAAACAGCATTCTACGCAGTGGCAAACACCAGGCCAAGTAGCGGTGTTGTAAAAGCAAGCAGGGAAGCCTTTAAAAAATAGAGCATTATCACACTTCAATTTCACCTGACTTTAATTTTTACGTTATAGTGTAATAATATACTGTGTGTTTTGACAACGTGTACAGAGTTTTCATGATAATATCCCGCCTGTATTTTGTATTGTATTTCGAAGAGTGCATTGGAGATATATATATATATATGAATAGACAAGAATTCAGTTCAAACAGTGTCACAACTTTTGGCAGATTGTTATTCAAAGCTCCTGCAAGTCGTTACACATAATGGTATATCATTTTGTTCTATTGTTGTAAGTTTAGGTGGGAGCCAGAGAAACAGGAAAGATTTAACATTCGTAACTTTTTGTAGTTTTTTCTCCTGCCATTCATAAATCTTTCACAAAAGCATTTAAAAGGGACTGGGAAGGTTGAAATCAGTAAATGGTGGAGGAGAGAGGGGGTAAGCGCAGTGTCACTACCGGACAAAGGCCAGGTGGACAGGACAAGGAGTGATGACATTGTGTACAGCAATGGGCCACAGTTTTTGCTGGCACGTGGTTTTCATTCATTTGTGTGTTAGAAATGTATTTACAAAATATTACGGTTTAAAAATTAGTTTTGAAAAAGTTATGATTGAATGAAAGTTTTACATTTGAAACGCCCGCCAAAACGCGTCTGTCGCGCCTGCTCACTCCGTGACGTCACAAGTTAGATACAACCTCGGCCACCGCTTTTGTTTACTTCAGCGGTGATGCATATTTGGTTAAATAGAAATTGTTTGAAGTAATGAAAAGAGAAAATAAACAGTCAAGTATGCCAAAATCATTGAAATGGTTTATTGTACCGCAGTGTACTAGTACATCTCACAAAACACTTGATAAAATATTTGTTAGTTACAAAAAACAAAACAAACAGGAAGACGTGGTTTAACACAGTTAGGCGAGGCATTGAAGATGTTTAGCCAAAATCAGTTCTTTCTATTTGCGAAGACCATTTTGACATACGTAATTATATTTAAGGTGTTTATATTTCCCCTATGTAGGCAGTTTTAACACTGATCTTCTTAATATCTACTATTTACATCTGACCTAACCTTCATTACGGTACTATGGTATTGTTTAATATGCACCACAACACGTTTAGCAATTCGTATGTGATATAGACGTGAGCATAAAAAAATATGTTAACGTATTTCATAATAGTAAAGGCATATAAATATGTTTACAAGAAATCTAGCCGCACAATGTAAATTTTACATTTTGTAAGCTTACACATTCCAAGTTAGGCCTAACGTACAAAATTTAATATAGATATTTTTTATTAATTTAATACTACTTCTAAAAATCATTTCAAGAGCACAGCTATCAAATTAAGGCTATATTCACATTGTATGCCTAAATAATAACATGTCACAATGTTAAGCCATGAAAATTAAACATTAAATTATTTGGGTGGGGCTCAAGAGTCCCTCTTGCAAAAAGTTGGGTTTATATTACACAGTATATTTCTAACATAGCAATTTCTAATAAATTTAAGTTGTTTTGATTTTTCTCTAGTTAGCTTTCATAATCCTAACAATTTAAGTTAAATAACAACTTAATTTTCACTTTTAAAAAACTAAAATGCATGTTTTCAGAAATGTTTATCAAGGATGATCTTACTTTCATATTTGCCCTTCTCCTTTTTTCTAAGTTACTGAGATGAACGTTACAAAAAATTAGGAGGCCCACAAAATTGACACTAATTAGCCTACATGTTTTACGCATGAAGCTGTTACTTTTATAACCATTTCCCTAAATAAACAGAAAGAAAACAGCTTTTGAGAATAAAACAAATTCTTAAGCTTTCATTACAGATTTTCTTCGCTGTATTTAATCTCATTCCAGGTATTAAGTGTTTCTCAAACTGCCATATCTATATTTTCATCTTATGTGTACAGTTCTTACAGTTTAAAAATAAAGTGCATACACAGCTATCGTAGCATCAGAATAATAAAAGGTATGTTAGGTACACAAAACATAAGAAACAATATGATAAGCAAGTTATTTTTTAAATAAATTTTTATAGTTTCTAAACACTATATTTGAGGCCTCAATATAGTGATTATAAACGAGGTGGAACGCAGAAATACAGGTTCGCCGGCCGGCAGCTGCTCAAGAAGTCGTACGGTGTCGGGTAGAGACTAGCTTGCTAGCTTTAGGCCTACAGTCACCATACTGCTCGTTATCTGACATTTATAAAGCGAAAAACGTTTTTTATGAGTACTGAAACGTGGTTTAGAATCCGGAAATATTTGTAACCTTCTTTCTCAACACAACCAACATTACGTTTAATTTCTAAATAATGTAGTTAATTTATCACACATCAAGCATGGCGTGCGACAACACAGTACGCTCACTGCAGTCGCCTTCATTACAATTGTGTTATTCTTGTGAATGTAATTACCTATTCCATATTTTAATTTCCTACTTTGAATCTTAGCAATCTCAAACATAAACACAGATGATAATAATAATATGTAAATCAATAAAACGTACACACAAATAAGTTTTAACATGTGATGTAGGCCTACAGTCACTTTGAAGATCACGTTCTTACCTTTGTAATTTTACACCTCTTATTTCAAGTTACACAAAACAATGGGAATTGAAGTAATCAAGTAGCATATCGGTATATGCTCGTGGCAGATTGTCCGGCTGCACTTTCACACAGTTGCCTTCCATTTTAGTGCTGCGTGTTTGCAACGTGCCAGAGCCGGCCGCCGGCGTATGACTAGCGACGTCAAACCAATGAGAGAGTGTTCCGCATTTATGTGACAGCGGCCGCGAAATTTACCGTTTTAATAGTCAAATAACTTTGTCAAAACCGATTTTTATGCAAAAAAAAACTGCAAATTTTTATTTTCATACGCAAATACAAATGTGTTTGTATCATTTTCAACAATATTGACAAAATTTTCATGTTGCCCATTGTATAGACTATGCAACATTGACAGCAAGATTGTGTTTGCGTACTGTATACCACAAAATAAGAGTTTGTGGCATCTTACCAAATATAAGGAAGCTGAAGTACATTAGCAGCAATTCAAACACATGTCAAATGTCTTTATTGCCTTTTATGCTCCATGTGTGTGATGTTCGACTTTCCACTGTAAGGTAGCTCGGCTAGCATGGCACACAGCAGCACAAAACACAGGTGTGCCGGGCACAAAACACTCGTCTACCAACATGTCAGTTTGCACACCAAGTTCTGATTCATTATGGGGGTGCAGGGCATAATTTAACTGAAGTTTACATTTCTTTGGAAGGTAGTTTTGAAAAACAAAGAAACAGCAGTCCTAGATGATGGTTTTTGCCGACATGGTGAGCAAATATTTTAATAAAGCAATGCATAATTATAATGGCAAGCATGAATTTATGTTCATATATAAAATATTTTAACTATGTAGTGGATTAAGTTTGTACATTTAATTAGCACAACAAGGACATTAGTTTGGTATGCTGTTGAAGTTGTAACTTACAAAAGTCTTCCCCAGTACAGCTAGACCAGTGGTGTATGCAGACCCATTTTTCGGAGGGGGTAATCAAAAGTGTGGGGCAAATATTTTTTGTCAGGAGGGGATTGCTATACAAATTACAGACTTGCTAATAGGATCCGGGGGTTTCGAGGTAACTATCCAAAAATGTGGTTTGTCTAGGCAGGTAATCGCTTCGACCCCCTCTTCCCCCACCTACACAATCTCTTCCACTCTCCCTTTTTACCTTCCTTGTGTATGCCCCTGAGCTATATATTACTGTGATTTTACCTTTTAGTTGAGCATTTTGTATTGAGTAGTTATGAAAGCATACAAAACTTGTCATTCATTTCAAGTGAATAGTCTATTAGATTAATTTTATAAGCAATAATAAAGGTAATTTTTTTTTTTTCAAATTTATTTTGACTAACTTAAATTCAGGTGGGAAAAGTCAGGGAGTTTTATTTCTAGCAATTTGTAGCTAATCTGATCCCAGAATTTTCTGTCTGTTGGCCTGATCAGCGATCATCCCGCTAGCTGGGGCCAGTAGCCTATCATGGCTGCGTGGTGTTGCCTAGTTCACAGTGTTAAGTGGCCACAGCGAGTCAAGCGAAATATTTCTCAGTTGCTTAAAAAATCCTGAATGTTTCATTAAAATTTAGTCCTTTTTTGCAAGAAGCTAATTTTGCTGAACAAGTAGGTGAAAATCCCAAGTTTATATCTTTAGCCGCCATTCATGTTTTACGCTATTACAGAATGTGCATGAATTCACCACTATTTTTGGAATAAAGATTATTGTTCATATACAATATTTTGTACGTATATGTAACTGTTTCTGTCTTGCTTTATAAGCAGACTATAACAAAGCCTTGACTCATGCTTAGTTGATACAGATAAAGTGTAGCACAACAGCTGCCTGTGGTGTTTGCTCTATCATGTTAGCCCAGTGGCCAGTACTGTGACGGGCTTGGAATAATCCTTGTTGATTTGCTTGCGTGTAAAATTTTTGTTGAAATTATGGTGCTAAGTTAACCTTGTGCTATTATATGTAGTAAGGGAAGTGGTTAACAGAAAACATTATTTTTTTATTAACATAAAAATAATTTTGCGAAAGTATAAATTTAAAAAAATTAACAGTTTGACAATAAGAGTGTGTGATGCTGGTGAACGCACAATGGGACTGACATGCATATACGCCAAAAGCAATATTTTGTGTCACTAAAAAAAAATTTTCAAGAAACTACTTACAGATTTTAATGTTTTTAACAAAGACAGTCTTCTGAGAGTTGCATTAGAATTTTACAAAAAAAGGGAAAATTCTGACAAAAAATTTACGGCAGCTATGCGTGAGAAAATAGGCTATACGTTTTCAGAAAGTTCCACGGCAAGATTTTTTCAAAGTGTGTGTTTTTGCTATAAGAAATTGAATGATTGGCGGAAGTTTGTAATGGAAAATAATAGCATTACAACTTTTTGGAGAGGGAAGTGGAGTTTGTGCTGCCATTACAAGCTATAACACACAGATTATTTTTTTGATGCTACACACAACTGTAAGTCAATAAAAATTATTACATATATGTTTGATAAGATGTTATTAATATGTAAATTTAAGTGTCAGTATGTTTTTACTATGAACGTAAAATTCAGCAGTCCGTCTACTCAGCAGTTTCCCAATAGATATAAACTTCCAAATATTGCTTGTATGTGTTTCATAGATTTATGTTTATACTTTATTCAAATGTTCCTCTTTAAGTAAAGAATTTTAATTTCTATTACTACAGTTGACATTTCATGGCACACGTATTGTAACGGGATGGGCGCTTGATAGATGTAGCAACAAGGCTTGGTACTGCTCACAGATAGGCTGACACTGAGCGACCAAGAAGTTCTGTACCTGGTATAAACAGAAAGTGAAAGTAGTCTGTTGCAATTGTGATATCACCTGTGTTTTGTAGAGATGCCATTTTAAAAACAGATGTAGAGTATTTATTTACCTCATTGGCTTATTGATAAAGCTGTTTATATAATAGAGTTGCAGTTTTGTTCTAACAGGCTCCTGTAAAAGTAGTTTCTTCCACAGCTACCAAAAAAGTGTGATCTAAGATTGTAGTATATTTAAATGGTATGATTTTTTTATTTCAGTGTTAATTAAAAGGCATTTGTATTCATGAGTGTGTGGGTGTCTGTCCATCCGTCAGAGTCCGTTCATCTTTGCCCGTCCATCTTCATCCATCCGTATTCCTCCGTCCGTCCATCCATCTTCCTCCATCCGTCCATCCATCCATCTTCCTCCGTCCATCTCTCTCTGTCTATCTCTCCCTGTCTTGCATTCTCTGTCTCTCTCCCTTCCTCCCTCTCTATCTGACTTGTCTATGTACAACTACCATATACATTTGCCCCAAAGTTTCTGTTTGCTCAAGCAAGAGAGTTGCATATGCTTTGTGAGTTTTGTTTAGATACTTGAATTTCACCCCAAGAATGCATTCAGTCACTTCATCTTTCTGGGCTTAATTTTGTTCGGTGCAGTGGTGATAATCATCTTTGATGGTACAATGTGTCATTTTAACATGAATTTGAGTTAACAGAAATATCCATTTTAGTTTTTCTCAACCTTTGGTGAAAGCAAGCTTTTGATTGCTCTTGCTGTGTAAAAGCCTACTCCATGGCCATACAGTTAAGTTTGGAGGAAGTTTATTTTTGGAATCATAGATTTTGCTGAGAGGTGGAGTGCCAAGAACTGATAATAAACTCGCTTGACAGGAAGTCTTTTGTTTTACATTGGTACTAATGGAATGGGAGATCCACTCTTATTTTACTCTTAACATCAGTGGGAAGAGGTGGACCATTAGTTTTGACACTACCACCACTTTACTGGTGGTCTTGGTCTATGGATCTCGCAAGGGTTGCATTGTCAATCAATGTTCAACAGGTTTGAATAAAGACTGGGGCTGAAATACTTCTGTTGAGATATCCAAGGATGAAAGTGCTATACAGCCTGGTGCATAGACTTAATGAATGTAGTGTGCACTGTTTTTTTTATTATTATTCTTTTTTCACCCTGATTGACTTAAAAATATTTAATTAGGATGTTTTTAAAAATTATTAAAAATGATAATTTTTGTTCTAGTTAACAAACCTAGGGTTTTGGGTACTGGCAAATCCTTGCGCAAGAAGAATCAAGAAAGTACACATCATTTACCACCCGTGAGGAGAAGTGTACCAGTTTAACGTAATGCAGTTTGGGCAAAAAATGCCCCTGTCACTTTTAAGCAACTCATGTCAGCAACCACTCTTACGGGATACATGAGGGATTTCAGTCACGCATATCTGGACAACTTGATCATTTTCTTGAATTCCTGAGAAGAACACATGAGATACCTGCAACTAGAACTCAAGAGATTCGCGCTACATGGCTTGACTTGTCGGCTAGGCAAATGCCACTTTGGCAGGCGCTAGTCAAATTCTTGGGGCACCGCATTACGCGGGAGGGAAACAATCTGCAGACTGAAAAAATCCAAGCAATTAGTGAAGCTGACGCCCACCGAAACTGAAAGCAGTAATGCCAGATTTTAGGCATATGCAACTGGCTGAGGCATGTCGTCCCTAACGTAGTCAACCTAATGAGGCCCCTTAAACAACTGCTTCAAAAGTAACAGGCGTGGAGATGGACACCTAATCATGACCAGGCGTTTAATGCTATGAAAGCCCAGTTCACCGAGCCCGCGATGTTGTACAGACCGACGGCCGACACGCCACTAATTCTTCAAACTGACGCAAGTGGGGTTAGATTGGGAGCCGCACTGCATCAGGAAGACGCTGGGGCAACAAATGCATGATTGTGTATGCAAGCACCCTGTTGTCTAACACGCAACGCTGGTACCATATCAATGAACAAGAATATTTAGCCATCATCTGGGCCATTAAGAAGTTCAGATATTATCTGGAGGATGCCCCATTTATTTTACGTACTGGCAACAGGGCTTTAACGTGGCTCCATACCCCTAGTGCCACAAAATCAAAGTTAAGCACGTGGACATGGCTCCTGTAGGAAACTTTTGAAATTCAGCGCTGCCCTGGCCAACTTAATGAGGTTCCCGATGGTCTATCCTGCGCACCTGATAAAACCAGAGGGGAGACAGAAGTGGACAACTGGAGCGCTTGGTACAAGACCTGAAAGCGCAACTAGACTGTAATAAATTTGCTCGCTATCAGCAGAACGACCCAGAGACACAGGACGTAATGGAAAGATGACCTAACCAGTACAAACTGGAGCAAGGTTATGTATGGGCCCGCTCTCACGTGCACACAGAGGACTGGAAGATCTGGGTTCCACCCACATTATGGCAAGATTTATGCTACTATTTTCATAAGCACCCACATGCCGGACACCCGGGAGCCGCCAAGACCCTGATGGAACTTGCAGTCAGGTTCATTTGAGACAGAGTAACTTAGTACATATGCGAGTATGTAAGCCAATTTCTGCAGTGTGCCACTATCAAAGCCCATGGGGCAGAATGCTCCAAGGGACTCCCACGGCAACGCAAGATGCCTTGGAACACTATAGCAGCCGACCTAATGGGGCCTTACCCGAGATCGCACAAGAGGAAAAGGTACTTGTTAGTTGTGACAGACCTCTTCTCCAATTGGGTGGAAGCATACGTCCTGCCAAATGCCAAAGCCTCAACCATAATTCACAAGTTGGAAGAAAAAAATTTCCCTCGCTGGGATTTCCCAAAAAGTATTCTAACAAATAATGGATCCCAGTTTACACGAAAGAAGTGGGAAGTCGCATGCCACCGCTAGGGAGTCGAGCCGTGGATGACCCCGAGCTAACACCCCCAGGGCAACCCAACTGAACGCAGAAAGCAGGAAGTAAAGAAATGCACCAGGATAAGAATAGGGAAGGATCACCAAAAATCAGATTGCTAAATCCCAGACATATTATTTATGCTAGAGAGACTGCAGAATGAAACAGGCGCCTCTCCTACTGAACTGCTTCTTCGACATCACCACCATGTCCCAATGGAACGTAGAACCGGCAGAAATGCCAAGGGCAGGACATGTACGCCGAAGCTACCTGAAGAGAGTAGAGAAAGCCCGCAGAGCCCACCAGCAATTTATCACACAAAAATACGGCGCTAGTGATAGCCATAAGCCATCTAACCTGTAAGCCGGCGACACTTTGCTAGTACGCAGCCACCCTCTGAGCAATAAAGCAACAAAGTTTAATTCTTGGGTTCTATCCAAAGTGAGAAGGCCCACACACTATTGTTGAACTGTGTGGAAACATTTTGTGGCTCGAGGATGTATGGGAGAATATAAGGAAAGTGCACACGTCACGCACGTGAAGAGATATAGCTCGCCTGAAAACACGCAAGATGCACCCGCAAGTCAGCACGTTGAACAGCTGACAGCTCTTACGCAACCCGATGGGGATATTAACCCAGTAAGAAAGCAGCGCAGCCCAGCGGCAGCAAGCGAAACCAGCCGGCAGTGTGAGCGCCAGGTTGTGCCACTCATGGCGGACCACAGCACAAAGGCCCCTCCCACCCACTTCTCGACCAGTGGGGCAGAGATAGCTGAGCATGCCACTGCCACTCCAGGGCTGGCGCTCGGCCCATCACTGCTGGCAGATGCAGTGCCCGGGCGATGGATGGCTCTCTGCCCACCAACTATGGACCAGGGCGGCGCCCTTATCGGCCCAGATCCAGCACATGCCCAGCTGAGAAGGAAGGATGACAATACAACATAGCTCGCTGTGCCTTCCAGCACCCAGCTGCCAGTTGTACTTTCGGGCATGCCGCCTGTTTAGCCTGGCGTCTCCACCCAGCAGACAGCAGTCACAGAGAACGACGTACTCAGGTACGTGCCGCCACTGCATCACCAGCTGCCTTGGCGCAGTTGCCGAGGCGACCCACAGCAGCAGCAAGAGAGGTACAAGGAGACGTTTTGGCATCCTTCCCCCTCCTACAGATGGCCTCGAAGACTCGGTGCTTAGGGGCATGCATGCCGCTCCTAAAGCCAGCTTTAAGTACAGACGGGGCTCTTTCGCCCCTATCGCCTGCTAAGAGTAATTCTGTGTGCATCAAAGACACTCTACACCAGTGCAGTGCGTGTGATTATCCCATAGATTAGTTTTAATATTATTGGTGCATAAATTAAGGTTAGCGTAGCTATTAGTTTGCCAGTGCAGTGTGAACCCCCAACCCAAAACCAGAGCTTTTTTCTTAAATTTCTCCCAAGTGCATCGCTATAAAGAAGATTTTGTGTGTAGAAAAAAAAAGTGTCTGTGTATACAAGCTATTTGACCTGGACCATGGGTTGCCCATCTCAGTCTTTCTATTTCCACCTCGGGAGTAACCTACCAAAATTAGTCTGTATGTTTTAGGTACACATTGTATGTGAGTGAAGATGAGTTATAGTTATGAACTAGTTAAAGCAGATGTATGTAATGAACGAAACAGTGAGATATGCATGTTAACTTTTTTTCGAGTGATGAAAGTATTAGTGATGATAGTGACCCAGATTATTATCAAATTAGCTGTAATTCTTCAGAATGGAATCAACCGTATTTATCTTATATAAATGTGATACCAAGAGAGGGTTTGCATCCAGCTATAATTTAAGAGTTCAAAGGTTAGGCCAGCTCAATTTCAAGATATTTTTTATTTTTGAAAGTAAAACACTTGGTACTGATACAGACTGTAGTGTGGAAAATGGAACTTTTAACATAAGGCAACCTCAGAAAACCAGTGTTTAGAATCAAATTACTGGAAATTTAAATAATTTTCAGTTTGATTAATATTTAGGTCCCAATGAAGCATTTGTGTCGAATCTTTATGGCAATAGTCCAGTGGATTTTTATAAGCTGTTTATGAATGATGCAATTGTTAGAAAGGATTGTAAAAGAAACAAATGAATATGCGTTAAAAATAACTGTGACATGTAATTTGAAAGATTCTGATGAAAGAAACTCCATCACCTCTCAGTGGCAGGACACACCTCTCAGTGCCTTGTTCCTATAGATGGGTGTCGAGAGAAGAAACCTATGCTCAAGTGTTACTAGTCAAAATTATGTGCTCTATATTGAGAAATAGGTTTCTAACTACAGAGAATTCCTACGCATCTGTTGAACTTGCACATGACCTTCTGGACAGAAACACACACCTTACAGGAACATTGAGGAGCTTTGGAAACACATTGAAACTAATAAAACTTATTAAAGGTGAGATGATAATGTTGCAGAGTAACACTAAAGTTATTGTTGGAAAGTTGTGCTGTTTCTCACAACCAAAGCAGTACTGGAAATGGTTCATGTTCACACAAAACAGGGTTGTGTTGTTTTAAAACCATCAACCATCATGTAGTACAATTTTTTGAAGGTATTCATTCATTGAAGTCTGATAAGTTTGCGGCCTATGGTTTACCACTTCGAAGAGGCATCAAGTGGTATAGGAAAACTGCATTTGAACTCTTGCTGAACACTTGTCTGGTGAATGCATATGTTGTGTTCAACAGTAAATTTTGCAAAACAATGGACATTACAGCATTTAGGGAGAATGTTATTATTGGACTGTGTGCACATATTGAGCATCAGGCTGTGGTCAGTCCTCGTGAACAGCATCTTTTGAAAGGGTGCCAAAGAGGATGCTGTAATGTGTGCTACAAAAAAATGAAGGCCAGTTTTGAAATAAACCATGCTGTGAAATATGCCAAACAAACTGTCCTGCCTGTCCAGATAAAAAATATCTGTATAGTGAGTGTTTCTTTGTACCGCATGTGTGCCACAAGAAATTAAGAGATTAAAGTCATAGTTATATACTACTCAGAAACTATTTTGTTTTGCTATGTTATAGGCAAATGTACTATAAATATAATTTTGAATGTAATAATGTTGATTTCATGAGCTGGAAACTAAAAATTAGCTGTGTCCACATGTGGCACACATGGGCCTGTCATAGTGATAAGGGAATAGAGCATTTATTTAGCGCATGTGCGCCTCAAATGGATACGTGTAATTGAACACGACACACAAATAGAACTGGTATTGGAGTTATTTTTATAATTTTTCATGCATTTTTGTGTAGAATTTAAAAAAAAAAACCTGGTTGTGGGGAAAAGTTTGTGAAATGAGCCGAGTAGCCAACGTTTAAGTGGAGCTATTCGGCAGCTGTGTCTCACCACAGCGGGACTGTCTTTATTTTTAATGGCCCTTTTATGGGATCAGGTGCAAGCCAGATTCCCTCCCAACTCAGATTGGGCACTTATTCACTCTGGTCACGTGTCGCTCTGACCATGAGACTGTACAGCAGAGCAAAATGGGAAACCATTTGCTTTGAGATAGGGTCATGAGGAGTACTCCTGCCAGAATGTATTGTCAACCTAAAAGCCAAAAGTTAAAGAAAAAATAGAATAAATATTGGCAAAAAATGAAAGAGGTTGTTATCAAAAATTATTACAAATATGTTAAATAATGATAAAATATAGTTGTAATATTGTTGCCCCCAATTGTACCCCACTGTACAAAATAGCAATGAAAACTGGTTAAAATAAGCAGCTTATAGAGTAAGATCTTCATCAAACTTAATGTGTGTGGAATGAAGAGAAGAGAGACACACTGAAACAGCCCAGGTTATCCCTCCACACACTCATTTGTTTCCACACAATTGGTCAAGAGAGAGTGTGAGGATGCCATGCTGGTTGCTAGGCAACCATCTCCCACCCACCAACCACATAAGGGGAGGAAACGAGGTCACCTGAGGACAGCCAAAGATTTATCCCTCTGAGGCAGTTGTTTACATGTATGTTCATTCACTTGTTGCTTCCCAGTTCCAGTTCAAATGTCGTATGCAGGGGATTGTGCATACCAGACTTTCATTTTATTTGGCAGACATCTACTATTTTGTGTGTTTAATAATATTTAATTTTAAAGTAAAAACTTGTGATTTCCGAGACAAACAAATAGATACAGTCATAAAGATTTGTTTCTTTACGGCCTTCAGTAATTAATAATTCAAAAGTTTCCTCAGATTTTTCCTTTACCATTTGGGGCTTGTCATGAGTTACAGGTGCTCGGTGCATACATATTATTTAGTGGTAAAGGGGTGTCGTTTATGCCCTTCCAGGATACCAGTTTATTCAGGAAACATGATTCTATTAAAATAAATTAACATTTATATAACGAATCCTTTCATTTTCTTGCAAGAAGCCACTAAAACTTGACTCTGCTTAGTAGCACTTACATGTTACATGGAAAACATTTTTTAGCAACAAGGGGAGGTCAAGTACATTCACCTGGAATAATGGAATATAATTTTATCCAGAAGACTTCTAACTATTGAATTTGAAGTAATGTTTCAATCAAAAGTCATATTGGTTTTATGGCAGAGACAATTAAATATTAAACTTTGTGCTGCTCATAGTTTTTAACACTTTTGGTGGCAAGGGGAGTTTGTATATGCTGCTGTGGTGTAATTTTATTCAGAAGACATTTTCGCGTAGTAAACTAAATCAATATTCCATTTAGAAAACATGCTATTTTTATGCCATATATGATTGTACACAAACTTTATGCAAAAATTCACTTTAAACATAATTTTTTAACTTTTTATTTGTTAAAATTGAACAGTAGCGATTTTGTAACAGTATTCTCAGAAACTGTGGACAGTTGCAAAATCAGGAGTCTACTTTATATACCTGCTTAATTTAACAAAAGTGTTTAGTTTTTTTGTGCATGTGCAGTATTGAGTGTATGCTGAACTGCTTCTCTCTTCCAAAATACCGCATGTTAAATTTACACTTTGAGATTTATTTTCCATAGTGTAAAAAATTTATGTTTCTTCTGTAAACATTATAATGGTCCTGTGTGAAAAGGTTTCAAAATTCTGAATTTCTAAAAACTTAATGTGTTGTAAATTGATTGGCATAGATTTTAATTTCTGTGTTTAAATTAGGTGAGCCTCTTAACAGCCATCAATTAATGGACAAAAATAATGGGTATTTTCCACACTGATTAGTGTTAACAGCTGATAAAAATTTAGCTAGCGTATTATTGCAAGTATATGTACGTTTCAGAGCCACCAGTGCCACAACAGAACCAGTTTGCATGGCACCCATCTGGTGAGATACACATGAGTGTCGGTCAGGGCTCAGTCACCATGGACACAAGAAATCACAAGGAGAACGAGGATGTGGAAGTTATGTCGACTGACTCCAGCAGTAGTTCATCGAGCGATTCTCAATAAAAAATTTGTGCAAGCATGTAGTGTTATGATCATTCAAAAAAATATATTTTACCAATTTTGTTTTGTACATTTCTATTGTTGGTAAAATGATTACTTTTATTACAGCGAAGAGCTTAGATTTTTGTACATGATTGTGATGAAGTACAGTTTTATCAGTATTATATGCATTAAATAAAATCTTTTACTATCTGTCTCTTCCAAATAACTGTATGTTTAAAAGATTTTGCACTATGCATCCAAAAAATTATTTATATTGAAAATAATTTTGAAATTGGATAAACTTTTGCACATTTGTCAACCATAAACATAAGCTGTCAAAACTGTTCCCAGCATTTTTTTTTATTACTTAACACATTTGCTGCTGGTGATGCTTATAAGCATTTTTTACATCTAGTACCTCCTAGTGTTCAGTAATTATATGAGAGTTTAATACAGTCGATTTTTTATCCACTGTTTTTCAGGGGACTGTCAAAAAATTTATCATACATCTAACATTTCAGTAGGTGAGGAACTGACATACACATCAATAAAATACAACTTCTGATCTGAATTCAATTTTGTCGAATATAATGAGAACTGCAAATTATCCGTGAATATAGTTAGTTAATAAACACAATGAAATGGGAATTTTTAAAAAACCATTTACATCAACTTGCCATAAAGTTCCATTACCATTACAGACTGTTACCACAAACACACAAAAAGAGTTAGAAGGTTGCTGTTTTCGCCAAAACCTTCCACATAACCGAAAGTTTGTGTCTTTAATCACATCACTTCAAAGTGAGTCCCTTAGGATGTCCAGACAAGGCTAACAGCAATGACACGCTTGATACCTTTTGTGATCCGTAATTGAGTGCCCAAATGTCGGTAACCGGAGTTGCATACACATAATCCTTGACGTAACCCCACAAGAAAAAGTCTAATGAGGTTACATCTGGAAAGCGTGGAGGCCAAGTAACCTGTCCATCATGGCAGACTCACCTGTTTGAAAACGTTTCAATAAGAACACGCCTTACATTATGGCTCCAATGAGGTAGCGTGCCATCTTTTTGAAAGATTATGTTTGGTTGCAACTCCTCTACCTGCGGGAAAACAAAGTTCCGCCATATCGCCCTGTTGTGCAAGAGTCCACACCACACATTGACCTTTGGACTGTCGCAGATGTTTTCATAAATCTGGTGTTGGTTTTCTGACCTCCATATCCGCACATTATGGCGGTTGACATGGCCACTTACATCAAAGGTTGATTCATCTGAAAAAAAAATAACTTTCTTCAGGTAGTCATTGTCATGTTCAGTGGCATTAAGTCGAAACACTGACCGTAGTCATCAGCTGCAGAACTTAAGCAAGTTGGACTTTGTAGGCATACAGATGTAAATGTTTATGTAGCAATTTGTGCACTGTTGAACTCGGCATGTGCAGTTCCTATGAAGAATGGTGAAGTGATTTCTGGGGGCTCCATACGAAAGCTGTTTGAACATTGTCAATTGTCTCTTCTAATACACTGGGCCATCACCACGAGGTAGGTCATGAACACTGCCTGTGTCTTTAAAGTTTTTCAACCATCGCAGTATGCTTGGTTTGGTGGGAGGTGCAGTCCGATATATTGACGTAGATAATTTCGTTGCACTGTTATTAGCGACTTGCTCTCCGCATACCACGATTTACATTGTGCTTTCTGCTGTGGTGTTGCCATCGTGCATCAATCAAATCCTGCAACAAAAGTTGAGTTGAGGGATTTGGGCGGCTCTTAACAACGAGGTCTTGAGAGCTGATGAAGATGAGATAAGGTGAGAATGGAGCAGCGCCAGAATGCTAGGGCCGGGGAAATGGGATAACCCATAGAAAAACCCGCTGACCAGCAGCATTGTCCGGCACAATTCTCACTTGCAAAAATCCAGGAGTGGTCCAGCCGGGGATTGAATCCATTTCACCTTGCAACAAAGGAAAAGCTCATATAGACAAAAAATATGGACCTTTTGGGATATTTTGCAGAAAACCACAACCTTCCATCTCTTTTTGTGTGTTTGTGGTAACCGTTTGTAATGGTAATGGGACTTTATGGACATACAGTATAACATCACAAAGTATAATGTATTCACGGTAACTTCAAGATTTTCTGAAGCCCTGCTAAATATCTACTTTCAGGAAGCCGATTATGTATCCTTCCGCAGTATGTATACAAAACATTGCCATGTGACACCTGCCAAATGTTTTGTAAACAAACAGTGCCATGTGGGAACTGTCAAATATTTTGTTAACAGTGTCCATGTGGGAACTACCAAAATTTATTTTTGAAGAGGAAACAATGCCATGTAATCTTAACTGTCATATACTTTAATAAAATTCTCCAAATGTCTAAAAAATGCTAATCAATTTAGCAAAATATTGTAATACATACAAAAAGGTAGATTGAAGTATATATCGGAACTGTTAATTATATAATTTAATTAAAGTTTACTTATTATATTAAGATTTATTTACATATTTGGTGTAAGGAAAAAGTTAAATTTTACATAATAAACTTTTGGAAGTAGCACTCAGGTTAAAGATTTCACTGTGATAAATGGGTACCATTTATTCTATTTTATCGCATATAAGTCGCACATTTTATTTAAAAAATTTTATTGAAAACTCGGGGTGCGACTTATAAGTGAGAAAAATTCCTCCAGCCCCGCACTAACGTTTCATTTACTACGAATTCACGGCCCGCGGCTCGATTTCCAAACTCTTCAGCGAACAAAATCACTTTCATTTTGAAACCTGCGGTGTAGGTACATCGCTTTTCCATCAAGAAACTGTCTCACTTCACTGCCACAACATCAAAACAACACTACGTGCAGCGCAAAGACGATATAAGAGAAATACGTGTAAGCCAACGCTAATGTGCTGCTATCTCTTAAGCTCCACAAAAAGCTTTCGAAAATAATCGATTATCAGTTATTGACCAAAAATCGATTCCTTTTCATTCTTTTAAAATATTTTTTTTCTGTTAAGGATTGCGAAGGGATTTACGTAACGGAAATATTCAAATGCCTTTCTATATTTTGCACGTTTATTTAAAACTTACAAAGATAAACTCCAGAAATAACAACGCTAATACTAAAATTACATCTTAACCTAGAATTATCTTATAAGTAGAAAGAATGTATTACGTTAGTTTTATAACCACAATTCAGCGTATCCAATATCCAATATGGCGTGGTTATACTTCTGAAAAAAACGTGCCCAAACGGACAAGATGGAGTGTATGAGTCCGCTGGACAGACACTGAAATTTATTTAATTTCAATTAATAACAGTGAAATCTTTACCCATGAGTGCTACGTAAAAATGTAAATATATAGTTTAGCAATATTAACTTTACAATTACGGCATTAAATTTATACATATTAATATTTAACCTACGAACTATTTCTTTTCAGCTATAACCAACATGTCCCTTCAAAATCCGTTGTTAATTCGTACGGACTTTTAACAAATTATTATAATTTATTAAAAAAATATACTTAAAACTTAAAACAACCAATTTATATAGTGCTTCAGTGCTAAAAGCAAGACAAAACCTTTTTCCATATACAATTTTTTTATAACCAATTCAACATGTAACTCCTAGGGTGATTTTTCAAAGGTTCTTTTCAAAAGTATCGAAGATACCATGAATGGATTATAGAATTTTGTGAGTACTCGAAAATCAAGATCGAGCCGAATACCTGCTTGCAGCTCGAGCTTGGCTCAAAATATTTTTCAGGCTCAAAAAATTTGATTTTTGTAAATCAATGTCATATCATTCAGTAGGCAATCAACGAAACTGTTTTTTACTGTTATAGAAATAAAATGCCAGATTTAATAATGAAACTGAAATATTTAAGGAGGCATGTTCTGGTAAAAGGATTCCTCAGGAATGAAGATATGAATGCTGATTAATAGCTAATTAGTCTAAACCTGGGCTGTAAATCTGCCCAAGTGCAGCACCTAATAAGTTTTATTAAATGTTTGCTAGAAAATACGTCGTTTTTCATTCACGAAACAATATTTGAAAAGGTAGATGTGTTGCAGTTAAAATTATTCCTCAAAACTGCATATATGAATACAGATTTCCTTCAAAATTAGCATAAAAATGGGGTTGCAAACCAGACTAAGATGCATCACCCGACGAGCCAGTTAGAAAAATATTGCTGTTCATATAAATACTAGTACAGTGGAGTCTCTGTTATCCGTCAGTCTTGGGACAGTCACCGTGACGGTTGAGGGAATAGACGGACAATAGAAATTCCCCCCCCCCCTCCTCAACCANTCCTCAACCACCCCAAAGACAAGACAGATACTGGCGATAATAATGTACATTATATTTAGCACTATATTTTAAACAGGTAGCAATCAATAGAAGTATGTACAGCACAGTATATATTTGATATTAGATATTGTAGACTTCTGTTTATTAAGTTGATAAAATAACAAAATTGAATACAGTACTAGTGTGTATATGTTCAGTAGTATAATCCTACCTAAAAAAAGTGTCATTTTCCTTTGCTGTAATACTCCACGGGCTTTTGTTGCTGCCGTGTTGTGTATCTTACGTAGGAGTAATATCTGTGTAGCGTCTGCCTCTTCTTGTTGCTCGTACCATTCAATGCACTTGGAAAACATGTTTTCAGCATCACTGTGGCTAATTATTTTGGGGCAATCCTTGAGTGTATCATCCTCTTCTTCTTCACTTAAACATTCTACCTCCTGTGTTGCACTTAATACAAGTTCCTCATCATTTAATATTTCAAAACCTCCATCAAATCTGTCAATTCCCAGCCATTCACTTACTTCACCTATTGATGTGTTTTCTCCACCTGGGATCTCTTGACACAGAAGTAAAATTTCCTCATCATTTCCAGATTCGTTTATGGCCTCATTCTCGTTTACAGTCTCAGGCCACAGTTTGTTCCAGCCCTTTTTTAATGTTTCTTCTGGTATATCTTTCCAGGCTTCAGCGACATTAAAAATTGTGTCTTTAATAGTGTATGACCTCCAAAAATTCTCTACACTTATTAATTCATCCCCAACGCAAACAACTTTATGAATAAAGCATTTTCGATAACGTCATTTCATGCTTTCAATAATACCCTGATCCGTGGGCTGAATTAGTGGGGTAGTGTTAGCAGGCAAAAAGTGGCACGTAATTTTTCCATTATCACTTTGTAAGTCATGAGAAGGATGTGTTGGTGCATTGTCCATTAATAACATGGCTTCTTCAGGCAATCCGATCAATTTTAAATGTGATTTTACATTTGGCACAAACACACTGTGGAACCACTCGTTAAATATATCCTGGCTTATCCAGGCACTTTTTTGTGCATGATATTTGGCAGGTGAGACGTTAAAATTCATATTTTTGAAAGCTCGGGACTTTTTAGATTTCCCAATGATTAGTGAAGGAAACCTATGTCTACCATTTGCATTCGCACACACCATAACAGTTATGCGCTCTTTTTGCATTTTAAAACCAGGTGCAGATTTTTCCGATAAGGAGGCTAAGGTTTTCATGGGAAGTGCTTTCCAATTTAGTCCAGTTTCGTCACAGTTGTAAACCTGCTGTCTGACCAAATTTCTATCTTATATTTCTTTCATTAGTTTTTCCCGATATTCTACAATGACTGGACTATCAGCGCTTAGTTTTTCATCTGATATGTCCAACTGCCTTATGCCATGTCGACCCTTAAATTTATCCAGCCAACCTATACTAGCCTTAAATGAAGGATCCCCAACAAGCTTCTTGTTCATCTCGATAACTATAGCTATTATTATGGGCCCAGAAACGGTATCCCTTGACTGCAGGCTTGAATGAACCACTGATACGTTATTGTATCCAGTTGGTCTAGTTTTGCTGGCTTCATCGTTTTTCTTAGTTTGACATCTCCGTCTGACGTTTGTATTATTGAAACATGACTTTCGATTTTATCTGCATCTTTCTTAATATCATTGACTGTCGTCCGCCGATTCCATATAGTGGAGCGATACTCGTCGCGCTTTCTCCTTTACGCTGTCGTTTTATAATTTCAAGTTTTTAAGAAAGTCCCAACACAACACGTTTCTGTTTCTCAGACATTTTTAAACACACTACACTTTGATAACAAACTGAGGATAATGACTTGCTGACTAAGTGACTACCGCTACTGAACTGACTATAGGAATGGGAGGGCGGATGAGTGTCTAGGAATTCCTTTAGGGTGGTGAGGAAGATGGGATGATTCTACAAAGTACATATGTAGGTTGTACATAAACAACAAACGTGAGTCATTTGCATTCCGCACTGCACAGAATGTATTTTTACTGGGTATATGTATTACAGTACAGTATACGTATTGTTCAGCTTAATAATGTGCTTTATTTGATCTAATATGGAGGGAGAAAAAAGTAATTTCATTTTTAGTTTATTAAGTTTGTTTTTTGTATCCAATTTTATTATTTTACTTGTCGTGTCAGTTTACTGACGGTTAAAAGGGTGATGGTTAACCGAGACTCCACTGTACTTATAAAATGTATATTCTAGCGATTGGGGTTGGGGGCTGCAGAGCCATGACGACCATGTTGGATTTCCCCTCCCGCTCTGTTATTCCTGGACAATGGTGACCATCTTGGATGTCCCCAATTCACTCTCTTCCATTCTGAGTGTGGGGTTTTCTCACAGTCCTCCCAATCTCCTTTATTTTCTCACACAAACTCTTCATAACATAAGCATCACCCCAGACAACAAAAAGGTGCCCTAAACCTACTTATAAGCATAGTTTGCTGTAATTTCCAAACCATTTGAGATATAGTCACAAAATTCATAACATAGTCATCACCTCCGACATTCGGTGCCGATTCTACAATTTAAATATTGATTCCAGTATTCTGTTTTATTTTGAATACGTGTCTTTTGCTTGCAACTTTATTAAACCAATGCAGGTAAAATTAATTAAATGTTTTATTTAACCTATAGAAGAATTTAACTATAACAAAGTGTGAAGATAAGTTTAAATGTATACACATAAACTTGTAATATTAAATTTATTTAAAGTTAGTAAATATGTAAAAAATTATTCTTTTTTTACATTAATATGTGGTGATTGTGAAATGTTTGGAAAATACTTTAATTAAATAACTCGTGGCCCTAAAACCAAACATTATGCCCTGCTGTACAATAAAGGTAACCTACAAAGGTTCGTTAAAAGAACGTCAACAGCTGTGGTATGCCGCCCAATTCCTTATCTTTTTTTGCGTCTTTTATGCAGTGCCGTGCTGGAATGTGACACCTCTAAAAAAAGTCTCTTCTTCCTCTCTTACTCTCAGCCCGCGGCCATCCTGCCAAACAAAGAAGGCTTGGAGGAATGTATCGATCTGCTAGCAGTGTTGATCTGCTAGCAGTGTTGTTTACGGCGGGGAGAGAGAGAGAGAGAGAGGAGAGGAGATAACAGACTGTTCCCCTACACTTCCCTTCAAACATCCCCGAACAGCTTACGACTACTCCTTAATTGTTTTTCTGTGTATAGCACGCACTCCAGAAATGTTTTCCTTTATGTTGGGGAAAAAAGGGCGCGCTATACATGAGTAAATACCATAGTTATTTTTGTAACAACAGAGTTTTGCCATTGCTGTGTAGAACCAAGAACCGAGTAATTGTTGTTAACCTAAAACCGGTTCCGAGTCAAACCTCAAGAACCGGTATAAATTGGAACCGAAGAACCAAACCGACCCATCCCTAATTAAATTCATATCATAGGCATCACCTCTGATGACAAACGGTGTGGTAGGGACAATGTTCACCTTAAACCCTCTTATAAGCATAGTTACCCAACATTTCCCACCCTCGGAAGCTACGACCACCAAATTCATATCACAGTCCTAGCTTCCGACTGCAATCGAGGAGATAAGGGCAAGTGGGCCTTAAGCCCTGTTACAGGCATAGTTGGTCAGCATTTCCAAACCTTTGAAATTTCGGAACATTAACAACCGTAAACACACGTAACGTTTAAGGTCACGTTAGTTTTCCGACGAATGGTCTTGTCTAGCAACGACTGATGCGATGTACAGTGCTAGTCGCTTGTGCAATACGTGTTAGTCGGTTGGTTGGTAGGTGTTTATAACTATTTCCCTTATATATGTCTGCTGGCATCAGTGCTTCGCGACGGTAATTTTTTTTTTTGTCTTTGGTTTGACATAATGTACAGGTTTCGTTGCTCGTGCAAGATGCATCGGTTGGTAGGTGTATATAACTAATTTCCTTGAATTTTTTATATCTAATCATCAATATGTAGCAGTTTCGTTGTCTCTTATATGACCACTGTTTTAAATGAATGATGTTCTGTGGCAAGTAAAGGAACACAGCCTTTACAAGTTGTGTAATGAGTCTTCAAATTATCACCTCTGGTAAATAGTGTAATGCACTTGTCATATCGTAAAATTTTTTGAGGTTCGTCCTTGTGAACATAAGCTCTTTTTCCCCATTGACGGGCATTCCAGCTGTTTATTTAAGTACTTGTCGCAATAGCAACGCAACACTTTATATCGCTATTACGGACTGTGGAACTATCAGGTATTATTGTTTGTACCGTGGAGGTTTCAATATGACATTGTGTGCTCGCAGTGCACTTGTGTATATAGTGAGTCTTTATTATGTATTATTATGTGACTTAATTTTTTCATGTATGGAATGGTTTTAAATGTTGCACGAGGTTCCCACCAACCCATGTGTTAGGTTGACGCTGTTTATTGATACCTTTAGCCCTCAGTCGAACCACGCCACTGCAGTCCCCCTGTGCTATCGGTACCATCAAGCTGCAGTCCTCATTGGTGGTTGGATCGAAACCTCGTGCATCTGGCATTTTTTGAGCTACTTGCACTGAGTACTGCATGCATGGGTGAGTGTTCTGCATGCTGCACGTCGGAATTCAGTCATGTGTCAATATGAGTGCTCCTAGTGACCATCATCGGTAACACAAACAATGTTGGGGTCCCTCCTGACAGGTGACGAGAAGATGATCGAAGACCACCGCGACCCTAGCAGACGATGGTCGTGCATTCTAACGGCCGACTGGAGAAACAAAAATGGCGAGAGCATCTGTCTAGTGTTCAAGCAGAGCTGGTAGGGACCGGAGTTCAAGACGTGACACTATACAAATTTGGTAATTTTTTTCCTAGTGATGGAGGTGAACCTAATATTAGCATGGGTTAAGATAAATGAATAACATAGAAATAATTTATACACTTTTCTTTTATTTTACAGACTTGACATAATAAAAATACGTATGCTGGGCTGAACATGCAATGGCAACTTTCATATCGGCTTGAATTACGTGTACTAAAAGTATTTCCACAATAGTAACATTGATACCGTAATACTTGTAGCAATTCTTGCTGTTGACGATGCTGACGGTGTTACAGATAGTAAGTCTTCAACCATTGATTTCGTCTTCATATTGTAGCAGAGTACACAATCGTAGTAGATGAATGTAGTCATAACGATCTGCTTTCCATCACCACACTTGTCGACAAAATGATATCCGTTTTTTCATGATGCTTGCTTGTATACTGTTCACACTGCATGCTAGTTTGAGTTGCCCGTCTCGGGCTGCCTCAGTAGATGACTGCTGGCTGTGTGGTACAGATGTCAGCATGGTTGCTGGACTGAAATATGGTACCTTATCAGGTCTATAGCTGTTTACCCTGCAAAGTTAACTATTCGGCCTCTCAACTTCTTTACACTCATTCATCTTTCAGTGTTGGAGGTGCCTTGTTTTTCATATACTGCTTCTGCTCTCTCCCGATGTGTCTTGCACCAGTTCCTAGAATGTGGTGTGTGTGTAACGATAGCACTACCTTGAAAACATTCTAGGCATGGGAGACAGCCAAAAATTTCTTTGTCCTGTTGCAAATAGACAGGTAGGTGTTTGTAGACAGGTTCTATTTCATGTTGTGCATATGTGAAAAGGAATTCTTTAGGCAGGTATGCAAGCTCGGTATCTTTGTCCTTTGTCGGGTGCTGCAAGTGATTTAATCTTTCCCTATGTCACGATAAATGATAACATTTTCTGAACACTAGAACACCATTCCATCATTTTCACTATGTCGTCTCGACAAGAGAAAGAAGTTCTGGGTGATCTGAGGTGGTATGAACTGCTTTTATAGACCTAAAAGTGAGTAGGGTGGACAGAAGCAATGATATCTTCTACCAACACCAGTTTATTCAAAGCAATATTTTACAGACACGTACTAATATTTACTGCTTGATTTATAAGGGACATGCACGTGTAATATGCGATTGCAATAGTTGGTAACTGCTTATTCCTTTACATTTGTTTTTATATCTGTTTGCATCAGTGTGTAGCAGTGTTTCTCGGCTTAGCAAAAGTTTTTTCCTTTAGACTACTAATGTGACGCACAGAGCTCGATGCTCACGCAATATACACTGGTTGTTAAATACTTGTAACTATTTCCTTTTATAATTTGGTTTTTATATATCTGTTTTCATCCACGTGTAGCTTTGTTGTCTCTCTTGCCCAACTAATGTTTTAAAATGTATGTTGTTTTGTGGCAAGTAAAGGAACACAGTCTTTACAAGTTGCGTAATGTGTATCGCACTTGACGCATTGTTGTCATTTTTACGGTTGACCCTCGTGATCATTCGTTCTTTCTCATATCGGCATGCATTCTAGCTTTTACTAAACTTTTTGGCATGATAGCAACACTAATATCACTATTACGGACTTTGGCTCCATCAGGTATTTTTTATATATTGTGACTCGTTATGCCATCCTGCTCGTGATGTACTTTGATATGCGCTAGTCCTGTATTGTTTGTTACTCGACTGATTTTTCATGTACAGGATGGTTTCATATCATACACTTTGTTTCCATCCCTTGCATTAGGCTGATTGTGTTTATTTATATTAACACGTAGATGTTTTAGTGTAACCTACGACTACGTATGTCTTATCTGTACAATTGTATACCACTTTATTTTTCAGTATATGACTGGGTGTAAAGGGTTACCAAGGCTAACGATGACTTGGACCACCGGCCGTTGTGTTGGACTGATGGTGTTAGTCGTACACATCATAGTCGATTTCGCAGTGCTGACCCCTCACTGATGACTCCTCAGTCAGTGATGCCTTCCTGCGGTACCAACACGCAGTTCTGTTTAACAACCGGCCAGTTTTCTATGGTTGCAATAATTTATATCACCATCCAACAGGTCGAATACGAAGCTATGTTGTAATTCTCTCTGTAGTGGGATAGAGAGAAATCAGTATGCACCTATTTGCTAGACGAGTGCGTGCAGGCCGATGCGTATGTGTGTACTATTTCAGACCCTACACTGCTACACGCAACTGTAACTTTGCGACGCGCCTGTATGTATTCCTTTATTTTCATTACATTTTGTTACATGTTCCCGAACTTCAAAAATTTGGAAATGCTTGTATGTATTCCTTTATTTTCATTACATTTTGTTACATGTTCCCGAACTTCAAAAATTTGGAAATGCTTATCAACTATACTTGTAACGGGACTTACGGCCTACTTGCCCTATCTCCTTGATTGCAGTCAGAAGTGATGACTGTGATATGAATTTGGTGGTCGGAGGGTGGGAAATGTCTAACTACTATGCTTATAAGAGGGCTTAAGGAGTACATTGTCCCTACCACCCTGTTTGTCATTGGAGGTGATGCCTATGATATGAATTTGGTGACTATAGCTTCTGTGGGTAGGAAATGGTAGCCAACTATGCTTATACGAAGGTCTAAGGTGTACTTGACCCTCTGTCCTTTTCGTCATCGGAAGTGAAGACTATGTTATGAATTTGGTGACTATAGCCCCGGTGGTAGGGAAATGGTAGCCAACTATGTTTATACGAGGGCTTAGGGCGTACTTGACACTACCATTCTGTTCGTTGTTGGTGATGATATCTGTGCTATGAATTTGACTACTATAGCTTCAGTGGCCGGGAAATGTTGGTCGACTATGCTTATAAGATGCCTTGAAGTTAACTTGACTCTACCACCCTGTTCTTCATCATAGGAGATGTTTATGATGATGCTTATTGTTTCAATAGGTGGGCAATTGTGCTTATAAAGTTAGTCTATCCCCTGACACACTCTGTACAAATTTACAGGAACATGTAAAATACAGCCAGGGTATTCAGGCTCCGTAGCACACCTTAGTATTACCTTTTACAATATAAATGAAGGATGTCTCCTTGAGGGATCGATGATATCCTGGATAGGACCAGAGACCGAAATACAACACTAAATGAGAACTCACAAGATTTGGTCAACTCAAGTAAATTGTATTGCTGAATAGTGTACACAGTTACATGTATACAATGCAAATTAAAGTGGACCTGACTCACAAGGCCTACCAGCGGCCGTTACTGCACAAAAAAACCAAGAATGGCGCAAAAACTTACAATAGTAATTAAACCACCGGGGTCGGTAAATTGAGCTGGCAGAGGGGTGCTGCGAACGCGGGGAAGACTGTTGGTAAACTAAATAAAAGTTCCAGTAAATTACTTTAACCTATTGCAGTTAAGTGTTCAGAACAAAGTATGAAAGTCCCCTGCGATGCGATGCACGTGTAACACCTAAGACCCGTGGAATCAGAGTGGCACGGGCAAACTGCGTCCTTGCCGAGAGCTCGCGCCGTTCCACGAGGTGATTTAATTAATTGACCTTATCAACATTGAACTTGTAACATATACACACAAAACACTGAAACGTTCTGAGTGAGATTTCTTAATCCTATAGACAGTTATGAGTTCTAAATTAAGCTCTAATTTAAATACAAAACAGGATTATGTGGTGCCGTGCAGAGAATGTGGGAAATTTAGGTCTGTTAAGTATTAGAGCACACTATGACCGGAATCGTCGGGTTGAATGAAAGGCTAATTATTTCCCACGTCACTAATTGGCTTGATTAAACAATTGCACTCGGAAAATTATATAGAACACTTCAAGTACCCTAGCCTTGCTACTCTATGCCTCATTAAATATGCATGTGACATGCATTTTTACGTGAACCACGCATCCACGAGATCCTTGTGTCCACTCCGACCGTTGCAGTCACAACTACTACACCGGGTCGCACCAACCACATCAGGCCAGGAGTGCGTAGTTCATGTCAACAAGAATGGAACTTGCACCTTCTTGCCAGCAAGGATTACGTAACACTACAGACCGCCCTTCACATTTATTGCAATAATAGGTAGGTGATCTGAAACTGTGTTTATCCCAAAGCCACAGCCATTGGGCGCACTGGCAATTGGTGGTTGCTTCGTAGCAGCTCGCACCTCGACCTACGACGCAACGCACCACCAAGTGGCGTCGAACTGGCTTGATGGCCGAAGCTGAGGTGGTAAGTGCCCCAAAGTGTCACCACCAGTGTGCAGCATCTTTACAAACACAGTCACTGCATTCACAGCTACATTCAGGGATGTGTTTTATTGTATTAAGAGCAATCAAGCATGGCATTCCACATCCCTTTGCCCAGGTGGACTCGTCCATCCCTTCAGGAGACAGCCACCTGGCAACTTTGTAGCCAGTGAAATACAAACGAGTCACAGGTAGTGAAATTCAGACACTTTTCACGAGAAACATAATATTAATTTAATGTGTATTTATAAAAGATCAATTATATTTTCATTAAGGGAGATTGCCTATAAAGGCCTCCAACATTGTAATATGTAATTTAGTGCAGTGACATGCCCCGTCAAATTCACAACTTCAATCTTAATAGACATTTGTCAATAAAAGGGAGTTTCACCAATGTGTTCATTTCATTTACACAATTTTTCACCATTGTAATCATATCACATAGTGTTCATGTTGTGTTTCATCATTCACCGTTTGACTTCGGTTCTCGCCACTCATGACGAAAGCCGACGTGTCTCGTTCAGTTCGTCTCAGCACTTGGACCAAACCGGCGGTGTTGGTCGCCCTCTCTGCATGCCCCCTCAGTGCCATCATTTAGGGTTTTACCACTTCATATCAATATTAAAATTAATTAAGCGGAACATTTATTTTATTTATTTTTAGTACCGAGAGGAGAGCCAACAGCCCTCTCACCTGACAGCTTAACGCAATCGCGTACCAACATAATACCATGTTTAGTTCACACTAAGGTCACCGGCAGGCTGTAAGTGTTGAGTCCATTTTCATGCATTATTCGCCTGTAGTCAGAACAGTGAATAAATCGCCTTACCAAGTTAACTATGTCAAATCATTATAGGGTACTACACCATTTGTAGCATCACCCACAATTTCATAGTATATTTAAGGTGTACAAGATGGCATACAGTCTCGCCATAAGGTATAAATAATGCAACAGTAAGTAGGTGAGAACATAATAAACAAACTGACCGAGATATCCTGGGCCGTCGACCCTCATCATTAACTCTCCACTGGGTTATGGCGTCGGGCAATTCAACACTCAACAACCAGTCCTGGTAACCTCAACCACGTCAAAATACTCTCGGAACCTTTCGCATGCCCAGGTGATAGAAAGGGCCTCTTTCTCAATTTATGCATAATGCTGCTCTACCTCAGTCAGGCTTTGTGATGCATATGCAACATGCTTCCATACTTATTTGTGGCATTGCTCCAGGACACCTCCAACGCCATACGATGAAGAATCTGCCGATATCCGTCTCTCTACAATGTGCGAGTAAAGTGCCAGCATCGGTCGTTGTAAAATTTCCTCCTTTTTAACTTATTGTCTGCTTCTTCTTGTGGTGCACTCCACATTCACTCTGTAACTTGGTGTAGTAGTATCCCCAATGGTTGTCTTCTGTGCCAACTGTGGGATAAATTTCATTAGATAATTCACCAATGACGTGAACCACGCATCCACGAGTCCCTTGTGCCCTCCTTGACTGCCGCAGTCACAGCAACTACACCGGGCCGCACCAACTACATCAGGCCAAGAATGCATAGTGCGGGTCGACAATAACAGAATGTGTACATTCTTGCCGACAAGGATTACGCAACTCAAGAGACCGCCCTACTCATGTATTACAAAAGGTAACCCTTTTAGTAAATGGGTAGGCAGTCCGAAATGGTGTTTACCCCAAAGCCACAGCCGTTGGGCGCACTGGCAATTGGTCGTTGCGTTCTTGCAGCTCGCACAGCTAAGTACGACGCAATGCACCATCAGATGACGTTAACTGGCTGGTAGGCCAGAGCTGAAGAGATAAGTGCCCCAAAGTGTCGTCCAGTAGTGTACAGAATTTTTACAAACATATTGAACACAGCATCGCATTCACAGCTACAGCCAGGGGTGTTTTTCATTGTATCAAAGGCAATCAAGCATAGCATTCCACACCCCTTTACCCAGGTGGACTCGTCCATCCCTTCAGGAGACAGCCACCTGGCAATGCTGTAGCCAGCGTAGCGTAATTCAAATGTGTCATCGGAAGTGAAATGCAAACACTTTTATGAGAAAATGTAATAACATATTTAATGTGCATTTATATAAGAGTGATGTGAACTGCGCGTTTACGAGCTCCCTTGTGCCCACTCTGACTGCCGCAATCGGGTCAAACGCACCAGCTGCAACAGAGTAAGTGCTACGAAATGTAGTGCATTAGTGTACATTATGTCAACAAAGGACACAGCCAGAGAGGTTTTCATGGTATACTTGGCAACGCTGTGGCTAGTGTAATGTGGACGCATCACCGAAAGTGCAATATAAACTTTTATGCAATAATGTAACAACTTTTATTAGTGTATTTATGTAAGTCATTACGTTTTCTTGTGTTTAATTTAATTCATATCATTTTCATCACATACTTTATTTTTCAGTGTCTTTGTGTTTCACCTTTTCGCCGCTTGGCTTCGGCTTTCGCCCAGGTAGCGGAAGCCGAATCCATGCTCGCCCCAGTTCTTCTCAGCACCTAAACGAGACCAGAAGTGTAAATCTCTCGCTCTTCCGCGAGGCCCTCGATACTGGGATGTTAGGCTGAAATCATCTTCACTACAATAGTATTCAAGTAATTAACCGGAATATTTATTTTATTTGTTTCAAGTACCGAGGGGAGAGCAACTGTACTCTCACCGGAGAGTTTTCAACACAAATGCGTTTATCAACTTAAAGCCATGTGTTTTTCGACGCGCAAAGGCTGAAGCCATTTTTCATATCATTCATGCATTTATTCATCTATGAACGGACAATGAATAAACCACTCAAACGGTAAAATAGTGTATTATTAATTATTATTATAGGGCAACCTTGTAAGCGTCGCCAGTGTCGCTACCACATCAGCTACTACAAGCAAAAAGATCTAGATGCCCAGCGCCTCCTCAAGAACATACCCTAGAGGTTTGAGTTAAGAGATGATGTCATCTGATCTCAAAGCGGGCAACCCGGCGCCCAGTGGAAGGTTTGGGTCCCAAGGGACCTAAGGGCCGACCTTTGCTGACACCACTATGACCATCAAACAAGTCGGTCATCTCGGTATCAGAGAAACCCTCAGAGATATCAGTGAGCTATATATATGTGACGAGATGAGTAGCGAAGTGCAGCAATACGTAAACAGCTACGAGGTGTGTTGTCGTGGCAAGGCCTACCCAATGCCCAAGCCCGAAGAGCCTCTACCTCAGATGGCGACTCCGACCACGTCCAACCAGGACGACATGGTGGCCCGCAGCATCTTGATGCCGGTAGACCTCGAGATGCCAGCTGCCAACCCAGCTCCCGGGAAGGATGAGCCCAGCCGCGCCGACGAGGTAGGAGAGCCCCTCAAGTGCTCACCTCTGATGGCGACCCCGACCGCATCCACCTAGAAGGATGAGGTACCCAACTGGGCCTCGACGCCAGCAGATAGCAAAGCAAGTACTGCACCGCCTTCAGTCCGGAAGGACGAGCCCAGCAGAGCAGAGGGGGCAGGGTAAGCAAAGATGTCCCAGTATCTGACAGACACCCTAACACCGCCCCTCCAGGGTGGCCCCGAGTTGGCCACTGCCAAGGACGACCCCGATGAGCCCAGCAGTCGACTCGCGAACAGTCGAACGAGGGAGGTGCCCCCCCTCTGCTTGCCGCACCGCCACCCAAGGTTAACCGGGGAGGTACAGGAACCATGGTGCCCCACTGCTAAATTCACGTGGCCGTATCCACAACACGAGGCCTTACGCAAGAAGTGAGGCCGCCTGTGTAAATCAAGGACTTTCCACACCGAGTGAAACCAGATGTGAAAAAATCCACGCTGAAAGAGAGCTATAAAACATCGGAATGGACTGCAGTAATGCAAATGTAAAGCTTTGCACAGAAAAACTGTGTAAAATTGTTAATATTTTAGAGTGCTATATGTTTTTTATTATTTGTAGGTGGCCTGTATGACAATTGGTAGTGTATATTAATTTAAAATGGTAACTCATGTTGTGCATTATGTAAGTAAAAGCAGGCCTAAGTAACGGAAGGCCTAGGTAGCAACTTGTCACATGTAAACTACCTGCCGTGTGATCAGTTAAGAGGTCACAGAGCAGGGCGAGTTAAAATGCCTTTAGCGCCACGGCAGGTAAGAAGTAAGTTGACACACCTCTTATGAGTGGGACTAGAACACATGCCTTAGTTTGAGAGATTTTTTGTCACGTATATGCCTGTAAATTGGTTTATTTCAGGTTAAAACTCTGTAACGTAATGTAAATAAAACACAGCTCTCAGCTGACTTGTGTGAGCGACATGTTTCCTGTAAATAGAGAAGGGACGCAAGCAATCACCCGACACCGGTATATTACGTGTGACAACTACCCTCCCCAGTGGGTAAAACCCATACCGTGCCGCTCGTCACCCCGAGCAGGGTTTGGAACCCAGGACAGCTTGCTTCCACAGCCAACCCTCACACAAGGAAACCCACCACTTCCAGCCTCTCCCGAGAGAATGAGTCAAGAAATCCCAAAAATTTATGGAAAGGATGAAATATCCTTGCTAAAAATGAATAAATTGCAATAAAAACCTAATGAAAAAACATTCAATAGGCTATATCAATAATATGTAGATATTTCTCAGTAGGTTACCCTTAAACCACCCATGAAAAAAAAAAAAAATGTTAAATCCGTTTAAAACTACAGCAGCGGTGATTTGAGTTGAGCACGCACAACATACTTAGCAAGTTTGACTTTTGGTGACACATAACGTCATGAAGGACTCTTGTTGTTCACCACTCCCTCCCTGCCGCGGCCATGAACCCCACTGGCACCTAGCTACACTCCAACCACGCGTGCATAGTAAAGAGTGGCAGCCAATAACAGTGCAGTTACAGATCTTCCATTTCTACCCTTGAGTACCTTTTATCTTGTGACCACGCCATGTCTTTGTGTGCTGTGTTTTGCTTTGGGATACATTTTTCAATAGCGCTGATGTAATTTAAAATTTTGGTCTTTATTACTGAATTTTGATTATAGATTGTGATTGGAATTGAATGTATTACCTGTTGTTGACCTGCTGATGCAATTTTTTAATGGCGACTCCTTTAGGTTTTTTGGCTTCGACATTGAATAAAACAAATTATTACAATAATAACGGCATGCAAGCAGCGCCCGTTTCTGCTGTAACCCACCTCACTTCTCTGTCGCACATGTCACCATTGCTCTTGAAAAGTAGACCACATCCTTCGCACAAGCTGTGTGCATGCGTGTCGGTTGTCATTACGCGTCCCACTACTGGCAATCAGTATGTTGAATAAATGAAGGCATAATTGTGGCGCAGCACACAAACAATAATTTTTTAATTAATTAATTTATTTTATTTTAATGATAAAATTTCCCACACTGGCTAAAAATGTACGCTGGAAAAAAATATATATATATCCATGGTATGAGCCACAATATTTACATTTTTGTGGCGGTAAGAGCAAGACCACAGACTTGTGAGATTTATATTTCTATCCAAAAGGCTTTTGCTTATTGAAATAAATTTAGGTTTCATTAATAAATCGTCCAATTTTTGTACAAAATTGCTATCAGAAATTGATTTCCACTTATTATATGGTAAGTGACGCACAATGTTTGAACTTTTTTACTCGTTAATGTAAGGTCGTTTATGGTCTAGTTATAATATATTTTTATTCAAAAGACATCTTCCTAAGTAAATAAATTAAAATTTTGACGCATGACACGTAGCTGGCAATATACCATTATGAATCTACTTCAACTCAGCCCGTGGAAAGCCACGACACCCACATTGGAGATTGAACCCGGACTGCTACGTCCTGAAGATGATTACGACATGCCGTTGCCAGTAACAATAAATATGTACGTCAATCATGCACCCCCGCCTCGCCACCCGAGCGAAGCCGGCCTGCTCCTACACGAGGGTCATGATACCACCTGCATCACAGAGCTACCCCGCTTCCAACCCTCGCCAAGAGAGCGCAGCAAGGGATGACGCCGCCCACACGGAGGAGCCGGCCGGCCGAGATGCCAAAAATACCTGAAGGAAATGGGAGGAAGGCTCCATTCAATATTTAGGGCTGGACAAGCCCCCAGAACGCTAGTTGACATCGAGTTGTCATCATATTGGCTTCCTCTGCTTTGGCAACCCAGCAGCTCGCTCAACCACTGCCCTGCTAGGGCTCTCTGCCTCATCCAGATCTTCTAATAAACGAAGCTTGCTTCAACCCTCAAGACACCCACTCCACTTGGAAGTATATAGCCCCGTCCGTTCAGGACTACACAAGACCACAGTAGGGTTTGAGTTGTTCTCACGACTGCTTTATTAGTTGCTCTAAACTTGCTCATTGCTTAACAGGTCCAATTCACATGTTATTAACACAACTTCAGCAGGTTGCTTGGTAACAACGAAAGCCTAGGAGATAGTACAGGTCACAGTGTTTATTTTCCTGGGAATAATACGTTCAAATCTACGCACTGCGTTCTGATTCAAAGGGCGATTTGCACCTCTCAAACTCCCTGTAAATGCCATCCCCCAAGGGAGCAGGAGGTGACTGGGTCTTGGCCAAATATTGCTGATATTAGAGTACGACTGAACGACTGCACGCTCCCTAACTGGGTAGTTCGTACGTCGAAAAAAATCACACAATTCACCGGCCACCTATACTGTGAGCCCAGTGCGCAAAAGCACTTGGCTCACACTCCACGAGAAAGCAACTGGACCACCTGAGTCAGCTAACTCACTCCATCACCGCATGAGATTCGCCAGTTGGAGTGCCAGGCCTGACCCAGTAGCCTCTGAGCAACTCATGACGAAGTTTTAGCACCACCCCAAGTCAGCTAATCCACTCCATCCACAGCACGAGATTCGCTGATTGGAGCGCTAGGACTGATGCGGCGCGACATTGCATCTGGGTACTCTAGCTAGGGAATTTCTGTCATCTGCTCCTTACTTGCTGCGACGGCCCTTAGTACCTAACCCCATACCATTCACCTGATGAGGAGGGACTAAGTGGGCCGAAAAGAAGGCATCTACGGCTTCTACAGCCAAGCAACCCATCTCAGTCAGCCTTCCCTCCACTTGAGATCAGGCACAAGCCACTTGCCNCACCGCACCCAGTCGTCGTCGCCTGGGACTGTGCCTTGCAGACACCTACTACTGAGCGACGATGCCTGCCGCCGCCATCTGGAGCCCAGCAGTCCCAGGACCAGCTCGCTTCAGCCGCACGTCATTCGTCCCCGAACAGGGTTCGGAGAGTCGTCCACCACAGCCTGCCAACGGTCAGCTACAGCACCAGTCTACAAGTGGTAAGCCAGCATCCACTGCCAACCACGCCGCCTTAGACACCTACATAGCTTGCCACCGCCTGACCTGGCTGCCTCTGAGCTACGGCGCACCCACAGTAATCAGCCCTTAACGGCACTCAGGGTTCTCTACTTAAACGTGCACAGAAACTGCCCTGTAGACTAGGTGATGCTTACAGCATCCCGTCCGTCACGCGTCAACTTTGTAAGATTTTCAGGAACAGTGACATTTTGTTAAATTCGGGTTCTACTGTACTAGAGGTTGTACCCCTACCATCAATTGATTAGCCACAGCAGTAAAAAAAATTAAATGCTGCCTGCATAGCAACTGTGATATTAAAGGCTTTTCACTGTAAATTGTGTAAGAACAGGCGCACAAATGAGGTGTTTATTGTGACAGAGAAAACTTTACGGGTTTTGAGTGAAGAAATAGGCAGGGAGAAAACTTTATTTTTTTATTATTTCACTTTTATTTGCATTCGGTGATCAACCATTATTCTTACCATTTGATATGTGAACCAGTTGAGCTGTATCCTCGGCTAGCTGTGCTTAGCAAAACATACGTACAAGCTTCACTGGTACACACAATTGCAGGAAAGGAATATAAATACATAATGAAATGAAAATAAAATCAATGTGTGATGCTGGAAAGAAAGAACTTTTTTACTTTAATTGTTTTGACTGGAAAATTAACAGTGTATGCTGGCGTATAATTACTTCAAGTCACCACCATCCTTACAATAATAATTTAAGATAAAAAAAAAGGTAACATTAAAATGGTAAATAATTGCTGCTTCACTTTAATTACTACTCATTATATTGGAAACATTTAATTAAAGGTTGACTCCTGTACTTGAGGTTACTATGTCAATTTAAATGCTCTAAAAGATAAATTAAATTTTTAATGTTTCAAAAGTTTAAATTTCCACAAAATTTAGGTTTTCTCCTACTAAAAATCTCTCACGTTTTCTTCTCACAAGTTCTCAACGTAACAAATGTCCTCAAGGTTCATTTAATATTCCGTCCAGGCACTAGCTCATTCCATAGAGCGGCGGACCTCTGTTTTGCCATAACTACATATTAAATCAAATCCAAATCTTCAAAAATCTTATTAATCTGAGAGTTTGTACTGTAGCTTATGGAAATAATGTACCAAATGACACGGATGAGCCCCTCTGGCTCAAATAAAGAGTTGGCGTCACCTGACTGGAGATGCGTGTTCTCATGCTCGTAATGGCGCATGGCACTAAGCGGCGTCATCAGATGCCAACTGGAACCACTCCAAAAATAATTTGTAGGCCTACGAATCTCGGCCTTCCTCTTCTCCTACCAAAACTGTAACTTCAGGGACCTACAGCTATTAACTAATTTAGGATGGTGCCGTATATTTTGCAGATCAACATCCCAGCGAAAATATCTCTGCCATAATTTCATGGATCCCACCCAGAAGCAAGCTACTTCCGGCAACTAGCTCTATCTTGGGCACAAACGTAAAATCTTATTTCCGGTAAAGCGGGGAAAAAAAAATTATGAGAAAATAAAATACAATTAAAATAAAAGTGAAAAACAGTTAATTACTCAAAAAATGACAAAATTAATATGGGAAAATAAACTCTCACTACAAATTTACTATTTAAGATTTTTAGGTTAAAATACATAATACCATTGTCATAAAAAAAATTGATGTTGGTTTACAAAATAATTATTTGTGACTTCAAAAATTACTGAAAATAAATTGTAGGGGCTGAAATTAATATTATGTTAAAATGTAAATACACAAAATAAAATAGTGTTTAAAACAAATATCGCAAGTTAATAGACATCAAAATAAAAATAATGAGTTTGCTATAGCGAACCGCTATAAGTGAGCTATTGGAAAGCCCTCCAAAATTTCTACTTTCAGCCAATTGGCTGCGTATCTTTCCGCATACCTATCAAAATAAACAATGCCAAGACGTTATGAATGTTCACCTTTAAAATGTGTTGTCACAGCTGAAATATTTGCTTATTAAAGAACGGGACACTTTCAGATAATACTGTATTTTCACTCCTTCATACAGAAGACAACATGCCTTAATCATTGAATGACCTAAGAATTATGTTTAATAACATGTACGAGTAGAATTATATTGCATAAATACCTCACAAATCCATATTTTAAAACAAGACAACACACAAGCTAATGGCGGGCATTCCTGTTGCAATACAAGTACCATTACGAAAATAACTGTCTTAAAACTTAATGGCTTAACAGAATTGATCCAAATTTTTAAAGCATATTTCTACAGTAATATTTGTCACTCAATGCAAGTTTCATGAAAATTAGTCCAACCACACAGTTTTTAAAGTACATAGCACTAATGTTTGCTCATGCTTAAAAAAAAAAATTACTTTTTGCTTATAAAATTCAAATGCATATACAGATATGTAACTTCACCACAATATTAAAAAGTAAAAAAAACAATACCTAGCCAAAGAGAATACATTTCATGAAACAGCATCCACGATTTAAGACAGAATCTAATTTTGCCCCAAATTACTTACTTTTAATGATAGTCATGAAAATTAGTACTTCCTGTTTGAAATATTGGCTCATACAAATTAAACTGTTCGGACAGACATTATAATACTGTTTTAACTATAGAGGGGTCCAAACCCAATTTTGAAGAATTACAGATATCGATACTTTGTGGCAGATCGCACAGATAGTGCCGATACAAATAATTTATTTGTAATTTTTTGTATGGTGTCTCAGACCATCAAAAAACTTTTACCACCTCAGAAAATATGCACTTTACACATTTTGCAAATGGCTTTGTGGGGGGCATCTTGTTTAACATTAAAATAACACCAAACTGCACTTTTCTGTTTCCTTCCATGTCAGATTAAAAATTAGCATACAACTAAGAGTGCAAACTTAAAAGTTATTTTTTTCCCCCTGTCATATTTGGCCACTATCCAACTCAAGTTCACACTTTCACTATTTGCACTAGACGCACAAAGAAATGTGATTTTTTTTCCCAGGAAGTACGACAGATGCAATTAATAGAGTTTTTATTAACACGTTTGCACAGTTTTTAAAATAGATGGCAAATGTTTACCCAGCATTTTTACTGCAATGCATAATTTGAACTGTATTTGTTATAAACATCTGTAGGCATAACCATAATGGACGGGTTGTTATAAACATCTGTAGGCCTAACCATAATGATGGACGGGTTGTTATAAACATCTGTAGGCCTAACCATCATGATAGACGACCATGTAAAAAGAATGATGCATGTGCAATTATATACCCACGAGCATGTATTTCGTGCTACGTGCACTCAGCTGCTTTAATGACCAACATTCATGGGTAGGGTCCCACTTTTACAATAAATAAAATGAGCCGATTTCATCATTAAAATATTGCCATTTCACGAAAAAAAATTTTCATTTTGTAAAATATATTTCACAACAAAAAATGCATGCATTAACATGTTATTAGAACATAAATTTGTTGTTTTTGTTACGACTTCACTCAAACTAAATTGAATTTGTTACTCATTCTTTTAATCAGTACACAGTTAAGTAAAAAGATTCAAAAAAATTTACAATAAGGATGAAAGGGCAACCCAACCTTACGAGGTCACACTCGTCATGTAACATGTTGTCACATCATAGTAATTATTGTGCAATAAATCTTGTACTCTAGCAAGACATCTAAAACTGCTAAAGAACATTCACTAGGGTTTGAGTTTTACAAGATTTTTACATCACCCACAAACAGTTTTTGTTCATTTGTAGATAACAATATTTTAATAAAATCCTGTTCAGTTCTATATTACTTTAACACAAATCCACAACCTAACTACAATTTACTAGTAAATATTTTATTATTGATAAAATAAAAATACTCCTTGCATAGTAAAGACATTTTGACAAAGTGGTAGAGAACTATTTGTTTTTGTTTTCTTGACAATATGAAAATTACACAAATTTACTTCCAATGCAGTTGTCTCTATTTTTTATGCCCACTACTATCACTAAATCACTGTGCATACGACACAATAGTATTAGAGCACATGTTTTTCCCGCCCACTCAATGTTTGCATCACAGTTTTGCACATAGTCAGTTTATATAAAAAAAAAACACACACACTTTATTAAACTCCCAAGCACAACCTAAATTAGTAACTATTTTTGGCATTCTAAACCGGTTTTGCGACGTAAGCAGCTAATTACAATCACTATCCTCGCTCAATAGTTGCAAATGCTGCATTTGCCAAGAACCTAACCATAAAACACAGAAAATGAGTAAAGACGGCAGTGTTTACAAATACGGCACAAATGTTTAGTGCATAAATTACATTCCACAAAAAAAATATTCATCTGCGTTATATACATATATGTACTATTTACGTTCATCATATCAGTCATATCGACAACATTTTTGGTTAGAGATGTTCGTTTATAAATAAAATACTTGTAGGCGTGTTTCTGCCCGTGAACGAGCGCCATAGCGATTCGGCTTGATATATATTGAACCGTACGTGCAACGATAATCTTTCAATGTTTGTAATAGTTTTCATGGTAAAAGAAGCTCGCAATGTGGTTTTAGAAACACTTAAACAAGCAATTTCATCAATGTTTCGTGAATACAGGAATTATGACAGAATTTCACAAATAAACATAATTTCTCAGTATTTTGCAGTTTGCAAAAATTTATAGGCCCTATTTGTGGATAATGTTTTGTTCATGAATCACAGTAAAAACGAATATGTTTGCTTAAAACCTGTTGACAAAGGAAATAATATGGGGTTCACAGTGATTTCTACGTGTCTTACATCCAGCCAATCACAAACTACTCTGAATAAATTCAATTTCTGTAATAATTTAAAAGAAAGCATAACAACTAACGCTTAGAAATAAAATTTCGCCAATTTGCACTATTCAATACGCAGAGGGGCTTTGCTATCTAACACGTTTTCTCGATAGTGCACCATGTCATGCTGCAAGCAATAGATCAATATACAGTTGTATTTCTTTCACAATTGTTACGTATACGTGATAGAAAATGCGCAACAATAAATATTATAGCAGTAAAACATTTTTTTTTTGCAAATGAATTAAATACCTCAAAAGCAAATACCAGTTTTATAAATTGAATTAAATTTTATTTTAAGAATTTCACAAGGTACTGCTTATATCGAGTTAAATATGTAGCAGCACTGAAGCCAGCTTAATTTCAAATCACGTGTTACTAAAAGATAAAAATAAAATTAGGAAAACTGTTGATCGGTTGCAAAATAAAAATACTCTGTTTGTGAAAAAATGTTCCACAAGATAACCAAGTGCGGTAATTTCCATGATGATTAAATAATTTAGGTTGATGAAATGATATGGTTAAACAATGGCCGATTGTAACCGATACCGATTTTGGGTTAATCGACCGATGCATCGGTATCGGTATCTGTCCATCTCTAGTTTTAAAGTATTTCCAACACTCAAGAGATGTTTCACATGCAGTATAAAAAAATTTTCATGGCGTTATTGTTTTAGCATTTATGTGATACTATAAGTATTACGAATTTGGAGAAATTGTTATACAGCACATTTTCGTTGATAATAATTAAGTATTTTGTGATTAAAAGGCGAGATCAGGTAGTTTTTGTGTAGTTTCTACATGCACCGAGGCTATTTATAAATTAACTGTGACACTGAGTGCACCTGGATGACAATAAACATATCACATTCATATTATTTGCTGCAAAAATGATTACGTTGCAAGACGATGTGTGGTTTTAATAAATGTCTGTTGCTGTCATAAATAAAGTAAAGGAACCAAGAATTTCACTCCAATTCTCAGTCCTGGTTCTCAAGGTTAAGAACCGGTGGAACAGACAACATGAACTGACCCATCCCTAATGTTGATATGTCTTACCACATAGTTCCCAGATATTTTCCTCTGCACCTAAATCTTTTGAAATTTCTACAACTTCACCAAACAAATTCCACGTGAAAGACAAAATCCTTAGAAACAAAACAGTATTATTTTCAAGGCTGCAGGAAGGTTTTGATTAATTAATAGATAAAAAAAAGATGTATGTATGATTTACAAACATACGAAAAAAAAATATTTATATTTACACATCAAAAGAACAAACAAAATTGCGCAACATCCATTCATGACAAAATGTCAATATTCAAAATAGAAATAATTCACACAAAAAATGCAGCTTCTTCTAGGCAGTTTGCTATTAGTTGTCAGTCTCAGGAATTACACATGTTGTCAACGTAGATATGCTCACCAAACCAGTCTTTATGTTCCTCCAGGTACCTGCAACATTTACAAATACTTAACAGTAAAGTAATATCTAATGAACACAGAGCATTAGCAACTCTCACATTGTATTGAATTCTGATGGTATCATTTAATTTATACACTGAAGAACCAAAAAAACTGGTACACCTGACTAACATAATTTAGTTCAGCCTACGACCTACCACGCCGGCTTATTATCACGTGATTTTGGAAGTGTTGTTGAAGGTCACAGTGAATTGCGTGCATATGTATGTGTTTGCACCATGTGTTGTGAAGTCACATTTATTTATTGCTGGAAACTACGGTGATATTTGCTGTTAAAGTTTTGTGAAGTTCCGAAACTACGCACAAACAATTGCAATGATAGCTACAGTACACTTGCGACTGCAACGAGCCTCCCTGTTGGCAGATGAAGCCCTTAACAACCCCTCATGACAACGGTTGTTCCAAGCCATCTGCCGGGATCTGCCGTCCATCAAAACAAGTTACGAGGATGATGATCATCTAATCGAAGTACGCGGTGATGAGGGGAGAACTTTCAACAAAGTGGAAAACAGCAAGCGGCTTGAAAAGTTTGATGATGTTTATTATAAGGTTATGTGTGTCGCCGAGTCGCTAAAGCAGCTATCAGTTTCATCAGAACAGCGAACAAACACGCAGTCGCATACTCGAGTCGTTCTTCCTGTCATCAAGCTCCCCACATTTTCTGGATAAATCAAAGACTGGTTAAATTATTTCAATTTGTTCACCAACTTGATTGGAAATAACAAAGACTTCAGTAATGTGGAGCGATTCACTTACTTAAAATTTTCGCTTTCTGGAGAACCATTATCTCTTATTTAGTCACTTGCTGTGACCTCTAATATTTTTGACATTGCTTGGAATCTGTTGATTAAACAGTATGGTAACAAATGGGTCATCATGGCAAATCATATAGATACACTTTTGCAAGCTCCTGTGGCTACTACAGATTCAGTCCAATCCTTGCAAGACTTGCTATCATTGAAAATGTAGCTGCTTTGAAGGCATTGAACCTCCTAGTAGATCAATAGGATATGTTGCTGCTGCATTTGTTGGAGAAACACATGGACCAGGCATTAAGAAAAAAAATGGGAACCAGTGGTTCATGAACTTGACATCCCTACATTGAGTGACTTTACAGATTTTCTTGAAAAACACTGCACATCGAACAAAGTCATAGTCGGTAAATTTCGGAAGTATAGCTAGCCAAATCAAATAACTATTGCAAAGTGCCTGAGCAGCATTGTACTTCATCAGGTAGTTTCTTTGTTAAGTTCCTTCCAAAAAAGTGCTGTTTCTTTGTTAAGTTCCTTCCAGAAAAGTGTTGCCTTTGTAAGGGTGATAATACCATCCACAGATGCTCTGAATTTGTGCAAAAGGACCCCCAGGTAAGTTTTTCAATGGAAAAGGACAAACGATTATGTATAAACTGCTTTCAAGCCGCTCACGAAGTAAAGAGTTGCCCATAGACCAAATTTTGTCAATTTTGTAATGCTCGTCATAACACGATGCTGCATTTCCCATCAGATAAACCCACTACCAGAGTGGCACAGTCAGCACAAGATGAAGTGCCTCTTGATACCCCTTTAAATGAGGACAGCACCCTTAGTGTTCTGTCTTCCTTTTCCAAAGATTCACAGCCATCTACTATAATGTTATCCACAGATGTTGCTTATGTTCAGGATGTTTGTGGAAACTACCAGTCTGACTCTGGCAGCCAAGCCAATTTCATTACTGAATCATGCCTATATTGATTAGGTATCAAGTGTCAAAACCTATCAATTCCACTTCATGAACTTACCCACACCCCACTTACCAGTGCGAAAGGTGTTGCCTCGTGTATCATAGCACATAGCGGAAGGAAGGAGCCACAGCTACCCATTGAGGCCCTAGTTTTGCCAGAAATTACCTCCAATGTTCCTTCAACATTTCTTAAGCCAGATGCTTGGGAACATATCAGACAGCTGCAACTGGCTGATCCCACCTTTGCCACACCCAGGGAGAAATTGACATTTTGCTGAGTGCAGAAATATTTCCTCAGCTTCTGACAGGGAAGAAAGTTACTGGCCCCCCAAGAACGCCAACTGCTATTGATACGTTGCTGGGTTGGGTGCTAATGGGAAGTGTCCAGATTAAAATAGACTTGCAGCCGGGTATCTCGTCCATCTCAAATGTACAGCAGTCCACCTTGGATGAAGTGCTGAATTTTTTTTTTTTGGGAAATTGAAGAACTGACTGTAGTCACATTACCCCAGACCCAGAAGATGTGTTATGTGAAAAGATGTTCATTGAAGACTGCAATCAAGCTGACACAGGTAGGTACAATGTAGCCCTACCATTTGAATCTCCTGAGACAATATTGGGACATTCAGCCTCTTCTGCTCTGTGCCATTTTCACTCTTTAGAGCGCCGGCTGAGGAAACAACCAGAGGTGAAGGCAGATTATGTTGTCTTCATGCAAGACTACCTGGTTGCTGGACACATGAGCCATGTAAAAGAAGGTAACTTGAGAAGTGTGACCGCATACTATATTCCACATCATTGCCCGCAAAGGCCAGACCACTCTACCACCAAACTACACATAGAGTTTGATGCATCATCAAAAACAGACTTGGGTGTGTGTGTTAATGATGTCGTTTTAACTGGTCCAAAGTTGCAGACAAAAGGTTACTGTTTGGCTTAATTATAGAATTCCACACATTGTTTTTACTGAAGATATTAAGCAAATGTATCAGCAGATCATGGTACATCCCGAGACAGCTGCTGCAAGATGAGATAACCAATTTTCCAGATGCTTCTAAAACACTTCTAACGAGCACATATTTTAATGATAATGTCACTGGTGCTAATGACCTAGTCACTACCCGGCCATGGCTGCCAAATATCCCTCCTCGCCAAGATGCACGCCTCCTTTGCATGAAATTCCCTATCCTTTAAGCGTATGAGGTTCTACCTTGAGACGCACTAATCTCTCGTACCTACCGCGGGCCCCAATAACACATAGTTTTAAAGTAGGTTAGGAAAAAAAAAAAAAAAAAAAAAAAAACTAGTCACTACCCTCAAGCTTAGACGATACCTTCAGTAACTGCTGGACCGTGGGGGTTTTCAATTTCGAAGATTTTAAAGTAATTGTCCAGCTTTGCTTGATGAGTTGCCACTAAAAGATGTTCATTCTTCTGGTGAAACATACTCTTTTAGCGAAGACTCCTGCATTCAGGTATTAGGCTTATGCTGGAGCTCTTAACATTGATGCCTTCTCATATAACTTGCAACCCAATACTCCAGCATACACAAAATGAGGTATTTTATCAGATACACCTAGAATATTTGACCCATTGCGATGGATTGCACCATTGACACTATGTACAAAACACCTTATTCAGTTACTCTGGCTTGCTCAAATAGAATGGGATTCCCCAGCACCACCTGATATAATTGCCAGATGGGACAAGTTTTCAACAGTCACCTAGTTGTTCAGCCATCTCTATTTACCATTGCATCGCCCACAACCTCTCAGATACCACTTTTGAATTGCATGGATTCGCTGACAGTTCGGAGAAGGGCTACGCTGCTTTGTGTATCTTTGAGCTGTATCTAATTGTGGTACGATCACAACTCATTTACTATTGGCTAAAACTAAGGTAGCTCCATTGAAGCGAGTTGCTCTTCTTAGGTTGGAGTTGTGTGCTGCTTTTTAGCTTTCTAGATGTTTACGTTTGCTGCTCGATGCCCTTACACCTGTCTTACAGTTAGGCAGCATATATGCTTGGTCTGATTCATCTGTTGCACTGTCCTTGATAAAGACATTCCCTCAAGTTTGGAAGACATTTGTTGCAACCGGGTGACATATACAAGAATGCACCTCAGTGGACTGGTGGCATCATGTGGCAAGTGAAAATAATCCTGCTGAATGTGCATCTCGAGACCTTACACCTGGACAGCTAGCAGACCAGCCACTTTGGTGGTCTGGACCATCGTGGTTGCATCACCAAAGAGTGAATGGCGGCAGAGCCATCACGTCATTCTCAGACCCACAGTTAGTGATGAACGCAAAACCCTTGTCCTGTCAGTATTCTTAGAAAAGTCATGTCTTTTGGAATTACTTGAATGTTTCTTCAAGTTAAAAAGTGTTCAACGGAATTGTTACCATTCGTGTTTGAGTTATGAAAATCTTCATCCGAGCCTAAAGTCAGTTTATGGCCCAGTCTTGCCTGATGAAATGCAGCATGCATTAATGCCCCTTATCAAGGCTACGCAGAACCAGGCATTTGTAGATGAAATGCAAAGATTGGCTGACCAGAAACTCTGCTCACCTGACACAAGAAAATTATCTCCCTTTGTTGATGCACTAGGAATCCTGCGTGTAGGTGGCAGACTTCATAATTCCGACCTAGCGTATGATGAGAAACATCCAATTCTCCTCTCAAAGTGCAGTCGCCTTGCAGAACTTCTGATTTATCAGCTCCATAAAGATTAACTTCATTCTGGACCGAGTACAATTCAGTCATTAATGCAACGTGAATTTTGGTTACTGGGTGCACAAAATGTGATTTGAGGTTGTCTTCGTAAGTGTGTTCGTTGCTTTCGTACTCGTCCAACTAGTCACAATCCTACAGTGGCAAGCCTTCCAGCCAGTAGTGTGTGTCAAGCTAAGCCCTTCCTCACCTCTGGTGTTGATTATGCTGGAACAATCCCAATTACTATGGTGTGAAGAAGAAAACCTTGCATACTGAAGGCATACATTTGTATTTTTATATGCTTTGCCATAAAGGCAGTGCATTTAAAGCTTACTTCTGATTTGTCGTCTGAAACCTTTCTTGCTGCATTTAGAAATTTCACTGCACATCGTGGGCAGTATACTCATTTGCATAGTGTCTGTGGTACAAACTTTGTAGGGACTAATGCACACTTGTCAAAGCTGCAAGAGTTCTTGGCTGACAACAAGTGTCTTGCTGACAAGCTAGTGGAAGACACGATAACTTGGCATTTTAATCTGCCATCAGCCCCGCACTTTGGAGGACTCTGGGAGGCAGGCATCAAATCTGTTAAGTCTCTGTTGAGCAATGTGGTGGGCTGTCAGCTACTGTCGTATGATGAATTGTACCCGGTGCTGACTTAGATTGAAGCCACACTCAACTCTAGACCACTTTGTGCCATTTCCAGTGACACAAATGACTTATCTGCCCTGACTCATCCAAGTCATTTTCTGTCTCTTGGTCCTCCTCAAGTGTTACCAGAACAGGACTTCACGAAGGAATCTACAAAGAGATTGAACAAGTGTCACTAATTCAACAAATTCACGAGTCTTTCTGAAAACGATGACATACTGAATACCTGCAACAGCTTCAAACCAGGGATAAATAGCTCAAGAACAATGACAACCTGAAAATTGGTGAATTGCTCCTAATCATGGACAACAACCTTCCATCCCTCCGTTGGTGACTGGGGCGCATCACCAAGATATTGCCTGGGTCAGATGGCATTGTGCGGGTTGCCCAGGTCCTCACTCAACAGGGAGTCCTGACTTGTCCTGCAGTCAAGTAGTGTCCACTACCAGTTAATTAGTTTTAAGTGTGTTCACTTCAAGATGGGCAGAATGTTTAGATTTGTGTATTTTGTGTAGTGTGCATTATAGTCAAACTTTTAAATTTATTTTTCCCGCCCAATCTTTGTGGACGCCATCTTACCCGCTATATTGACTAAACCGACAAATGAACAAAAAAGTGTTAGTTGTGCGCAATGTGGCGTCGGCGTGTGTTGTTTCGTTGTGCACAATCATTTTAATGTCGTCGTAATGAACTATATAGTTTATACAATCCACTCTCGTCGTCCCGTGCCCAGACAATGGCTGAAACTCAAATGTCATTTAGATCCGGCAAAGTAATTACATAGTGTGCCATTAAAATGGCAAAATATTTTGGCGATGACAAATTTGCAAAGAATTTATAACAGTATCACTTTCTCACCAGACTGTTTAAAGAAAAACTGTCAAGATAAGTAAACAATTCAATGCACACTTGAGAAAAAAAATTGCAAAAATTTAATATTTTTCTACTGCGGTGGACACAAGCAAAAACATAATAAATGTGTCAGGTGTTAATCTTTAAAAAGACAGCTGATGAACAGTTCTCCATTAAGGAAAAACTACTCAATATAGTGTCGCTACCTAATACAGTGGACTCCCCATCTACCGTTTTTCAGGGGATTGTCAAGAAATTTCCATACATGCGGGATTTTAGTAGACGAGGGTTCTAATATGTACATCAATAAAATACAACTTCTGACATTGTTAGACTTGATTTTGAGTATAATTAGAGCTGTACATTATCTGTGAATAAAGTTTAGATATTTAACACAATAAAAATAGGATTAAAAGAAAGTATTATTGTATTAGTATTACTGTAAATAATATATTAAAAAACATTTCACTTCAACACGTTTAAATAAAGAATATAACATCTCTACCATATATGATTTATTGTAAAACAACACCAAATGCAAGCCGACCTAAAACTCTCAAACCCTCTAAAAATTAAAATAATATAACACACAATGCAAGTCAAATTTTGAATGTCTCGCGAGCACTCGATCAGCCGAGAGCACATGGAGAGATTATCGATCGGGCAGTACGCTCACGGCGGGCAGACGGTAAAGAGGAAGCAGCGGGAGGAATACCCCTCCATGCCTCTAAATGTGGAGACCCCTTGCATGAGTGGCAAATGTCTGTCATTTAAGGTAATTAATTATTTTTCACTGAAAAAACCTTTTACTTTTGGGACATAAATAAATAAATAAGGCAATTAAAATTTATTTATTATTATAGTGCTGGGTATGGGGGACCTCTGGAAATGTACGTTTTAAAAATAATTTTTAAAATAAAGTTTTTAATAATTATGTTATCAATTTTGTTAAAATTTATTTGGAATTATTTTTGGGATTTTTGGAATATTTTCTTTTATCCTTTGGGTTTAACGTCATTCAAAGTCATGGTAAAAGGGTCAAGGTCACTTGGATCCAATATGGTGGTTGGGTGACATTAACATGGTGGCCGGTCGGCTTCGGATCCGATCCCAGATCTCATTGTGCCCAAACATTCCAGATTTAAATTTTTTAAACATTTCTAATTTGTTTAATGACCTCTGGAATTTTTTAAAATTAGTTTTGGGATCTTTAATATTTTTTGAAATGTTTTAGGTTCAAGGTTAAAGGTCACCTCTAGAGGTCAAAGTCTCTTGGATCCAATATGGCTGCTAAGATGAACCAAGATGATGGATGTCAGATTTGACTTCGGACCTGGACCGTGTGTATCGATTTGGCATATCCTATGCATAAAAAACCACCATGGCCGCCCCTGCTCTACCTTAGAAAGGAAAGGCCCCCCCCCCCCC